>CAIGQV010017835.1:7909036-7939005 GCA_903798115.1 Danio jaintianensis | reverse complement strand
CATTTAACTTGTTTTTTGTTGACATTACATGGTTCTTTTTATTTTTTTCTCATCAGTTATGCACATTACAGTTGCAATTTTACAGTTTGTGTTACATCTAATTTTGGTAAGTAATGCTTATTGAATTTAGTGCCATGTGTGTTACCATGATGGTGTTTAGTATTTGTGTGAATGACACTTTTTCATTCACGACTTGTTTGTAATGAGCAGTGGCTCATCATATGTCTCTCATCACCACATGCTTTTTACTTAACAAAAATTTTAATTTGTAGATGTTGGAACTTTAAACCATTGGCATATTGACACTATAAATTAATGAAATATGGTAGTTTACCATTACAATTTTTTAACAGTGTCTGTACTAACATTAATAACTAACACTTAGATATAGTGCACATTATATGTTATGTAAATTATGTTATGGAAATGTCTTGAAATTTTACTTTAAAAAATATAGCATGTAATTAATAGCTGTAAATACATCTGTAATTACACTATTGTTCACTAGAACTACCCCTTAGCCCACTCGTAATCATATCTATACCACTAAACCTGTCCATAACCTTAATCACAATCACAATCACAGTGTTTTGGATTTCGCTTTATATTAAGGTGTCCTTGTTACAGTTTAAGTATGCATTTAAGTGCTTACTATATGGTTAGATTTAGTATGGGGGTTAGGTTTAGTCTTTGTTGCATGTATTTATGCATAATTAATTAGTTACTACTTTTATAGTAAGTACATGAAATGTGTTACCATGTTTTACATGAACACAATACTGTATTTTTCCTTAACAAGTCATCTTTAATTGAACTGCACAGTAGCTAAAGAAACCGAATATATTTTAAAGCCATCAAAAGCTTTAAATTGAGCAGCAAGTGAACATTTTGTGCATTCAGTTTAAACTGGTGGTCACAGGATGGATGAATATCTGATTTGCTGTTCATTGGCTGGAATAACCAGTGAATACATTAAGATTGGCGTGTTGTGAGTCTTTGAGTCCTGGTTAGCCACAGCCTTAGCATAAATGGTTTGTGGTTGAAAGTCAATAAAACTAACTTAGAAACAAAGCTGAAGGTAAGTGCCAGGATACACACCATGGGAGAGAAATGATCTACTGACATAAATATAGACACAGATAATATAAATAGAAGGATCAATTCAGCACTATTGACTGTTGACCAAAGCAATGCAAGCAATTCAGTGATGTAGGGATTTTGAGAGTAAGAAAACCACTTAACAAGAAAATAATGGCAATTCTGTCATAAGCAATCATGTTGTTTTTAATCTTTATGATTGCGTGTGGTCTATTTTTTTATAATAGCTTTGACACTATTTTTATTACAATGAATGTGGATATGAATTAAAACAGTAAAGCTTAAAACCAAAACAAAAACAAACAAGGGGTCCAAGAGCAGAGTGTGTGTTTACAATTTAATTTGGTCTGGTCCAGTCTAATAGTCCTAAATACACAAAGGCCTTGTTTACGCCTGGTATTAAAGGTTCAGTATATAGGAATGGGGCGACGCGGTGGCGCAGTGGGTAGCACGTTCGCCTCACAGCAAGAAGGTCGCTGGTTCGAGCCTTGGCTGGGTCAGTTGGCATTTCTGTGTGGAGTTTGCATGTTCTCCCCGTGTTCACGTGGGTTTCCTCCGGGTGCTCCGGTTTCCCCCACAAGTCCAAAGACATGCGGTATAGGTGAATTGGTTAAGCTAAAATTGTCCGTAGTGTATGAGTGTGTATGAATGTTTCCCAGTGATGGGTTGCAGCTGGAAGGGCATCCGCTGCGTAAAACATATGCTGGATAAGTTGGCGGTTCATCCCGCTGTGGCGACCGCAGATTAATAAAGGGACTAAGCCGAAAAGAAAATGAATGAATGGATATATAGAAATGAGGTATTGCAGTCAAAATAATGGATTTTTTTTCACACTGCCCCTCTTCCCACCACTCCATGCACATGCAGGTTGCCAGATTGACGACACCAACAAGAACGAGCATGCCTGACGATCGAGCCTTACACTGTAAACTGCTCAACTAATGTTTACATTTGTAATATTTGTATTATTTGCTAATTAAAATGCCACCTCATTTTGATTCAACTCTGAATCTGCGTTTCAATTCGGAGGCTGCTACTGTCCTCTGGAAGTTTGCCCATATACATTGAGGAAAACTTTAAGATTGAAATGAAATCCACTGTCATTTCTGCCAAGGAAACAGGGTGTCGAAATATAATTGGGTAAACTGGCATTGGGAGGTTTATAGAGACCAAAACAAAGACAGACATTCCAACACGGAATGCACATTTTCAATGGAGAATATCTGACTTTAGCATTGTTTTTTAGATTAACAAGTAAGTTCACTCAAAATGTTTCTAAAATATCATGATCTAACACATCATGATATTTTTATACTTTAGAAGAGTCCAAAAATTACAGCATCTTTAAAGCGCTCCTATTTCAATAGTGTCTGACTGCAGACTAGCACATGCACGCTCAGACAAGCAAGCTCAGACATGCATTCTCAGACAGATACATTCAACAGAGTAAGTGATGTCACTGTGAGGGGTAGGTTTAGGTGTAGACAATTCTGAAAGTGCATGTCTGAGGGGTGGTTCACACAGAATATGCTTTTATTTTCCAATGCTACTTTTTTATTGCTTTTTAATGTAAACACACGACTGACAAACATGTGTGTGACCATTACACTTGCGTCTTCTAAAGCGATGTGCACATGCGTGCTGTTTTTTTTTTAGAAGCCGTGTGAAGTTAAAAGAACTTCAACTTTAACACTGTCAGTTCCAAAGCAGTGGACTAATCAAACAAGCTCAGAAATGGGACAATCTTTGCAAGTTTCTGTTAACAGGCACTCAGGGGCTGTGTCCAGGCACACTCAGGCTTTATGCAGCACTTTTTTAAAAACCATTCCGAAGTGTTGCTTCTTAGGTTTTTAGAAGCAAAGATGCGTTCATTGTGAATGAGTCCTGAGAGTGTATGTCTGACAGTGCAGCCAGACTCATTTGAGCCACAGGGGTATTGAGTCCCACAGTCTTGGTCCACTATTTTGGTTCACACTACTGTAAGTGTGACACTTATTAAAACACTTATTAAAATGAACAACACTGTCAGAGCAATTAAAATCAATTCATCTGTCTGACTGTCTTTAATTTGTATAATTGAATAATTTCAGAAAACAGACAGCCATAAAAAAAACAAAAAAACAACATGATGGTGAATAAATGATTTATATTTTTAGGCCATTTTCTCTAATTCTGTATTATGGGTCCCTAACTCACAACTTTGGGCTTTTTGTATGCCCAATTAACTGTTTCATGTCAACCTATCAGCACTTAAAACTCCAAAAAGTGTGCTGCAGCCAATCTCCATTGAGGAATCCCTCATCGCATGAAGCCCATTGGGCATCGCCGCTGCGTAACATGAGTGGCCAGCGCATATTTTAGGTTGATTAGTTTATTGTTTCAGAGTGTGATTCCCTGTTGAGATCATTAACAGCTTGAGACTGATGTAAGCTCGTGCTGAAACACACTTACTCCCTGGGCATCACTCATTAACTCAATTAGGACCACATAACATCATCTGGAGGGGCAAGCTGTGTCATAACCACTAAAGATGGCTGTCACCTGTTTGGACACATTGAGAAGTAAAAAAAGAACTCTGAAATTACACTTAATTGCATTAAGCTGAGCAAGGATCTATTAATAGAGCTCTGTTACAATTTCTGTCGTCCTGCAAAGATGCCATGTTCAGTATCAAGAGTTATTTTGTCACATGGTGACACTTTAGTGTAGGGATCAATAAAAAGAAACTATTATTAAGATATTGGCTATTAGTACTTATATTCTACATGATCTTATTGTACATCCCTAATCCTACTTAATACCTAAAACCAACTACTACCTTAATAATTATTAATAAGCAGCAAATGTAAAGTTTTTTGAGCTAAAGTCATAGTAAATGGTTTGTTAATAGAGTGAGAATTATACCTTAAAATTAGTGTGACCGGTCATATTTAAGCATTTCTTACTTTTACTACTTCTTAACATACTTCTTAAACTGTTACAGCGAGTTGTTTGACATATAACATTAATTATTTAGAACTGAAACGCAAACTGAAATGTTTTATTCCTTTAGTTTTTTACAACCAGCTATGTTTTATTGCATATAAAAGCTGTATGGTAACACCAAGATGTATCAATTCTAAATTCTAGAAACATGTACATGAAACTTTTCAAAATCTAAGAACAAATTTAGAAAATGCACCCAATATATAAAATACCTAAGGTTGTGACTTATTTGGTAAATAATAGAAACACTATCTCGCTATCACAGATCCCCCCCCCCTCCATCAACTACTGGGGTAAATATTTCTTGTGGTTTCTGTTCACCACAGTAATAGTCTACTTATGAGATACCAAGAAATGTGAACCCTGATCATATAACTTTCTTACAAAAATTCAGAAAACTTTCACCATTTTATATGTCGTTTTAGGGTTGATTAACAAGGCGAGAAATAAAATATAAATGGCTTCAGGCAACACTTTCAACTGTGAATTAATTTAAGAGCTTCAAACTTTCTGCCAGTCTCAACAAAGTGCCAGTTTCTGCAACACTATCACATCCGCTGCCATGCCATATACCAGAAAGACAAGTCCTCCAGACTCTCTAGAAAACTAGAGAACTTAGAGTCCCCAGAGGCATCAGAAGGCAAGAACCGACCTGCAGCTCCTTTCAAGCACCCAGCCACCGGGCAAGCAGTTTGTGGGCAGCTGTCTTAGGCTCCAGGCGAGCGAGTCTCATTCCAGCATGGTTCACAATTCTACTCTCTGTCAGGGCTTGCTGATCTTACCCCGATTTCTTCAACCGGCTCCTAAAGGCCTTTGTCAAGGTATTATATTCTGCTATGTGAAACATATCGGGCCGATCAGTTCCGTTCAAGATTGACAGCAGCTGCCAAGTGGATCAGCGTTTGGATTTAGGGCAATAACAATGTGTTGTAATGATTTTGAACACACAGCTCTCCTATGTCGGCTTCAGTTGCATTTGTGCTGATGGTTGGAAGCTGCGGAAAAGCCATTCCACACCTGATTGATTTACTACTTAGATTATGTTACACTAAATCCAAGTTGAGGGAAAATGAACAGGTCATGACTACAAAGCAAGCTAAGGCTAAAGGCCCGTTTACACTGAACATGATAACTATAAAGATAATGATAGAGTTCTAAAAAATTGTGTGAATGTAAAACTCTGTAAAGAAAAATCGATTTGTGTTGAGGCAACATGAAGGAATTAAGTTAATTAACTTAAGTGTATTAAACATAAAACAATTAAGTTTTCCCAAAAAAACTTAGCAAAAAACATTGTGTTGTTTTAGCTCATTTTAAATAAGTAGTTTGAACAAACAGCAAATATAATTTGAGTGAACAGCAGAGTTCAGATGACAACTATAATGATAAAGATGCAGAGAAACTATATTGTTGGGTTCATGCTCACAAACTTTACCATCAAAGGAACGATAAAAATTCAAAATTCATTGAAACAAATGGCTCATGCAGTTTAAAGCTACAGGTGACATTGTTGAGAAGCTTTGCTCAACGTTAAGCTCTCTTTTCAAAGACTATTTACAGTGGGTAATAATCTTGGAAACAATTGGTTATAAGTATAAAAATAAAAGTACCTCGGGTATCCAGTGATAGTTTCAGCATCTTTGTATTGACTTCTTTGCAAATGCTGGGGAAAAGCTTGTTGTTTTTATTTCCACTACAATGACTATGACCGCTAAATTGGTTTGATTTTCTTATTACATTTTCAAATAAAGATTCACTGGTCAGATGTGCTAGTAGCAGCAAATCAAAAACAAACTAAAAATAAACAGATTTTTATTTTTCGTCTGTGTGGACAAATATATTTATCATTATATTTATAGTTATAATTATCGTGCTTGGTGTGAATGCCCTTAAGCAATTTCATTTGTTAGCTCTTTGAATTCAATATAATTCTTTCTGACTCCTCTGCTCATTAGCAAATTCATGCATGAAGTTCAGGAAATCCATAAAGCACCCATACATTCGTAAAATAAAATTTAGCAGAGCTTGAAACATCAAACTAACATTATTCCGAATGGGAAATACAGGCATTGAGGTGCAATTTAACATAAGTACCATTCATCTCAATGTATGGCGGCTCTGGGTGGCTGGCGCTCTACACAAGCACGTCAAACATTCCTTTTCAGCAGAGGAAGTGCATGGTGCCATTCCAGGGGATGAAGGTACCCTGACTTTGATGACAAATTGAAGGAGGAGGAGGTGAAGTGAAAACCATACACGTCCGATGCGAACCAGGCAACTGCATCGACCCCTCTGCCACACTGAAGCTTTGAAATATAAACCATCCGTGCACGTGCACGTACAAAAGTGGGTGAATATGCACACACTCATTTGTCAGCACAAACACAGGCTGACACGCACTTTTAGCAGCACGGCCGGATGAGGGATCTGCTTATGGTGTCAACACGCGAGCCCGCGGATGTGCTTACACAAGGCCTGGGGTCCAGGGCAAAGCCTGGCTGTTGGTGATGGCAGGAACGCTCTCCACAGGCGAACACTGAGCCTCTGTGTTCAGATCAGTGGAGGTGCGCACAGTGTGAATGGGTGGAGTGGGATGTGTGTTGGTTGTGTGTATGTGTTAATGAATGGAGGAAAACTGCTGGTGGTCACTGCTTCAGTCAACTGTTCTGGTGGTTGGGGCACCAAAAGAAAAAAAGGAAAAATAAAACTACAATCAAATCATGAGTCAAGAGACATGGGTCAAAGAGATTATTTATACATATTCCTTAGCCAAATTAAATCTAAAAAAATCACTAGAACAGTGTTTTAAACATACATTAAACATATATTTTACTGACTTATGCACTTACATTATTTCAAATGTTTCAAACGATGTTCAAATACAGACAAATAGTTGATTTTACCAAGTAGCAGTAGAGTTTGTGTCTTGTATTGGCATGCTAATGACTTCACAGTATCAATTTCCAGTTTGGTTTTATATAAAAAAAAAACATAAAAACCAAAGATGGCTTCACATGTTGTACATTTTATTAAACTGCACAGAGCAGCATTATAACTTAAAGTATACGATCTATTTATCATTAAGTAGGATAAAAACCTGTGATCATGAATGGAAGCGCTCAACTGTGGCATAATAAAAGCTCTGCAATTTAATTTCGCTTTTATCCTTACTCTGCTTCATACTACCATGATGATACATTTGTAATACTTTAGCTCATCCATGATTTCTGCAGGAATCCCGTAAGATGTAAAGATGACAACTCCCATGATCCCACACTCAGTCATGGCGTTATATATATATATTTGGGCGGTGCGGTGGGTAGCGCTTTCACCTCACAGCAAGAAGGTCGCTGGTTCGAGCCTCAGCTGGGTCAGTTGGCATGTTCTCCCCGTGTTGGCGTGGGTTTCCCCCCACAGTCCAAAGACATGCGGTACAGGTGAATTGAATAAGCTAAATTGTCCGAAGTGTATGAATAAGAGTGTATGGGTGTTTCCCAGTGATGGGTTGCAGCTGGAAAGGCATCCGCTGCGTAAAACATATGCTGGATAAGTTGTCGGCTCATTCGGCTGTGGCAACCCCTGATTAATAAAGGGACTAAGCCGAAAAAAAAATGAATGAATTAATAATATCTTTCTCTCTCTCTCTCTCTCTATATATATATATATATATATATATATATATGTATGTGTGCGTGTTTAATGTGATTACACACCCTCTACCGGCAAAAATTACATACTGTGCCTTTAATCGTTGTTGATTAGTAGTGTTTTTTGTAAAAATGTTAATTATTCACAAAAAATTTTTGGAAATATAATATTTTCAGTTGTTTAATTGTTTTAAGTGTTCATGCATTTATATCAAAATATACATCTGGATCTAATCATATTCAGGTATGGAACTGAGAATGTAATAATACTGTATATAAATATTATATATGTAAAAGTCAAATCATAATGTTACAACTATAATGTACAAAGGATCTGTTTGAGAGTCTGTTTAATAAAGAAATATCCCAGAAAGGACACTGAGAGCTCTTTTACTGGCTCGCAGCAGCTCAATTTAAAATACATCTTTATTACTATAGGTGAAAGGACAACTGGCTGTTGGCTAATTCAACAATTACCTTGCCAGTCTGACCCATCATATAATAAGACACCCATTTACAAATCCTCATGGTTAATTATTAACTGAAGCATTTTAAAGCCCAGACTGAAAATCTATAAATAATCTTGAAACTACACCAGTGTTTTTATGGTTTATATGAGTAATTTACAAAATGGTACATCTGCCAATACAAAGTAGAGTAAAGAGGCGCTGGATGTTTATGGATTCATAAGATGTCAGGAGGTCAGGTACTTCTAATTCAGTCAATGATGCTGATATCAATATGCCATCAGGAAGATCTGTAGACTAAAGGTCAGCATTTTTAACCTTCAGGAGATTATATACAGTAATGATTTATTAAACTGATTTAAAGTGGTATGAAGTGGTTATTTATATTATTATATACTGTTATAATATTTCTACTTTTAAGTAAGTGCTGTTCTTTTGATGATTGATTGATTCATTAATATTAAATGTCAACAAATATAAGCATAACCAGTTTCAACTTTGATATAATAAAACGTTTGAGCAGCAAATCAGCATATTAAAGTGACTTCCGAAGGATTGCGTTACTCAAAACAGTGAATTTGAAAACAGTCATTTTGATTTGTAACTGTATTTCAAAAATAACTGTTTATACTGTACTTTTGCTAAAAACAACAACAACAACAACATTTGTGAGCATCAGAGACTTCTTTTAAAAACATGTAAATATACCAACAGTAAACTTTCAAAGAGCAGAGTAAGTTTTCATAGAAAGAAAATATATACAATTCTACGTAAAAGCAAATAGTTATTTAACTTACCACAATCACTCCCTTGTATCACAGTCACACCAACATCAAAGCAACATAATTGCACTGATGACCCGACACAGACGCTGACCCTATAATATCTCACTGGAGGTCAGCCCGGGTCAAGCGGTGACATGTTAGGGCCCTCTGTATTTCACCCTGTGAAAACAAGTTATTATCAGGTCAATCACCCTGGGTCAGCCTGCCACACAAGTCCCCAAGCCAGCCCGCTTGTCATTTAGTTAGCTCAGTTAAAGAAGCATTTAATAGCCCGGCCGAGAAGGTGGAGGCTAAGCATGGCTCCATAGGGAAGGACGGAGAGCTTAAATAATTGAGAAGTCAGCAGATTGGATTTTGGCAGATTCATTGTTTTGCATTGATTGTGTGAAGTTAATCCTGTTCACTGTCTGGTCTGAACATTACCCAGAGGTCCTTTCACTGGGAATACAGCTCCCAGTGCTTGGTCACATGACTATTGATGCAGTGAAAGTGGAAGACTCAATCTAGCCTTCAACAAAAAGGGGCTGCTGGATTTTTGGAAGGATGTATACACAAAAATCCATTAGGAGCATTTTGGGTGTTTGTGTTTTAAAGTGATACAATAAAATACAGTAATGCAATACTTGTCCAATGACTATAAATATCCTCACATAAATTCATAAGAAAAATAGCACTCGGAGGGGGGATTTGCACAATACTGTAGAATTTTCAGCAAAAAAGTTATGTGTATTGGCTGCTCATTGACACAATGGCATTTTGAGGACCTAAAATATGGTGTTAAAAGTTTTTGTAAATAATATCATTATCATTGCCAAGAAAAACTCTTAAAATGAAACCCAAAACCTGGGATCTGAGAGACCAGAGAGGCTAAACGGATACTGTTGTTTAGCTTAAAATGCTTAAATACTCATTAGTACATACAATATAAAAATCTGACAGACAGAGAGACAAAGCAATAGTGAACAGAGATCTAATGTTGAGATCAGAAGAAAGGAAATGAAGAGACTGTTTTTCCACATCCTGGCTCTGCACAGCACCATGCTGTCTTCAGAGCAATTTTTATTGTCTGGTTTCTTGTAGACTTGTATTTGCATCTCGTTATTTAGGCTCACAGTCATGTACTTCCTCTAAAATGCGGTGAGTCAGGTTTAGGTCAGGACTCCGTGCAGCCCAGTCTAGTTCCTCCACACCAAACTCGCTTATTCATGTCTTTAAGGACATTGCTTTGTGCACTAGTGCCCACTCTTGTCGGAACAGGAAGGGACCAACCCCATACTGTTCCTACAAAACTGGCATCATGAAATTGTCCAAAATGTCTTGTTATACCGAAGGATTAATTGTTAATTTTACTTGAAATAAGAGGCCAAGCTCAATCCTTGAAAAACAACCCCACACCATAATCCCCTTCTACCAAACTTGACACTTCGCACAATGCAGTTAGACAAATACTGTTCCCCTGGCAACTTACAAACCCAGATTTATCCATTGCTTTGCCAGAGACGCATGATTGGTCACTCCAGAGAACATGTCTCCACAACTATAAAGTCCAGTGATGTTGTGCTTTACAGCTTGGATGCAGCTGCTTGAACATGGAACAGTGAAGCTCTCTACACACAGTTCATGAGCTCATCTGAAAGACACGTTAAGTTTGGAGGTCTGCAGCTATTGACTTCTGTGCACTGTGTGCCTCAGTATGCATTGACCCCAATTTGTGATTTTATGTGGCCATATTTTGGCTGTGATTTTAGTTGCTGTTGTTCCCAATTTCATCAACTTTGTTATACTACCACTAATGGTTGACTGTTGAATATTTTGGAGTGAGGAAACTTTATGAATGAACTTACTGCACAGGTGGCAACCTATCACGGTACCAGGTTTGAATTCAGTGGGCTTCTGAGAGCGATCCATTTTTTCACAAAGGTTTGTAGAAGCAGTTTGCATGCCTAAGTGCTTGATTTTATACACCTGTGGCCATGGAAGTGATTGGAACACCTGAATTCATTGATTTGGAGGGCTGTCCTAAAACCTTTGGCAATGTCAAAAGTGATTTCTTCTAAAAACCTTTGGTTCTTTGGGGAACCAAAATGATTCATCAGTGACATTGACAATGTAAAAAAAATAAATAATAAAGGTTTTGAAACCTTTATTTGCACAAAACAATACAGAAATAGAACATTTGTGTATCGTAGAGCAACACTGCATTGTTTTGTTTCTGAATCAGTGATTCCATTATTAAAACAGTTACTTGCTTTGTTTTTAAAAGAATCAGACTTCAGTGAATCATGCATTGAAACAGGTGGTTTATAACTACTGGTGGCTTTAGTGTCCTCCAGTATAAATATATATATTTGTTTATCCATGACATGTATAAACCAGCCAAGATACAAGCACAAAACACAACATATTGTTTAATTATTACTATTAAAAAAAGAACCCTAAAACTGATTTACTGTATTGTATATACAGTAGAAGAAGAAGAAAAAGAATTTCTCAATCAATGTCATTATTGCAACAAGGCTAAAACATAAAATCATAATTTTTCACCATGACTGGGTTGCGTCATCAGTAAAAGTTCTAACCAGAATGACATTTGGAAAGCCAGCTTAAGCCTTAAAAGACAGCAATGACTTTTTGAGTGTTCACAAATAAGGCTGTTATTTGAGCTCCATTATAAATAGAGGCAACATGACAGAATGTATGCCAAGGGCAAAAATCTCTCCTGCTCATTCATTGGCTGCTGACGTGAATATTTACTGTGGATTGACAGTTTTTTTTTTTATTTGTCTGCTAGAGATTTACAGGCCATTGGTTGTTTTTACGATCAATGGAGAGTATCTGAGGTAAAATACTATAGTGCTTATTCTCTGTTCCCTGTAATGTTATGGTTTAATGCAGTGGTACAGGTATTGCACCCTCAAGAGTAAACCTCTCTGTCCTTAACCTTATGCTCTAAGAAAGACCTGAACAAGCACTCTGCTATTGAATTTCACCTAAATGTGATTGTAAAAGAGCGCCATGAATGCAAGCTGCTGATCCATCAGGACAAAAAGTATCTAGTGATTCTCAAACTTTCATTTTAAGAGTCAAACTACATTTGTGGGACACCTAACATTCTAAATTACATTGGACGGTCTTATTCAATGTCCTTTTCACAGATTCTTCCTTTAGCCATTGATCAAGCTTACTTGGCTGATGTTTTGTTTTTCTTTCACTGGAAATGAATACAGAACATCATAAATATTCATTCATTTATTCATTTTCTTTTCGACTTAGTCCCTTTATTAATCTGGGGTTGCCACAGCGGAATGAACCGCCAACTTATCCAGCATATGTTTTACTTCCAGCCGCAACCCATCACTGGGAAACACCCATACACTCTCATTTACACACACACTCATACACTACGGACAATTTAGCTAACCCAATTCACCTATAGCGCATGTCTTTGGATTGTGGGGGAAACCGGAGTACCCAGAGGAAACCCACGCGAACAGTGGGAGAACATGCAAACTCCACACAGAAATGCCAACTGATCCAGCCGGGGCTCAAACCAGTGACCTTCTTGCTGTGAGGCGATCGTGCTACCCACTGTGCCACCGTGACGCCCCATCATAAATATATCCAATAAAAATAAAATAGAACATTTCAATGTATAATATTAGAATTACAACATTTAGAACAATGTATAATAACATATTTCAATGTATACTTCTCATTCATTCATTCATTCATTCATTCATTCATTCATTCATTCATTCATTCATTTTCCTTCAGCTTAGTCCCTTATTTATCAGGGGTTGCCACAGCGGAATGAACCACCAACTATTCCAGCATATGTTTTACGCCCATGCATTCTCTCATTCACACACACTCTCATACACTACGGCCAATTTCATTCATTCATTCATTTTCTTTTCGGCTTAGTCCCTTTATTAATCCAGGGTCGCCACAGCGGAATGAACCGCCAACTTATCCAGCATATTTTTTTACGCAGCGGATGCCCTTCCAGCCGCAACCCATCACTGGGAAACATCCATACACATTCACACACATACACTATGGACAATTTAGCTTACCCAATTCACCTATACCGCATGTCTTTGGACTTGTGGGGGAAACCGGAGCACCCGGAGGAAACCCACGCGAACACGGGGAGAACATGCAAACTCCACACAGAAATGCCAACTGACCCAGCCGACCTTCTTGCTGTGAGGCGATTGTGCTACCCACTGCGCCACCGCGTCGCCCCTACGGCCAATTTAGTTAATCCAAATCACCTATACCGCATGTCTTTGGACTGTGGAAGAAACCGGAGGAAACCCACGCGAACACGGGGAGAGCATGCAAACTCCACACAGAAATGCCAACTGGCCCAGTCAGTCAACCAGCGACCTTCTTGCTGTAAGGCGACAGTGCAAACCACTGAGCCACTGTGCCGCCATATGTATACTATTAAATTTTATTTTTTGTATCACCATGACATTGTGATTAAAATAATACAGATGTTATATATTGTGAATAATATTGTGAGTATCACACTGCAAAATAACATTGTACACAGTTGTACACTGTGTGGTAGAAAAAAAATTCTCTGGATTTACAATTCAAGCATTTGATAATTTTATGACAATAAAAATGTTGTCTTATAGAGCTTTTTGTTTGTTTTTTGCATAAAATAACAAAAAGATTCCACGATTATAGGATTGTTTATATTGATTTTTAGACAAAATACCAATGTTTTGAAATCAGTATTTGATGGAATAATCCTGATTTTATGCTAAATAAATACTCAAAATAACAATATTTGTATTTGAACTTTTTGGAAGAAAACATTTAAACTATTTTTATACCTTTATATAAACGTCTTCACTTCCACTTTTAATCAATTTAATGGATCTTTGCTGAAGAAATACATAGTTTTTTTTAAAAACAAAAACAAAACAAACAAACAAAAAAGATAGAAAGCTGTATTGAATCTCAGGCACGCCGATACCCTAGACATGCTTTCCACAAACCTCTGCTATTGTCATACATTGTCAATGAGATTCACATTCAGTTTACTGTACACTTCATGTCATACAGATTGCGCAGTAGAAATGAATAGGCAGCTATCAGATTACACTGTATGCCTCCTGCTCAGTGATATTAATTATCTTTCGATTCACTAAAGTGGCATGTAAATAATGACTTTTATGTTGTTCCTGGAGCACATAATTAAACTTGTACGTGAGCAGCTGAAGTTTGTCCATAGGAGAGTGTTTGTCCAGGTGGGATAGCGTTATTCTTCAGTTTCATAATAAGACTGTCCACGACTGTTTTAATTACAACTCACACTAAGTTAAATAATCCAAACCAAAGGGGAACAATAGTGATGGTTTTCAATGAATACAGTGCAATTGTCAAGGGTCTGAGGTTTGATGGTAGTACGCTTTAATGTCAGGTCAGAGCTAAATTAAATCAGATAATTCTTTCTTGATTTTAATATTATCTGCAATACAGTTTAATGCTTGATTTGCATGTATGAAATTGAGCCATCAAAATAAATAAATAAATAAATTAAAAATAAATTAAAAACTGATTTTTCTAAAGTGTTTAGCCTCTGTGAACCCATTTAAAACTATTATTAAGTATTTGTAATAACAAATTAAATCTTTGATTTTGATTATATAATGGGCAGATATTTATATGATTTATAAGAATGTAACTCACATAAAGATGTGTGTATATAATATTCCCACATTTCATGCTGTGTTAAAGAAATTTATGTATAATTTTCTCTCAAGAAATACAATTATAAAGGTTTTAAGTGATCCCACACTGAGTATACTATATATGTTTTTTTTTTTTGTATTTTTTTTTTGTATTTTGTTATTTGCTATGTTTTTGGATACGGACTAATAGTTTGAAATAAAATAAAATAAAATAAAATAAAGGGAAATACAATAAATAAATATAAATAAGGCATAATCAAAAGATTGCCATGCATTAAAGAATTTTAAATGCACACCGCAGAGGCAAAAAGCCACTAATTCATAAACAATTTAAAACTATATTTTTGCTCTTTGCAGCACAATATTTCACTGAATGTTTATTAGTTATGACTTGTTAGATCTCCTAGTCCCCATTCAGTCACATTCAGAGAAAGAGAGGGAGCGCTTTAGATAATAGTAGAGTTAACAGTTGACAGTTACATGTGTAAAATGTTTTTAGATGTGCATTTGTCATCATTTACTTGTGTTTATGTATGTACTCGGCACACTGAAGAAAGATTTCATGAACATGCTCTCTGCATTCTTCTGTGATTTTACTGTATACTGCAGCTCTGTCTGTAATTGTTTACAGCTCCACATACAAGTGTGGCATACAGTACGTATTAAGACTGGGAGACACCAAGCTGACAGTTGGACTGTTGATCAGTGTTGGTCCGGCTAGTTAGTTTAATGTATTCCACACGTTGCGTCTCGTTGGGTTACAATATGGATTATTAGATTGTCAGACATATTTACTTGAGTGAACCCTTCCGTGGTAACTGACAATTACTGTGTTAATGGAACTAAAAACTGCTTTGTTTACAGTTTGTTTGCACATTGGAAGTTCCAGTTTCCCTTTGTGAATTCAGAAAACAGACTAATTCCCTCCGCAGGTGCAGAAAGACACATCCTCTCATGCAGGCGCAGAATGCATGCTCTTTTTTCGGCTGCCATACAAACAGGACCAGAACCAAGTCAATAGGAGGAGAGAACAGTTGTTTTTTGTCACCGCTACTCGGCTAGTCCTGGCCCTTACACAATCTTAACACAGCTTTTCCATTTCCATGTGGATGCAGACATTTCTTGAAACAATTCATGTATGACGCAAAACTTTTAGAATCCACAAATGAAAAAAAAGTATAAAAAAAAAAAACATTGCTGTGTGGCTGTGTGGACATAACTTTAAAAATAGGTTCCTTATTGGCATTATCGGTTCCATGAAAAACATTAATGGAGCATTTCCATTTCACAAGTGATTCTTTAAAGTTGATAAGGTTCTTTCTGCCATTAATGAGTTTAATTTAATTTAATTTAATTAAATTTAATTTTATTTTATTTTATTTTATTTTATTTTATTTTATTAAAATAAGACACAAAATAAGACACAATTGGCTTTTTTAGGAGCTGTTTAATAAAAAGGTTCTTTGGTGAACTGAAAATGGTTATTTTGTGGCATCACTGCAAAAGCTCTCTTTTGAAACCTTCAATTTTTAAGAGTGAACGGGGAAAAACTGACACTGGGCAGAAAGAGAGAAAAAATCTGTCACGCTGCAAATAATTGCGGTCAGTGTGAATAGCACCATAGGGACCTGTTGTTTAGATTCAAGAAGTCATCACATTGTACAAATCTTAATCGCATGCAGTTTGAAAGGGACTGCAGGCAAATCCAATTGTTTCTTAAATCAAATCTTTTCAGGCTGGCTGTCCATGAATGAAGCAATCAAATCATATACAAGTGTCATATAATAATAAGCCTATTTGCATGGGCTGATCCGGTAATGACGTAAACATAATCACTTTTGCCCTTTCACTCAAGGGTTTTGACTTTATCGATGCTTGTCATCCTAAGAGTGACGCAAAAGACAATTTGAGTAGCCTGAGCATCCAGACTGAGGCGAATCTCCAAAAAAATCTGATTGGCATCACGATACAAACCACATCCAAATGTGTTTTGAATCAGACTTTAAAAAAAAATCATGTGTTTTTGTCCTCTCCAGACTTAAAAAAAACTAACAAAAAAAAACATCTGGATAAAATCTGTATATGAAAAAACAAACAGATTTATTTTATTTCCTTATTTATACATTTTTGCTGGCAATCTGAAAATAGCCTAGTCTACAGTATTCACTGTAAAAAGTGATTAGTTACTTTACCTAAAAATAAAAAGTGAGTAAACCCATTGGCATAAAAGCGACAAGTTGACTTTACTCAAAAAAGTAAACCCAATGTAACTTGGAACTTAACTTATTTTTTTGTAATTATGCACATTGTTCATTTTTACTAATCATTTTAAGGCAATGGGTTTACTCCTTCTTTTAAGTAAAAGCCAACTAATCACTTTTTACATTGCTCACTTACCTCTGATAATGGTCAAAATGTTCCTGCTCTTCAGTGGACATCTGAAGCTAGTCTTGCGGACAGCACAGATTATCACAGGCATCTAAAACTAACAGTTAAATGCTGTGGGAAACCCAGATTGGATGAAGGCAGGGCTCTTGAATTAGTGCTGGTATCTCAGGTTAGGGTAAGGGTGTTAGTCACTGAGGTCATGGCCACTTCTCTCAATGCCCTCTGGCCCTAGAGTCCTTTTCCCACATCAGAACCAGCCGCCCAAATTCCTCCACCATATCATTGAGTGCTAAATGCTAATAACGTCCAAAAATTTCAAAGCAAAACATATGACTTCCAATAGCAGAGTATGATTGTGGAAATAACCCTCATGGGCCATAGTGAAAACGACAGGCACGTTTAGCCTTTTCATCTAATTTTTCTTATGTATTTTTTCTTTTTCTTATATCTTTTTCTTAGAAATAGTTCTGTCCGATTTTATTTTATTTTATTATTTATTTATTTATTTATTTATTTATTTATTTATTTATTTATTTATTTATTTATTTATTTATTTATTTTTAGTTTAGTTTAGTTTAGTTTAGTTTAGTTTAGTTTAGTTTGCTTGTATCACTATTATTATGAAAGTTATTGAATGTCTGGATGAAAACAAAAGTGTGTTTTTGTTTTGAATCATATTTGATACAAAAACTTTTATGGCTCATCCTGTATATGATACATTCAGTGAGAATGTGCAGTTTGGTGCAGATGTATTTATAGTTATTTACACAGCCAAAAGGTAACAATAAATGTGATAGCTTTCAATTAAAATTAAACATCATTTTAAAGCAGTATAACAGACTATGTATGGCAAAGTGCACATAAATTAGTTGTGTAATCTCCTAATAATGTGGCTTAGTATGATTTAGTTTTATCATCAACTCACAATAGTTTTATTTGTGGGAGGCCAAATGTGTGTACTGCAATTCAGTAATACACTGTTAAAAATCAGTTTATTAGCAGTGTTTATTTATGTTTTCAATGTTTTCAGATTCATCTCTGCTCAAAGAACTTATGTGGAAAAGTAAAAACAACAAAAAATATATTTTTATTAGTTTTAAATTATCGTCTGAATATCGTCTGTGCTAGCAGACAGTACTTTTTCTATGTTTTTTGTTAAAGGATTTATTTATATATGGTTTCTTACACAATGTATTGTTTTAAACTCTAAAGTTAAGAGTTTTTAGTAGTAAACTGAACTGTAGATTGACGTTTTCATCATCAAAAGTTGTAGCAAGTAAGGTCCCTTAATGCAACTTGAAGGCATAAAAAAACAGAAAACACCCATTAATCTTGAGATATGGGCCACTCTTAATATATATATATATATGCATGTATATGTATTATTATTATTATTATTATTATTATTTAATCGATATACACATAAATGTTCCTTAAAATCATATTTTGTATGGATAAGATATGCATGGATAATCTAGTAAACATACTGTATGTTGCTTGAGCCCAGTAAATGCTTATCCTGAAATATAACAGCAGTGCAACATTTTTCTTTTGTGTACTTCATAAAAAAAAATGATGTAATGAAGTTAGTAATATGAGGCAGTATGTTTACATAGAAATAAACCATAATATGAAACAACCAGCTAATTTTTCTATTTAAGCTAAAATGTTTTTCAATTAAAACAGCAAAGAATGCACACAACAATTCAGGATCAACATAAAAGCACAAGCCCTTAAGCTATTATGTGAAGGTATTTGGATGGCTTTGTGTGACCTCTCTACCTTTCACTGGTCACAACCTCTGATCTGTTTAATGGAGGTTAACCCTTCACACCTCTGGAAGAAAGTCAAAGCACAAGACACAAGTGCTTCTCTCATGGAAGCGTCAGATGCTGGATAATCTCACAAATTATGAATTCCAGACAGCAGAACAAGCCCGACTCCACTTCTCACACAACTCACTGCTGGTTTGGACTGGGTTTAACCTCTGAGCATTAGGACTGGCTTAGTCGAGTCCAGTCTGGAATTAATTGGTTTATGGCCTGAATATGTGGTTTAAGAATTGGCCAACAATTATGAGAACCTATGAGCTGAGAGTTTGTAAATTAAAGGATGGAATACAGTAGATGAAAAAAAACAAAAGATCATCATGACAAAAGGATGTGGTGCAGAAATGCAAAAAATCTTTTCTTTTTCTTTTTCTTTTTTTTTAAGTTGACCTCAGAAATCGATTGTGTCTGTGTTAGGATAAAATTGTCAGTCTATTTAAATCTTATGGAATTTTGTGGAAGGCGTAATTTTCTGAAGCATTACAGAGAACCATTTCTGATTCACTCTTCAAAGTGAAGACACAAAAATATTTAAGACACAATAAAACATATAAAATCATCCATAGATAAATAAATAAATAAATGTTTTATGGAGTTTTTTTTTTTGCAGTTTTGTTTTTGGACCTGGGTATTAAAAACATAGCAAAGGAAATAATGGAAGGAAGGAAGGAAGGAAGGAAGGAAAGAAGGAACGGACGAACAAATGAATAAACTAATTAATTAATTAAATTGTAAAAAAAAATCTTTGAGTTGCAAATTTTGATTTTTAACATTGTACTTTTAAAAATGAAGGATCTTTATAGGCATCGATGGTTCCATGAGGAACCTTTAACATACAGTTTTGTTTTATTTCGGCTAGAATAAAAGCAGTTTTTAATTTTTTAAAAAACATTTTAAGGTCAAAATTATTAGCCCCTTTAAGCTATATTTTTTTTCGATAGTCTACAGAACAAACCATCGGTATACAATAACTTGCCTAATTACCCTATCCTGCCTAGTTAACCTAATTAACCTAGTTAAGCCTTTAAATGTCACTTTAAACTGTATAGAAGTGTCTTGAAAAATATCTAGTAAAATATTATTTACTGTCATCATGGCAAAGATAAAATAAATCAGTTAAATGAGTTATTAAAACTATTATGTTTAGAAATGTGTTGAAAAAATCAAAACAGAAATTGGGGAAAAAAATAAACAGGGGGGCTAATAATTCAGGGGGTTTGATAATTCTGACTTCAACTGTATAAGGAATCTTTTTATACCACAAAAGTTCTTTATGTTGTGCAAAGCGCCTTTAGATTATAAAAATGTTTTTCACACTAAAATAAAAGTCTTGGAAGAACTTTTAGCTAAAAGGTTTTCATATATAAAATACATTTGGATCGTTTATGAAAATGAGTTATATATTTAAATCAATATAAATAACTAAATGTGCTTAATACTAGTAATTCTAATATTATAGTGATACAATATACAATGTGTCCCTTGTTGTGACCAGAATAAAAACATTTATTTATACTACACTTACTACACAAAGCACCTGAAAAATAATACATATTATATATATACATATATATATATATATATCATTCATTCATTACCCATTAAAATCAGCAATGAAGAGAGTCATAGAAGTGATCTATCCAGCTGTGCAGCTAAGAGGCCACTGCAGAGAGTTTATCCACTCGTTCATTTAATAAACTGAATCAACAAACCGATGGGCAGCTTTCTCATGCTCAGGATTTTGAAGAGAACGGCACAAACATGGAGAAGCAGAGGTGATACAGGCGCATGACTGTCTCGCAAGTTGAAATGAATGAGGCAATGAGTTAATCTAACCAAAATATTGTGGCAGGACTAATTTCCTATGTGGAGTCTGTGCAGCTGAAGAGAGAATGTGTGAAAAGTGGAGTGGTTAAACTATCGCTGTCTGTGTCAATGTGTGTGTCTTTGCTCATGTTACAGGGGCGATGTTTGTCTACTTGGGCCACCCCATTTGTCCTGTCTCAAGTATTTGGAGGATCACTCTCTGGTCAGTCTGTCAGACCCGTATTCACCTCAGTTCACTTTCTGTTTGGACACAATTAGTTATGCTCTAATTTGTGACATATGAGCCGAGTGCTGTTGAAGTTTTGTGTTTCGGATCAGAGGGTGGCCCTTGCTCCTCAGTGTTACCTGTCACAATGCAGCTCTTTGTGTGGGACTGTTAGATTCAAACAACATGATGAGATATGCAAAAATACCTAAATATGAGGTCAGGTAAAAAAAGGTCCTATTTTGCATTATAGCATACATAGTGTTTTTGTTCTTTGGACTGCAAGAAAATAAAGTCTTTTCAACTGAAGTGGATACTGTATGTTTATTTTAGCTAAAAGGAGAGAGTGAGCAATCTTTAAGCCAGTAGAGTAACCTAGTTTGCACCTGAGTTGTGTTTTGGATGAAATATTGGATAACATAATTATTTCTGGCAAAAGAGGAAAACGGAGATGTAGTTGCATTTTGTGTGTTTAACGTACATGACAACACAAGCAGGAATTAATATCAACCTCCACATAAACAGATTAATTTTTGAAGTTTATTGACAACTTTTCACAACTGAAAAAACACAGTAAGAGCTGAAAGATATGACACAACGCATAAATGTGCATTAAACACTTATTCTCTACATTCTACATGTGCCTATTGCCTCATTACAAACTGACTCACTACACACTTATGAGGTACATTCCACAATATACATGGTAAACTAACAAAATATACATTTAAAAAGACCTTATGCCTTTTTGGGTGGTGCTGAATAAATGTATAATCCTGGCATCCCATATTTTGCGTTCTGATGAGCTGCATGTGAACAGATTAGATTCATGGCCATGCTTGGCTACCTTGATTCTTAGAAAGGCTCAGTTACTCTTAAGCCTGTACTATTTTCAAATTGATAGTCCTTCATACATAGTAAGTATAATACAAGCTGGTGTGCTCTTCTCATCTGTTTCAAGGTTTGATCTGTTGTGTGTTCTGAAATGCTCTTCTGCTCTTCTGAACCAATCATGTCTATTCTTTTCTGAGCTTAGGCATCAACACTGCATTTTAACCCAAATGACATTCACTGGATGCTTTCTCTATCGCTTACTATTCCTTCTGAACACTAGAGATAGTTGTGCATGAAAATCCTAGTAGATTATAAGTTTCTGAAATAATCAGACCAGCCCATGTGGCACCAAAAATACATTTTCAAAGTCAGTTAAATCACCTTTCTTCCCCATTCTGATGATCACTTGAACTTCATCAGATCATCTCAACCACGTCTACATAAAATGCATAGTTATTGTTTTGTACTTGGTTGATAATTTTTTTGTGTTAACAAGTCATTGATAAAGTGTATCTAATAAAGGAACTAATGAGTGCAACCTTAACAAATTAACATATAAACAATAAGTGTGAAAGTACACAGAGTATGTTAATAAATTGTTTTAGGTTAGCATGCTAGCGGGCATGTTTCCTGCTGTCTGCTTTGTAACTTATTGATGAAGCCACTGTGTTTACGAACATCAGAACACATTATAAATCAGGTTTTTATATAAATGAGGACTTTTTTGAGGACTTTTAAGGCAAAACATCTAGAAACTAATTCATGCATACAAAATTGCGCAAAATGAAATAGAAAGTACAGACTGCCCAAAACAAACAAACAACAACACTCAGTGTATGACTTTCGGTTCAAGTCGTGTTGTTATAATGCTGTATTTGTCCTTGGTTGCCCCTCGCTCTACAGGTTTACATCAGGCATGCAAACACAACTGTAACTCATTCAGATGACTCACATGTTGTACAAAGATACTGTACATTCAGATGCTTGAGGCGACAAAAACACTTCTGAAGCTGTTTTTGATCACTAAATTATTGTATAATAAGAGTAATTAATCAAATGAATAATAATACATATACCCTCTGAATACTGCAAATAAACCAATGTACCATAAACATTATATAGATGAAGATGAACTATTTATATATTCCTGTGAAACTTGCTGCACTTGTCCAATCAATTTGCTGTAAATCAGATTTATAACACCTGAGATATCAACTGATATGATATTTTACTTTTACTACAATAATCTTTTTTTTTCTTTAATTGTTTTTATATTTTCAAATATATTTGAAACTTCAAATAAATCAATCATTAGTTCACCTATTTTGACACTCCCAATTTTTGAAAATAATGCACTGTAATTCAAGAGTTCACACTTAGCTGATGATTTACAATAAGCTTGTTTGGCATGCTGTCCCAGGAGAGAGCCCTGAGCTCAAGGAATCCTCGAGCCCAGGGCTCCCTCCCATTCGCAGGGCGAGAGGGGAGATTGAGCTCAGGTAGATCTCAAAAACTCCCCGGCTGATGTGGCAAAGGTGAACTCCTTTGAGAAGGAAAAAATTAGTCTGTTTACATATGGCATATGACGCATATCTTTGGACTGTGGGAGGAACCCGGGGGAAACCCACGCGGACATGGGGAGAACATGCAAACTCTGCACAGAAACACCAACCAGCCGGCGGTGTTTTTGCTGCGGGGCAACAGTGTTAACCACTGAGTCGCCATGCCACCCAATCTAAGTGAAAAGGGGGAGGAGAAGTGGAGGAAGGGGGGGTTCTTCCAGACGAAGATAGTTGTGGAATGAGGACTGTGGTTATTTATAGTGACTTAAGAATCACGTTTGGAGGATCATGATTAGTTAATGCAGGACCGGATGTGGTAAATCATAAGCACTTGATCCTCACAAAATTAGTTTATAAATAAACTTCACTTAACAATGTAGATACCAAAAAAACACCCATTTCTTTTGGCAACCCTCAAGACAATGGGCATTTCAGGAATCACACTTAAGTGGACACCGCACAATCTAGCTAGTGGAATGCCTCAGGGCACTGTTCTTAGACCGCTTCTCTTCTCAATTTACATAGCATCACTTGGATCAGTCATTCAGCAACATGGCTTTCACTACCTTTACTATACTGATGACACCCAACTCTACCTTTCATTTCAACTGGATCATCTAACAATTGCTGCCCGCAAATCAAAATGTCTGACAGATATTTCCTGCTGGATGAAAAACTACCACCCCATCTCAATCTCTCCAAAACTAAACTGCTGGTAATCCTGGCCAGCCCAATGCTTAAAGACACCCTGCAAACAAGCCTGTACCGGTCCTTAATGGGCCCACTTAGGGCTAGCAAAGCGACCTTCAGCATGTCTGATTTCTGCTCTGCCTTCATCCATTCGTCAATCTTATCTCCATTTTATTAGCAATGCCCCTCTTCCAACAATTCAATTGATTCCCAACGGACAAAATCATGGCAGCTTTAACTTCACCAATGCTTTTGTGTTTTTGAATCTGTTTCTATTATTGAAAAAGCAAGGCTGATGAAAATTCAGCACAATTTTAAGGTAACAATGCTTAAAATATGTCTGTTTTTGTGTGTGAGATGTTTAACTGTAGTAGGACAGATGTATTCATTCATTCATTCATTCATTTTCTTTTCGGCTTAGTCCCTTTTTATTAATCTGGGCTCGCCACAGCGGGATGAACCGCCAACTTATCCAGCATATGTTTTTACGCAGCGGATGCCCTTCCAGCCGCAACCCATCTCTGGGAAACACCCATACACACCCATTCACACACATACACTACGGACAATTTTAACTTACCCAATTCACCTATACCGCATGTCTTTGGACTTGTGGGGGAAACCGGAGCACCCGGAGGAAACCCACACGAACACGGGGAGAACATGCAAACTCCACACAGAAATGCCAACTGACCCAGCCGAGGCTCGAACCAGCGACCTTCTTGCTGTGAGGCGAACGTGCTACCCACTGCGCCACCGCATCGCCCAGATGTATTCAAAAACAACATAAAAAAAACAAGCATACAGTTCATACCCTAAAAACAGTCCAAAAATCAAAGTGTGCTGTAAAACTCTCAAAGTGATAGTCCACCAGTGTATACACAATCCAAAACAGTGATAACACAAGCTTGCAAAAGTACTCTGGAAAGATAAGTCCAGACAAATGAAGCTCTACAATCCAGAGAAGTTTGAAAGCTGTTAGCATAGCCCTCTTGTGCTGACCATGCTGCTCTCTGTATATTGTTTCCTGCTTCCTGTTAGATTGCTGGTCTTACTCCACACTGTTCTTAAAGACGTACACACACTAAAATGTTAAGAGGAATAAAATGGTCTGACATCGTGGTAAAACATGTCTCTCATGTGTTTGCAGTGCCAGCAACAAAAAGTCAGCATATGTGCTCTGCATGAGCATGTTTGCTGGGCAACTTTAGCATACAACAGGAAACATCGAAACAAGTATTTTGAGGACCTTGATGACCAGCTGACATTGCTGCAACATTTCTGCAGATTTTTTCTATAAAACATAAGGAAGATTAGACACTTCCTCTCAAAATATGCTGCTCAACTGTTTGTCTAAGCTCTTGCTCTGTCCAGTCGGGAGTATCGCTATGCTCTCTTGGCTGGCCTCTCAATCAACGCCATCAAGCCTCTGCAACTGATTCAGAATGCAGCAGAAACAGTGGTCTTTAACAAACAATAAGAGTGCATGTCATACCTCAGGTCATCAGTCTGCACTGGATGCCAATCACCACTCTTATCAAATTTAAGGCTCTGACATTCACAGACAAAACAACTGCTGGATCTACACCCACTAAAATAAAAGTAAAGTAAAAGTTAAATTAAAGTAAAATTAAACATTGCGTTTTCATAAAATATAAAAAAAATAAAATAAAACACACACACACACACACACACATTTAATATTTAATATTATAATGTTATGTATCATATTTAAATTTTTTTAGTTTTTAAAGGCCACCAAAATATTATTTGTGTAAAAGCAATTTCTCAAATAATGTATTCCTCATCACAGACGCATGTCAATAAAAGGCTTCATTCAAATCTGAAAGTCTGTGCAAAAATGGGTGGGAAAGGAACGACAGAAATTAGTCTCCAGAGGAAGGCAGGCAGAGGTCAGAGACTGGACTGGAGTGCCAGCGTCTTTTTCCTCTGCTCTGCACGAGAGGATCCACGTGTCATTGTTGATCCGGCTTGGCGGAGCTCCTGCTGGATCTGCTGATAAGACCTGCTCTGACAGGGACTGGATGAACAACCACACCTCCAGCACCTGTGACGGCAGATGAGGGCCAGATAATAGAGATTTACCTCCACCTGATCAGCAAGAAAGGTCGTTCTGTGGTGCTGGGACTGAATGTGGCCTACAGGCCTCTGCCTGCTCGTGAATGGATGCTTTCACAAACTGCCATTTTGTAAAAATATTTTTTTAACCCTTATCTGGGTTTGTGTGGGCATACAATACAAAATTTGGCACCCTTGGCAAATATGAACAAAGAAGGCTTTATATTATTAACAAAATAAAAAAAGATGTTAGTATTACTATGTTAGTCTTACGGATATCTATAAGCTAGTGTGCTCCAAAACAATGGCAAAATTTTCATTAAGATATAAACATCCAAAGCTTGCAGTTTGTCTCTTCCACCTACATTTTTGGCATCACACCATACTTAAGTTTCTCATCAAATCGTTTGACCAATCAGATGCCCTTTGGTATCTAACATGTCCCACCTTCTTCAAGATGCTATTCACCCTCACTGGCAGATCTGCGATAAAAACGACATTTACATTTACATTTAGTCATTTAGCTGACGCTTTTATCCAAAGCGACATACAATTGAGGTTCACAAAAGAAGCAATCAGTACAAGAGGAAACAAAGTATACATAAGTGAAATCGGACTAGTCTTGAGTAGGTAAAACACAGTATACGAGCTAAGTGCAGTCAAGGTTTTTCTATTTTTTAAAAAAAAATTTTATTCGTGGGACAGGTGTAGACGAAAGAGATGAGTTTTAAGGCGATTTTTAAAGATGGACACAGAGTCTGCCAATTGTGTTGTAAGAGGCAGATCGTTCCACCATCGTGGGACCGATTCAGAGAAAATGCGGGAGAGTGATTTCTTACCCTTTTGGGACGGCACCATGAGACGATGCTCGTTAGCAGAGCGCAGTGATCTGGAGGGTAAATATGTCTGTATTAGTGAGTAAAGGTAGGCGGGTGCTAAACCTGTGGTGGTCTTGTAGGATATGAGCAGAGCTTTGAATTCGATGCGGGCGGCTATAGGGAGCCAATGTAACCTGACAAAGAGGGGTGTTACATGCGCTCTTTTCGGTTCCTTGAATACCACTCTTACCGCTGCATTCTGTATCATCTGTAGAGGTTTGATAGTGCAGGCCGGGAGTCCAGCGAGTAAAGCATTGCAGTAATCCAGCCTGGACAGGACCAGAGCTTGTACCAGGATTTGTGCAGCATGCTCTGAGAGAAAAGGTCTGATCTTCCTAATGTTGTAGAGAAGGAATCTGCAGGACCTGGCAGTGTTGGCAATATGATCTGTGAAGGTTAGCTGGTCATCGATTATTACTCCCAAGTTTTTTGCTGTTCTGGAGGGGGCAATGGTCAATGATCCCAGTTGAACAGAGAGGTTGTGACGGATCTTAGGGTTGGCGGAGATGACGAGAAGTTCAGTTTTCGTAAGGTTCAGCTGTAGGTGATGGTTCCTCATCCATGTCACTCAGGCATGCCGAGACGCATTGATCATGCTGAAACCGATTGATCATCAGGATGGAACGCAAGGTGAAGCTGCGTGTCGTCCGCATAGCAGTGATAGGAAAAGCCATGCTTTCGAATGACGGATCCCAATGATGTCATGTAGATCGAGAAGAGCAGCGGTCCGAGCACTGAGCCCTGAGGGACGCCGGTCTTGAGATGTTGCGATTCCGAGACTTCACCTTTCCACGATACCCTGAAGGACCTACCTGAGAGGTAAGACTGGAACCACTGGAAAGCTGTATCAGAGATGGGTCGAAAGGAGTATACAATGGTTAACCGTGTCAAAAGCAGCTGAAAGATCCAGCAGGATGAGGACCGATGACTTAGAGGCTGCCCTAGCCAGTCTTAGGTCTTCAACAACCGAGAGCAGTGCGGTCTCCGTGGAGTGGTTCCTCTTAAAGCCTGACTGCTTGCTGTCCAGGAGGTTGTTCTGAGTAAGGAAGGATGAGAGTTGGTCAAAGACGACACGCTCCAGAGTCTTTCCAATGAAGGGCAAGAGAGATACCGGTCTGTAGTTTTCTAGAAGTGCAGGAAGTGCGAGTGCGAGCCTCCTTAAAGGCTGTAGGAAATGTACCAGAGTTTAGAGAGGAGTTGATGATGTGTGTGAGTGCAGGGACGACCGATGGAGAGATAGCCTGAAGTAGATGGGTGGGGATAGGATCCAGCAGGCAGGTAGTCGGGTGGTTGGAGGCAATGATCTTCGCAATGTCGTCCTCCGTTAGTGCAGAGAACGAGGGAAGCGAGGTCTCAGGAGTCGGAGCGTGATCCATCTGAGGCGGAGCAGTGAACTGACTGCTGATGGTGGTGGTCTTCTGTACAAAGAAGGAAGCAAAATCATCAGCTGTCAAGTCTGAGGAGGGAGGAGGGGTAGGAGGACAAAGAAGAGCAGAGAAGGTTTTGAAGAGAGTCCGAGAGTCAGGTGAATTGTTGATTCGAGTATGGTAGAACTGAGTCTTGGCCGCTGAGACGTCAGTAGAAAAAGAAGAGAGGAGCGACTGATAGAGAGAGAGGTCGGCAAGATTGTTAGATTTGTGCCACTTTCTCTCAGCAGACCTGAGCCTGGATCTATGTTCACGGAGAACATCAGATAGCCACGGAGCAGAGGGGGTAGCACGAGCCGCTCGAGAGATGAGTGGACACAAACCATCTAGACAGGATGTTAGTGTGGAGCATAGAGAGTCAGTGGCACTGTCAGTGTTTAGTAGAGCGAGCTGGTCAGGTGGGGGGAGCATAGAAGAGACAGCAGAGGATAGGGTGTGAGGAGAGAGCGTGCGTAGGTTGCGTCGGAAGGTTACAAGCGAGGAAGGAGGTGTCGTGTCAGGTGCGTTGAGGTCGAGATCAAGAATGACAAGGAAGTGATCAGATGTATGCAGCGGGGTTACCCGAGTGTGATGAGTGGAGCAGTAGCGTGTGTAGATGAGATCAAGTTGGCTACCAGATTTGTGGGTTGCAGGCGTGGCAAGTCGCTTAAGGTCAAACGATGCGGTCAGGTTGTTGAAGTTAGCAGCTGATGATTTTTCAAGGTGGATGTTGAAGTCTTCAAGTACCACAAGAGGGGTGCCATCTTCAGGAAAAGAGGACATGAGGACATCGAACTCCTCCAAGAATTGTCCAAGCTGACCTGGGGGGCGGTAGATGACTACAAAAGTAATTCTAACAGGATGAATAATATTTACCACATGCGATTCAAAGGAGGTGTTGTCACATGAGGGTGCAAGTTGTTTGAACCTCCATTCGTTTGGGATGAGAAGACCGGTTCCCCCACCTCTGCCGGATGTACGGGAGCTGTGGGAGAAAGTGTAGTTATTGGAGAGGGCAGCCGGGGTGGCATTGTTCTCTGGTTTGATCCAGGTTTCAGTAAGTGCTAAAACAGAGAGACCAGAGTGTTTAGCCATGGCCGGAATAAAGTCTGCCTTGTTGACAGCAGATTGGCAGTTCCATAAGCCTATGGGAATAGAAAGTGCACTGGATGCAGATGTATGAATAGTAATCAAATTAGCAGTGTTGCGTCGTCTACGACGTGATCCAAAAGATTTATGAATGTTATTGACAGTAGGAATTTGAAAACACATGGTTAATGCTAAGAATAACGCGAGAGAAAGTAAATAAAATAAATAAGGCTAGATACACAGATAAGAGCTAGATAGAACTAAATACAAATTAAAGTGCGATACTCAAGTGCCCTGTCTGTGTCCCTGCTCGGTGGAGTCGCGCAGGTAGAGTTGCAGGTCTTTACACTCTTCGGTCTTCACGCGATGAGGGCTGCCACGACCGCTGCCGCGGTGCTATTCACACTTAAATACTTCCTGATTCACGTGTCTGAATTCAGCAGGACACGCCTTCTATCCCCAGTATAATAACACAACGAAACTAACACT
>CAIGQV010017835.1:7897181-7909026 GCA_903798115.1 Danio jaintianensis | reverse complement strand
ACACTTACTTGGATCTGTCCACTCTTGTTGCTAAGATGCTTCTACTAAACGCTGTTCACTTTTTTTTTTAAGGGGGAGGAACTACATCTTCATGTTCAAATTACATCACACATCAATAAAAAATGCACATTTCAAAGCACTTCACAGGACCTTTACGTTTGTTTTTTGGATGAGAGAAGTTAGGTTAGCACTGTCACCTCACAGCAAGAAGGTCACTGGTTCAAGTCCCGGCAAGGCCAGTTGGCATTTCTGTGTGGAGTTTGCATGTTCTCCCCGTGCTGGCATGGGTTTCCTCCGGTTTCCCCCACAGTCCAAAGACATGCGCTATAGGTGAATTGAATAAACTAAATTGGCCGTAGTGTATGTGTGTGAATAAGTGTGTATGGGTGTTTCCCAGTACTGGGTTGCGGCTGGAAGGGCATCCGCTGTGTAAAACATATGCTGGATAAGTTGGCGGTTCATTCCATATATATTTATTTATTTACAGGAGAGTTCTGTAATCAATTTTTGATGTCAATTTGATCTTGTTTTAGTCAACTGGCATCAAATAAATTTCCATTTATGATGTCATTTTGACATCAAGGTACCTGCTTGGACATAATTACAAACTTTCATCTCATAAAGTTTTAAAATTTTAAACAACTTTAACTTGGGAAGTCATAATTTCGGCTGTTATCATTTTGATTTAACCTAACCTTGATTTAACTAAACCTAATAATAAACATAAAAAATTACTTTTTTAATGTATTTATTTTTTATCAATTCTGACTTTCATAGTCATAATTCTGACCTGAGTAGGACTATATGTATGCCATAATTGTGACTTTTTCATATTATGAATACAATTTCAAAATGTAAATTTTCATAATCATTTCAAGTCATAATGTCTAATTAATACATCAAAATTGCGACTTTTTATGTCCCATTCGACTTTTTTTTTTATTGCCTGAAAACCAAAAGTAAGATCTCCCATTCATGAGCACAGTGTGTGGTGCATGTGAATTGAGATCGTGTGGCACAACAAAGCACATGTGACTCTAGCTGGCAAAGCTTTGTTCTCATCTCCAGTAACTCAAAACCCATTGTTGTGAGCAGACAGAAAATATCCTCTGGTGATCATATTGACTTTATAGAAAACATCCACTCAGGGGCTCATAATTAGCCGTGTATGACAGATGGACTATGCATTGAAATTTGTGCAGCATTATGCTTTTTTTTGTTTAGTCTGAGTGTGTTATTAATATTTTAGCTGTATATTGTTTTTGTAATTATTATTTTATCATCATATTTGAAGTGTGACTTGAAGATATGCATGAATAGATGTTTTCATTCATTAAATAACTTGTTTATTAATGGTTACTGCTCAATAGATACATATAAAATAATTATCAGGAGGATTATTGAAATTATGTGCAGCATTATGCTGTGTTAGTAATATTTCATTTCTATATATATTTTTAAGAACATTTATTCATTAATTCAATTTCTTTTGGCTTAGTGCCTGATTTATTAGGAGTTGCCACAGTGGAATAAACCGTCAACTACTCTGGCATATGTTTTACGCAAGCAACCAGCTGCAACCCAGTACTGTGCTAGGAACATTTTAAAAACATTTTTGTAATATTTTACGTTTTATTGAAAGTATGTTGTAACTTTTTTGCATCTCGTTTAAATACACTATAAACAGCAGCTACGCTAATTATTTTCTTTATTCTCTATTTCCACCTGGGGATACCATTGATACAATCCAAGACCTGTGCAGAAATGATGGCAATGTATCATAATCCTGGACCAGGCCGTATTCTGAGCTGATGCTGTGGTGGTCATGGAGGAGTGGAGTGCATGAGACTGATTCCTGAAAGACCACAGTGACAGACAAGACCCCGCATTGATGTTGTGGGCCAGCCTGATCGCTCGCCGGTGACCTACTCACACCTGCAGTTCTCCACGATGGATGTCCAGCATTCTTCAGCCTCCAGCGCCTAGACTGCAGCTCCACACAGGAAGTTTGGCCAGAGGAAAAATGGTCATGCCCAACAGAGCCTGGTTTCTTTCTAGGTTTTTTCTTTTTTTACTTCACTTCGTCAGTAGGTGAAGTTTTTTTCCTCGCCACTGGCTTGCTTGGATTGTGACTTGTGGAGCTGCGCATCGATGGATTTGCTCTTCAGTGTTTGAGCTTTCATCAGTGACATTTAAACCACGCTGAACTGAACTAAACTAAACTTCAACTCTGAAATCTGGACTTTACTAGAACTTCTATGTTAAGCGGCTTTGTTAATCTACATTGTAAAAGCGCTATATAAATAAACATGAATTGAATTGAACTTAAGGTTTATGCACCGTTAGCTGTTTTAAATTATCATAAATGTATTTATTCATTCATTCATTTTCAACCGCTTTTCCAGGGACGGGTCGCGGGGGCAGCAGTCTTAGGAGAGAACCCCAGACTTCCCTCTCCCCAGACACTTCCTGCAACTCCTCCGGGGGGATCCCGAGGCATTCCCAGGCCAGCCGAGAGACATAGTCCCTCCAGCATGTCCTGGGTCTTCCCCGAGGCCTCCTTTCGGTGGGACATGCCTGGAACACCTCCCTAGGTAGGCGTCCAGGAGGCATCCAAAACAGATGCCCGAGCCACCTCGGCTGACTTCTCTCGATGTGGAGGAGCAGCGGCTCTACTCCGAGCTCCTCCCGGGTGCCACCCTTCGAAGGAAACTCAATTCGGCCGCTTGTATCCGAGATCTTGTCCTTTCGGTCATGACCCAAAGCTCATGACCATAGGTGACTCAATTGACTTACCGGTCAATCTACGTTCCTACTTTCACCTAAATGCATTTAATTAATTATTATTTCTATGATAAATTAAAAATTTTGCTAGTATATATTGTTAGTCTTAAGGTGAAAAATGTATCCATGCAAGATAATCCATAGAAGAAAAAAAACAAACAAAAAAAAAAAACGGTTTGATTTGGTAATCTTTAATCAAAATCTAACAATTTGCTTCTGCTCTGAATGTTCTGAAACATGAGGTCAGTATGACAGTTTGGTGAAATATGCTTAGCCACACCCATTAACCGTTATTTTGTTCTAAGTAAAAATAAATTCTGCCTCCTACTCAGTATTTCGAATCAGTTGGAAATAAGTCATCATATTAAAATAAAAACTTCTAGTTTATGCAGATTTAACTTATTAATTATTTTTAAAAAATATATAAATATGCAAAGAAAAGTAAATATACTTTATAAAATGTTTTTTATATATAGTATAAAATATACTATATTTAAAAATTCGGCATGTGTGACATGGAATGATAATCATGTGTTCAACATATTGTGTTCAAGGAAACAAAAAGATAAGGAAATCTTCAAAGAAAAATTCTAACAAAAAAAAGTGTAAAAAAAAAAAAAAGTACTCCAATTACTCTCGTGGAAGCTAGAAAATCAAAGAGAAACAGACTTTATTCATTGTACCAACAGACTTTGGCAAATTAGCAATCTTCGCATTTGGGAATGCATTTTTTTTCGGCAATGTCATGGGGTGAAACAAATAAATAGCACTTTTTTTCTCCACTTTCCACAGATGTACATTGCTGGAATAAAGATACACTGTATTTCCTAATTAAAAGACACACAAATGTGGTGTGAAATGACTTAAAGATGGTTTTCTCCTTTTTTAAATAAAGCTTTTCAGTTTCACAAGTACCTTCAAAAAGCATGTTTTAGTTAAATAAATAGAATGATCTCCATTTTTAACATGCACAACTGATTCGCTTGGGAAAAGTATATATACACATGGTTCGAGCTTTCAATGACAGTACCTTTCCATCACACACTCACTCACTCATACACACACGCGCACGCTAACATACTTAAATGCAGATACACTATACATAATCTCCCCCTCTAAGCTTCTTCTACATCGTCTTTTAGAAGGGCTAAACTATTAAAGTGAGGAAAAAAATGCAATGCTGAACATAACGAAAAGAGCAAATTATGAGTCCGAACATCACATTTCAACATCTGAACAACACAAGATTTTTTTTTCTATTCTAGTTTTTTTCTTCTTTTAAACGTAACAATCACAAAGATATGGATTCATGCATTATGAGCTTTATGTCTTGATCTTCTGGAAAGTCACGAGTCGAGTCTTGATGCTTCAGTGACTTCAAACTGTACATCAATACCCTATTAGTGTTTTTTTTTCTCTCCACAAGTCGATGAGGATAAAGTGAAATGCTACTTCTCAGAAAGTCATGTACAAACGATCTACAAGTAACTAGAAAAGGAAGAAATGTCAGCTTCTGGACGTCCATTGTAGGGATGGGAAGTTCACTTGTCTTGTTTCTGGTGTCTCGTCTTTTTGTCGAGCGAGCGCGTGTTCCCTTGATAGGCGGCGAGTGACTGGAGTGAGCTGCAACGAGAGTGTTTTCATGAGGCGAAATAGGAGCTCTGCATGGAGTAGAGTCGGTCGATGGGGTTTCCCACTCGGGCCTGCATGGATCCCGCGTCAGACGAGGCCATGAAGCAGTCACTGAGGCTGGTCAGAGAAGTGTCGCTGTCAATGTCGTGGAATATCGAGTCATTTCCTGAGGGAAGAGACAAGAGAAATGTGGATTAATACTGGAACAACTAGAGTTCTATGACTACAAGAATAAGATTGATTTACAAATACAATATATACATTTGATGCTACTATTGAGATTTTAGAATTAAGCTTTGAATGTCTGTCGTCATAATTTATGAAGTTATCACCCAAAAATATGATCGTTTTTTGTAATAAAGCTTATAATTGTGTTTGAATTACTATACAGTTTTATTTATTTTATTCATAAGGGTACTGAATGTGTTTTTGTGCAAGTAAGATAAATACATGTTGACATTTAATCTAGTTACACCACAACACATCTGCACTTACTCCCAATTTCTCTCAACATGGGGACAGAAGAACTAGCATTACTTTTTTTAAACATAGGTTATTCCTATTTCCTTCTCAATGTAAATAAAGAAAATAAAGAAATAACAGAACAGAATAAATATTCACTGCAATCAGTCAATCAATTAATAAATATAAATGTACCAAATATACTTGGTAGCTAAATATTTCCTATTTTATTTATTTTTTTATTTTAACTTGTTTTTAAGTAATAAAAATATAAAAATGCATAAAAATACATATAGTTTTATAATTAATTAATTATTTCTTTATCATAAATCATTTATCATTACAGGGTCATATATGATTATTTTTATATGACTCTATTTATTCCAGCTGCTGAAATAAAATGTTTTTACTTTTATTTTATTTTTTTTACCATTTTCACAAAAACGACCAAAAAAATAAAGTTATTTAAAATTATACAGATATAATCAGACAGACAGATATATACTACTACTACTACTACTGCTGCTGCTACTGCTACTGCTAGTAATAATAAAAATAATACTAATAATAAAACACAGCCAAATTATTACATCTTCAAATGTAAAACAAATATTAGAACTATTAGTATTATTATTAGCAGCACAGTAGCGCAGTGGGTATCGCTTTCGCCTCACAGCAAGAAGGTCGCTGGTTCGAGCCTCGGCTGGGTCAGTTGGCATTTCTGTGTGGAGTTTGCATGTTCTCCCCGTGTTGGCGTGGGTTTCCTATGGGTGCTCCGGTTTCCCCCACAAATCCAAAGATATGCGCTATAGGTGAATTGGGTAAGCTAAAATGTCTGTAGTGTATGTGCGTAAATGGGAGTGTATGGGTGTTTCCCAGTGATGGGTTGCAGCTGGAAGGGCATCTGCTGTGTAACACATATGCTGGATAAGTTGGCGGTTCATTCCTCTGTGGCGACCCCAGATTAATAAATGGACTAAGAAAAATGTGTAAAGTAAAGTCTTCTGGTAAAGTCCAGATACTCTGAAATCAGGACTTTACTAGAACTATGTTAAGCTGCTTTGACACAATCTACATTGTGAAAAGAGCTATATAAATAAACTTGACTTGACTTGACTAAGTCGTAAAGAAAATTAATGAATTAATGAATTATTATTATTATATTTTTAATAAATTGTTACTTTCTATAATATAAATATGATGTTTGAACAATTTTTACAAATCAAACCAAACAAACAAACAAAAAAACAATACAGATTAACAGCATCACAGAGCCGTCCATCAAAAATCGCTCATCACATAACAAACATAAAACTTCCCACTGTTCAGTGGTGCATTTATAACAAATCCCACATTCCAATCGGATATTGCATTCGGATATTACTAAAGGAAAGGGTTTCTCTCTAACAACCGATCTAATAGCAAATGTTTACTCGGCTCGCTCATCTTCCTTGTGGGCACAGTTAGCAGTAATGCTCTCCGGCTCTTAATGACACCATTCCAGCAGACAGTGACAGGTTGATGGGCTATGCTTTTTTAATGAGCTGGCAATGTTGTCTGTCCCTGCTGTTCTCCCATAAAAGTGTGATGATGAGAGCAGGGATTTGGGCCTTCACTGTTCAGGAGAATGAATGACAAGACACTTGGGAGCTGTTTTTAGGCTGCCTGTGACCGATGTCTCCTGATTTATGTGGCTAATGCTGGAAGTTAATGTCAATAATATTGAGAACAATTGGAGTTGTGCAGAAACAGCCGCACTCTGAGGAATCATTGTGCGCTTCTTACTAAAACTTTAGAGGCGGTTTTGACAAATGTGCATGTGACTCTGAATGGTTTTGCTTTGCCGAGTTGTTTTCGCAAGCACACCAGAGAATTCTTTCCCTTGATACTTAGTGCTGGGTGAAATAACTGAAGGACATTATGAAAAAACAACAAATAATAATAATAGTAATAATAATAATAATTAAGAGTTTTTTGCATGTTTGACAATTCCTTTATTATTATTTTAAAATAAAGGCATTGCTATACTTTATTATAGTGTGTTTACATAATTTATCAAATTAATATGTAATGAATGAATGAGTTGTACATACATTAAAATAAATAATAAATTAATAAAATATTAATAATAATATAATAATATAATACACTTATTTTAGGCAGACCAGCCTCTAGCACTGTTCTTCTCGTTCTCTCGAAATCACCCTCCCTCCCTCCCTCCCTCCCTCCCTCTATTTCCTTGCTTCCCATTAACAATCCTTATAACCCTCTCTTCCCTCCTAGGTTGAATCGGGGGGTCCAATCACTCTACCAAAACATTACAGAGACGGTACCCCCACTCTGAGTCTCTGGGCATCATCGTAGGACGCCCGATCAACCTACCTACCTGTTCACTGTTTATCCACTTACTTCCCTTCCCCTTCAGTCTATCTCAAAGTGTGGCGTGGTCCATGCTGGTGAAATCTTTTTTAAGTAATGAATTGTATGTATTTATATCGAGTCCACACAGTAGCATATTGTTACTAAACACAGTAGCATATTGAACTAAAATGTATTATATTGTTATCAGGTTTTAATTGTTATCAGGTAACATTTTAAAAGTAAACGCAAAAAAACAAAAAAAAAGTTCATGCATAAAAAAAACTGTTGACAAATTCACATGTGGCCAGCCCTCAATGGTTTTTGATCATTGTGTTGTTTTGCTGGCAGACCAGTGGATGCTTTCCCATGATACTCTGAGCGTCAGTCATCATGGTTAACCATTGTTGTTTTTACATGGTGCACCGCAGATCATCGCTCGGCTCTTTACAAAACATCCAATAGATGGTGTCACACAGCATAACACACTACACCATTAATCCCTGAGAATAAACCCAACGGGCAGCTCTGGGAACGTGGGACGGGGCCAGTATGGTTTTACAACACGCTGGATTCATTTGGAAGGCAAACTTCAAAATAAAGTGGTGCGTTTGTGTAATCTCATGAGGAAAGAAGGGTGGTACGCTTTCATTCAGTGAAGCCTGTGGTTCAAACACACACTCACACACTAACATGACACAACTCAATGGTTGATGCTCACCATATGGGTTCATGTGGTCACCGGGCATCTGAGGAGGGGTGAGGCCCTGCTGGAAGGGGTCGGTGCTGTAGCCGTTCTCCAGTGCAACCATTTGCTGCTGGGCTGGAGCCAATGGTGTGTAGGAGTTCATCATTCCCTCCATCCGATTGGACATTACCTCTGGAATAGTGGGGGAAACAAGAAAGCACTGATTAGTAATCACATTTTTTCAATGCAAAACCACAAACAATTTAGTTCTTTCACCAACAACAGTACCATATATGTTATTGTTAAAAGATTCAGGGAATCCAGAGAAATCTCAAGCTACTTTCACATAGAAATTCTGTAAAATACCTGGATAGTTTCATTTGGGATTTGTCCCAGGACTATTTGATTTTGGATCATTCACACTGCCAGTGATTTTTCAGAATTTGCGTTCACATACATCCCATAAAAAGTGTTACTGTGTGACACTGTTTTCTTCAAATCTAGTCAATGTATACAATTTTGCCATAATTGGGTGACACTCTTTACAACAGTGAGCATTTGAATGGGTGAGGATGTCAGTTTTCAGAAGAGACAAATGGACAAAGAAAATACAGTTTTGAAAGATGACTGGAGTTGGTACAGAGAGGTATGCACTCATTTTTCTCCATTCCAGCACAAAAGCATTCTGTTTGATTAGTAAAGAGATAGTTGGAGTTGTAAAGGGAGGAAAAGTTTAAGCAACTGATGGAAAACAGGTAGGGGCATTTCTCACATTAGACTACTCTGTAATTTGCACCATGGTACTTCTGACCTACTTCTGGTTGTGTTTTGTTCATAAAAATGGCAGATACTTAAATTAAGTTTAACTAAAGTTCAGCATTGTGTACTGTTCTGCTTCAGGTTGGACAGTAAGGAGCTTCCTGGTCTGTGCTTCGGTCCAGTTTGAAGACTTTTTCTCAAAGTGATGCGTTCTTTCAATTGCCAACATAAACGTTTTTTTTTTTGTATTTAAAACCCCCTGTCAAAGAGTCATGTGGATGTGTATGTGTATGTAGGGAGAGGCAGGAAACATAAGCTGAATGTGCACCACTGAGTCATCAGATAGCATTGCATAAAAGATTTTAATGTGTTTAATGTAGCCACATTGGATCAGGATTACAAAAAACAGGATTCTGAAAACTTCTATCACTGATCACAGTCTGCCGTTGCATCAAGAAATTCTACCTGAATCTTTGTTATTCAAGGAGAAGTTCGAAAAGGCTGATTGCAGTAGGCAGGGTTGTAAATAAATGGTAACTCAAAAGTGACAATGGTAACAATGGTAACTCAAAGGTGTTTAGGAGCAAAAATTAACTCCCTCAATAGTTGGCTTTTATTGAGCTGTTTCAAACTGACGAAAATTAACTTTATTTTGTTCAAAATCGTTATACCGGGTCTATAGGATGCAGCAGAGCAAAGTTCTTTGCTTCTATTGTTCTCATTTTAAGTTGCACTGCAAAAAAAAAAAGCATCTTCCAAATGATTAAATGTAAATGAAGAAAAAGAAGACGTTGATCAGCCTTTGAAATATTCTCACGGTGCAGATGACTGACATCATCTCTGCAAACTGGAGAGAGCAGTTAGTTTAACAACTGTACATAATGCAAAACACTAATGCTTCATTCAGTAAGAATTGTTCTCTCTGTGGATTGGGTTTCTTCAAAAATCAAGGCTGGGTCTGGTATCTGGCCTCGAAATCAAGTCGAATTTCACGAAAAGCAACAAACAAGAAACACGCTTGTTCTGGAGCGGGAGAAGAAGCGGCGACACCAGTCCTGCAGGGCAGTGCTCTGTGAGTCAGGCTATGAATGACTCTTGTGGCTTCCACTCTGGAGCCCACCATCTCAGCCCTCTGCTTTTGAGTGGTGAGCTCCAGCAGGAGAAATGTCTGCTATTCATTTCTACAGTCTTCCACAAGTTTCCATTACATCTTCTGCTCTGATGCAAGGACATCTGATGTTGAGTTTCAACACACTGACACTTCACTAAGCCATAAGCCATGATCTTTTTCAAGTAACTGAATAAAATAAAATAAAACTAAATAAAATAAAATAAAGAATATGAAAATTGCTCCACAGCATCTGATGTTGAGCTTAAATTTACTGATATATATACTTTTCTTGAAAATGAAACAAAGGTTTTATAGCCATTCACAATCATTTTAAAGATTTCCCATTTTTTTCTGTCATTGAATCAAATCCATTGTAAGTCTAAGTTGTTAAATTGTGAGAAATCTTTCAAAATGCCCTTTAACCACAAGATGACTTTGCAAAATCTTTTCTAGGATGTTTTCACACCAATCACTGGTCCCACAACTGAAGCTATTGGAAATCTGACACTTATAACCAAGACAGATAGGATTTATGATAACAAATATAACGATGCGTTAACCGTGGGGTTCCATTGGATGACATATTCCAGCCCAAGTCCATGATTCATGACATCACAGACGACTCGAGACCACCTTGCTATTTCCCAAAGGGGAGTACGACTTCACAAGACTTCTCAATATCTCAGACCACCAGAACAGTTCATCTACTCTTCGCCGTATTTCTCTCTCTCTCCTGTGTCTCTATCATCCTATCATCTTCCTTCACTTCTTTGAAAAAACACTTCTATTGGTTCAGGAGGTTAGAGTTCATGACCAAAGATACTGTAGATGACTATCAGACTTGAATTATCCCATTAAAGGGGACATATCATGAAAATCAGACTTTTTTGTGTTTATGTAAATGGTTGCCTGTTGCGTCTACCAACTAGTGGTGTGAATCTTTACGGACTTCATGATTCAATTCAATATTAATTCAGTGAGTCACGATCTGATTCCAAAATGATTGACCTATTCCTTCAGCTGTGCAAATACACCTTTCCAGTGCTTAATTTGTAAACTGCAAGGTCCCGGAACAGATCGGGGTAACGGATCCGGCATGTTAGGGGGTGGTGGTTGTCGCAGACGAAAATGAAGAGCGGGGGGCGTGTACACTCATATTTACAGACACTTACAGTATCTTGCTGTAATGGTGACATATGATTCTTTTGTAATCAGTGTCCATGCTTCACATTAATCTCACCCTGAAGCACATGTATTATCAGACTTTTAATGTTTTCTGTAAAGACAAGGGAATTGTACTCGTAGTGTAATGCTTATTTGCAAAGGCTTGCACATTGAAACGGAATCTAGTAACTCACTTCATAACAAATACATAAATGTATCTACAAACTGTTTAGAAATGTCCCAGTGAAGTCTAGAAAGTGTCTAAAATATGTAAGGGTCATTTCTCATATATTGGCTGCATGAGATTCAATTGTTTTGTTGTTTCTGTCAGAATAACATTTAAAGGTTCCGTCCTCTAAAGCAAAATTTCATTTGCATTTAAAGTGACACACAAAAACTGTGCTTTCAAGCAAATAGGCAAATTTGACAAGCTTTAATAAATCATCTGTGGGGTATTTTGACACTTCACAGATACATTATGTCGAGGTTTATTTTTACATTTTATGACAATGGGCCCAACATGTCTGTCTTAAATGTGACAAAACTACTGAAGCAAACACAGAGAAACTAGACTCAATCTGTCGATTTTACACTTCTAATGTGGTATTTTTGCACTACACAGCAGAGCCAAAGCCCCAGAAATGAATGCATTGTGCGAATAGTCCAACATCAGTCTATAAAATAAAAGTATTATTGCTCGTGGTTTATCGCTGAAGATGATTCAATGATTTTCTGGATTATGGCTGTGCAGGAGTGCAGACACAAGGGTGTCTCTTCAGCAATAAAATGTCAATATAAACTCTCAGTTTCCCACAAAAATAAAGACTAGAACACTAGCTCTTATTTCAAAGGAAATGCATGTTTAAGGATCTAAAATATAAATAATT
>CAIGQV010017835.1:7886757-7896781 GCA_903798115.1 Danio jaintianensis | reverse complement strand
ACCAGCATTTTTCAAAATATTTTCATTTGTGTTCAACAGAAGAAAGAAACTCAAATAGGTTTTGAACAAGTAAAGGGTGAGTAAATGGTGACAGAATGTTCATTTCTGGGTGGACAATCCATTTAATCACAAGACTTATAGGGATAGTTCATACAAAAATATTGCCCAAGTACAATAAGATTTACTCCTATCCAACACAGCCAAAAGAGGCAACTGTGTTCACACTTTATCTCTAAAATAAAACTGCTTTATGATCATTTCCACAGTCTCCAAAGAGAAAGGCAGAGAGTGAAGAAATAAATATGAGTGATGGAGGAATAGACTCCACAGACTTACAACAAATATTTGTACAGGAATTAAGACTCTTGAGCTGTAGAGGAAACATTTGTCCTCCTCTGTAGCGCTTGGAATAATATTCTTCACGTTTCTATTTTCCAGACAGTCTCATCCAAACCCATCTGTTACAGAAGCTCAGTTGGATCGTCTCAACAGCATATTAACTGTCGAAAAGACGCTACTTGACGGATTAGCTATGTTTAACACTCGCAAAAGACACATTAGCTATGTAGCATTGCTAAAGAAATGAACAGAATGTCATCAAACATGACTAGTAATGTCTTAAATGGAAAGTTCACCCCCAAAATGACAATTTTGTCACTATTTACTCATCCTTAAGTGGTTCCAATGCTGTTTGAGTTTCTGCTAAACACACAAAAATATATATTTTGATGAATGCTGGAAATAACTAGCCAATCACTTCCATAGTATTTTTCCTTCTATAGACGCTAATGGCTACCGGATTTTTGGGACATTCTTCAAAATATCTTCTTTTTGTTTTCAACAGAAGTAAAAAACACATAAAAGATTGGAACCACTTGAGGGTGAGTAAATAATGACGAAATTGTAATATAGTCGAGTGAAGGCTGTGAACTCCAAGTGTGAAGATCACAGACACACAATGGCTCATCATTTATATGCAGCTGCATGGCAACTTGAGACTTTTCTGAAACCGGGTTGCTGGGTCTCTTCCAGCATGGGAGGGAACAGGGTGGGTGGATTGGTTCAGTGTGCTTCAGTTGTAAATTAATTCATCCACCTCCACACTTCCTCCCTCACACAAGGGTTGCACTCGTTTTTTGACCTCCTCTACAGTGACCAGGAGTCCGCATCTATGTCACCCGCAATGTTCATTTGCTGAAAATAAGGGCAAAAAATGTGTGGACCCACTCTGATCCAGTCATCTAATGAATGAACAGTGTATTATTGTTGATGAAAAAAAGATAAAAACTAACCAATATATATATATATAATTTTTGATTTATTTATTTATAATCTGCTGCATTGTGCTGTTAATTCATTAGATGAACGGTTCAAACATGCACATTAATTCATATTATGGCACAGCAGACCTGTCATGTTTCTGTTTGTGTCAAGCCATTTTCATTGACGAAATTAACACTGGTCACTTTACCCTGTTTTTGAGAGGTTGGATGCAACTCCTGATGTGAAAGCTGGGATATTTCACTTTCTACCTTTAGATAGGCTGCAGTCCATGATGGCTAAGGGAGGAATTTATGTAACGCATTTTGAGCTAAAAAATAGAAAACTATTGTCATTTATTTTCACAACAATGTAATTTCGCAACCTGAAACCTCAATCATTTGATAACATATTTCTAAGCTGTTGAAAACGATTCCATTATCATCTTTTTGTAAATTACAAAAATGGAAAAAAAGGAAAAACATTTAAAGTTATTTAAGTTATGATGCTATTCATTTATATTTAAAAAAAAATTTAATAGTGATTTTCATAACACATTCAGCTAAACAAAACGTTTTGCTATTTATTGAGTCTGAAAACCCAAAGATATTTCAAAGTTTTTGAAAATGATTCAATTGTCGTCTTTGTGTAAACTACAAAAAGGATGTTTTTTTTTTTGAAAAAACAAACAGAAACCTGGCTGTCAGACACCATGTGTTAAGAGTTTAAAACTAAGTTCTCTATCAAAACACACACACAAAAGTTCACATAATGTTGGTTGCATCTGTGAACGTAAACAGTTGGGGAAGAAATTATATTGTGCGATAAAAGACAATTAAGCCAGGCCTTGCCCACTTGGGTGGGAATTATTTAGATTTAGGAAACTGTGATGTCACCATTTACGGAAGAAATCTCAGCAAACAATCAAGGAATTTGAGGGAGTTTAGAAAAGTCTGTATTTATGATGGAAAACTCCTTTTTTAAAACTACCTTGCAGTTATTTTAATCCTCAAACAGCAACAATACACACTGAAATAAGAAAGAAAATTAACATGTGAAATTAAATTCCTCAGAATTCTGAGAACTCAGAGAAAAATTATTGCAGATTGGAAATAAAAATGCTGTTTTAAAACAAATCATATTTGGAACTGATACGTTTGCCTTCAGGTTCATGTAAGGACATTTTACCTTGGCCCAGCCTTTGGGAGTTCTGCTGCTCCTGTTGCTGCTGCTGTCTCCGCGCCAACTTCTTCATCTGAAAAAATAACGATAAAAGCACAATCAGAAAACTTTGCGACTCCCCAGACCAACTCTGGGCTATCTGAAGAGAGATGCTCCTTGTTGTTCACCCCTGCTTGAACTACGCCAAGCTTGATCTGGCTGCATTATATTATCCACAGCCTTTTGAAGATAAAATCAGGGCTCTGAGGTGGGTTTCAGACGCTAACGTAAGAGCAGGATGGATGTGAATACATCTCTCGCGAACTCTTGGGGAGTTTTTTGTGGAATGCGTCGAGAGGTTAAGCTTCAGGCAGATAGCGACTGAGATTTGCTGTCTCGAGACTCACTCGCTCTTTCCTTTTGGCAGCGTTTGCGAGGAGTTTAGTGCGTTGTTGGAGGATTACTTGCAAATTGTTGTGTTATCTGCTCCTTGGATGTACATTATCGGGTTTGCGCGGGTAATACTGGATGATTCATATTTTAGTGTACAAGAACTGGACTCACCTTAGCTCTTTGGTTCTGGAACCACACTTGAACCACGCGTACGCTCAGACCCGTCTCTGCAGCCAGTGTCTCTCTTACCTACAGCATAAAACAAAAATAATTCATGTTCTCATTGAAGAGTGTGTGTAATATTTGGAAGTACATTTACACCACAGAGTGTTGACATTTTCTCATTATTGTATCTTTATCTCAAACAATGTCAATTTATGTCATCATTATGAGTGCATATTTTGTGATTTTGTATCTTGTAATTGCGAATTATTCTCAGTAAGTACCACTTCACCTCATATCTTACAGATGCTACTTTTTCTCACAATGTGACAGTTCCAGATATTATATGTGACTTTATATCTTGTTCATTTGACAATTTATTGACTATGCAAATTTCTAAAGCTCACAATGTGACTGTTACATTTATTAGATATTACAATTTTGAGCTTAAAACTCAAAAACCTGGTGTTACATTATATCTTGCTAATTTGAGAATTTATTTGAGTAAGACTTTATATCTTACATTTGCAACATCTCAAAACCCCAAAACCAATATAATGGCAGCAATTCAAAATTTCTCACAAATTAAAATGTCACAATTTTTTTTGCAACTTGGTACATAATATCTTATTTATTAATAATGTTGATTGCTGTTAAAGGGATAGTTCACCCAAAAATCAAAATTTACTCTATTTATTCTCCCTCAAGTTTTTCCAAATCTTAAGAGTTTCTTTCTTCTGTTGAACACTTTTGAAGAAAGCTGAAAACCTGTAACTATTGACTTCCATAGTAGGAAAACAAATACCACGGAAGTCATTTGTTACAGTTTTCCAGCTTTCTTCAAAATATCTTCTTTTGTATGTTTAATCTTATAATTATTCAGTTAGTTGCAACTTCATCTTTCAAAACTTTATTCCACATAATTGTGGCTTACTATAAATGTATACCTCACAATATCTACAGTAAGTTTCCATCCAAAGATGCTAATTAGATTTGTGCGCAAAACGGGAAATCAAATAAAACATTAAAAAAATATAGCACCGTTTGCATACGGGTCAAAGAGAACAAAACCCTCGCTTCCTGAGAAACTGGCTGCAAATATTACAAAAAAAAATGGAATTTGCAGTCATAGGAGAAGCCAATGTGGGCCTTTTTTTCTTAAACAGCACAGATCTTTAGATTTTTTGATGAGCATGCGGGAATTTATTCAGTGTTTCCATCGTAATTTATACACATTATTTCTTATTGGATAAAAAGTTTATTCTACCCAATGCATGGATAAGTTTTTTTTAAGATTCTTTTATGCAATATTCCAAAATGTGCTTTTAAATAAGTGGATTAAAACATAGCTAACACCAATTTTATTCTTATTGAGTCAGATGCGAGAGTTTTCCATATAAAAACAAGAGATGTGTTCAAGAGATGGAGGAAGCTGATATCTGGAGGAACGCACCTTCCGGCAGGGTTTGGAAGACACCTCGAACGACGCCTTGAAGGCTCGTCTTTGCTGTGTGGTGAGGATGGTACGTGGTCTCTTGGGTCTTCTAGGGTCTTTCCCATCATCTCCCTTCCCGGTGCCTCCCGAGCCCTTCTCCGGCTTGATATCCAGCTCCTCATCTTCGCTTTTCTCTGAAAATAAATCCATCATTCATCAAAATCAGTAAAAAAAACTCTGCAAAGTTTTAGACAAGCCACTGATAAATAGGTGTTTTTGTTCTTTTCAATTTTAGGGTATTCAGTCTCAGCGCATCCATAATGAAAGGAGACACATGTGGTTTTAATACTTTTGTTATCAATTTATTAGTGCGCGAGTGGGCCACATCCACTGCAACCCTGACTGTGAAGTATGTGAATTTGTCATTGGACTGGACGTTGTGTCATTTAAAATTAATAGCGCACGGCTTTGGCTGTTTTACACTATATAAATCTTTGATAAGAATCCAACACACAGCGGATGCAACGTTTTGGGGAAGGTATGAAAGCAGAGTACATATGGGAAATGAGCTCTAATATCCAGGGGAAGTGAAACAGATAGCAAAACCGCAAACTCAAATGGTGAACATGCTTGCAGAAAGACTCGACAAATCAAACTGCACAGGCACAATTTAAGCTCACCAATCCATAAAGTTCAATCCAATATCTGGCCTCATATCACGAAATGTGTTCATACGAACTAATCAAAGTGTCTCAATTAGTCTAAGGTGATCCTCAGGCGGGTTAATCAAGCCTGCCCTGTGTCGTGATAATCTCTCTCAGTAGGTCCAGCTAATGTGCCATATTCTCAAAATGGCTCCTGGCTTTCCTACTGTAATTATTATAGTCAAGCGGGGGATTGGCTTTATTGTTCAGTGGGTGGAGGTTTCATCCAATAAGCCACATCAGCTTGTGTTTAATAGAATAATAATAGTAATTAAAAAAAAAAAGGTGCCAAACTCTATAACGTGGCCCAGTTCAAAAGTTAAAAACCCAAATGGGCACATTCCCAGCGTGACTGTTTTTCTAGATTAAGGGCTTCTGCAATTTGGCACAAGTGGCTTTCGTGGCATCAGCAGTGAACATTTCTGGCGATTAGGCCCAGCAAATGGTTTGGCCTTTTTTAGTGATCATCAGTGGGAAGTACAAACATGACAGGCTGATTTGGTCTTCTTTTTCCTTTTTCATCTGTTTCTGATCTCTTTTTCTGCCAGTAGTGTGGCGTGCTGCAAACCAAATGGATGCTTTGCCATTATACTTCACTTCTTGTGTTCAGGTCAAATTGGAAACCTCAAACACACATATACAAAAAAACTTTCAAACATTATAAATGAAGAATAGAAAAGAAACAACCATCCAAAAAAGACTTGATGCAGTCTTGATTAAGCATTGGACAAATGTCTCTGCATTTGAGAGTGTGTGCTGCATTTCAATGAGACCCATATGGGGATGCTAAAAGTAAGGCTTGAGATGCTTAATGAGCATGAACTGAATCTTCTGTTGTCACTCACAGAGGTTCAAACCCATCTTGTTTCCAGGACCCATGTGAAAAATCACCATTGCTGAGCATTTTCACATTAAAACTGCAGCGTACCAAAGATGAATTTGATTGAAAAACATGATTGAACCAATAGAGTTGTGTCTTTTCGTATCATTATCTCCACTGACTTTTGATGACATTCAATGTGTTTCTACATAAGGATGTGAATTTTTTGAAGGTAGCTGTCTCAATTGGTGAATAGGAGCAACATTAGCAACATATTATTAGCTAATAATGCTAACATGCTAATAACGTGTTGCTATTGCTCTTTAGAATCAGTTTCTGGTTCAAATAAACATGACAGAATCAATCAGATATTCTCAGCTGACATTTCTTTGTTCATTTACTAGGCAAGCCAGTGAAAGTTGTAATCAAAGTTGGTGTGATTTAGTGTTTCCATACGAAATGTGTGCATATATAAAAACAAATGACATTTGTTGTGGCTGTTCATTTATATGACAATGATATTTAAATGGCCTTAAAATTAAAGGTTTTTAAATTTTGTTTTAAAATGCAAGTTTTTGAAAAAATACTGTTATCATCTCTATATGTAAACTATAACAATGTGATTTTGCAGCCTGATTTCACAAGGAAATGTAACTATTTTATGCTTTGTCAATTTAGTGACTAATTCGTACGAAAACCAAACCCCAAACCCCACCCCTAAACCCAACTGTCATTGGGGATGCGCAAATTGTACTCAGTAGAACTTGACAGCTAAAATAAAAGTGGCAGAACTAAAGAAACATAATGATTCTTTACAAAATGAGACATTTTGACAATTTTATTTTTGTTTTAAAAAATCACTTTTAGTAATTTATTATCATATATATATATATATATATATATATATATATATATATATATATATATATATATATATATACACCCAAAATGAGGTAAGTGTTATAAAATTTTTTATTATCAAAGAAGAGTTTTAAGGGAGACCATTAGTAGCTGTTATGTAATTTTCTTTATTGTTTGTCCTATGGAATCAATGGGGTCCCATTTTGCATTGTAATCCACTGGCTCTGTATCATACATTCATGGACACATTGACACTGAATAGCCTGTATTCATACCTGAATCTGAGTCATCTGGGCTGACAGAGCCGAGCAAGTCTTTTTCCCTCTCATAATCGCTCTTGCACAGCAACTGTCCGTCCTTCAGCACAAACTCATCTCCTTTCCTCAGCTGTCGGTCACACACACAGCAGCTGAAGCAGTTTAGATGGTAAACACACTCCAGCGCCCGCATCACAAACTCTGTAGGTGCGATTTTCTCCAGGCATCCACTGCATTTGGTCGCAAACAACCTGAATTGACAAATAGAAAAAAAAAGCAACGTGAAATATTATTACAATTCAAAATGTATTCAAGTCAATGCAAAGCAGAATATTTAGCTTTTCACCAAATGTCAGTGTCACGTGAATCTTCAGAAATCGTTCTAATATGCTGATTTGTTATTAATAAAAATGATGAAAAAAGCTGCTTAATATACAGTGCCTAAAATCATCATACCCTGTGAAAATCTATACCTTTACTCACATTACACCCCGTTTTCAAAAGACCTTCGGGATAAAGTTGTAGAAAGGCACAGGTTAGGAGAAGGCTACAAAAACATTTCAAAGGCTGGAAAAGTTATTTGGAATGTGATTTGATTTCAGGCTGTATAACAAATAATAAGTAATTATTTCAAAGGGGTATGAAGATTTTCTATAGGCACTGTATATTACATATGCAGTTCAGATTTAAACAACAACTGTTATTGAATAAAAAGATTTTATTGAAGTTTTTAAAATACATTTCTTTCAAATATAACATTATAAATGGCATTGTTTTTGACAAATTTGTAGGAATCCTTGCTGGTTTTAAGTGTTTTTTTTGCTACATTAAAAAAAGAAAATCTAACTGACCTCAAATTTTCTGACGTTAATGTGTTACAAAATAATTTGTGTTAAATAAATTAATAAATATATAAAAAGAAATAAATAAAAGAAAGAAATAATATATAAATAATAATACAATTCATATTATATTTATTCTTCAAGATTTTTGGCTACTTTTAGCCTACAGGTTAGAAGAGGCATAAAATTTAAGCAAATAGACAGGTATATTTATTTAACTTTTATCCAATCTACCCCTATAGGAGACGTTTTTTTTTCCTCTCTTGCAGTAGGCGTGTGTGAGTGAATGTGCTGATTAAGGGGGCAGGAGGCTGATGCTGAGCCCCAGAGTGATCTGCTTTGACACTGGCTCATGTGTTCATGCGGCCTGGATAACTCCTCAACGCTTCAGCACAACCCAATGGGAGGAAATACGGGATCAGCTCTCGACCCAACGCTCCAGCAAACCTGAATCAGTGGCGTGGGCCCTTCACCACACTCACTACAGTGATTAGACAGGCTCCACCGACACACACACAATGACACTCAGACCGGAAGTCATTGCTTAGGGAAGATGGCTTAAAAAGACTGTGAGGCTGATCTGCTTGCCTTTGTATTTTTTTTTCTCAATTAAATAACAATGACCTGCTGATCTGCGGAAATATAATAGTAATCATAATAATAATAATAATAATAAAATACAAAAAATAAAGAAAGATGGATATAGAAGAACCACATGTGAAGAGATTTACTGAGATGATGCTTTACTCTTTTTTTAAAAGGTCAGACTATCAAAAAAAAAAAAGATGGTCACTATATATATATATATATATATATATATATATATATATTCAGCAAGAAAACATTTAAAACTTACAGTAAATGATAAATAAATAAATAAATAAATAAATAAATAAACTTAAAAAAAAAAAATAAATAAATAAAAAGTTCACTACTTTCTACTTCGAACTTTCTACTAATTAAAACAAAGATTTCAGAACTTAAAAAATAGATATAACAATTCATTTTTTTGTGCAACACACACCTAAGTTTAGGATCACGTTTTATTTTCCATTTACTGAAAAAAAACCCCTTTAATTCAGAAAGTATGCATTAAAATTATTGAAAGCGAAAATAAAAGGGAATGCATTTTTTCCAAAAAAATCTCTATTTATCCATTCATTCGTTACAAAAAAAAGGAAAGAAAAAAAAGATGTATTTTGACTTAAAATGTTTGCAAGCGTGCACACTGTGCTGCTATGAACTGCCAGCATCACCTCCTGTCAGATAAACTCTACAATCATCCTCCATGCCACAATACATGTGTGTGTCTGTTTACATAACAGAGCGCGCGGCCGCCCCGCACCAGCCTTCATTTCCTCCTGCGGGTGTCGATAAAATCATTTTGCTTTCATTACAGCCACAGATATTGCCATCTCCGCCTCATCATGTGAGGTTCAGCGGGATCCAACGCTACAGGAACCGTCCGCGCAACTCTGTCCGGCCCATAAAAGCTGATTTATTAAGCCAAGCTGCTTTTGTTTGCTCGGGCTGCTCGAACAGCTGCCCTGACGCTTCTTCTGCTTGTGTATCTCTGCGCTTCATCTGCGGTATTGTTCATGGCCATCATCATATTCTGCTGATGCTGACAGTGATGAATATGTGTTAATATGAGCTCGGATGAATATGTGTAAATATGGCGGGTTTTGTGATGGTAATTTCTTTGTGAGATGGTGATGGGCGACCGATAATGACGACCCGCTGGACACACGACCAGCTGCATCGCTTCTGTTTGCCAGAGTTTGTATAGTTTTTTTTCCTTTCTCTCAGAGCGACTGTCAGATTTTCTGTGGGCGTCTTTTGAGCTGTCACGAGAATAAAACCATACAGTGGAAATGCCTCGTCATTTGCGAAGCTGCGTCATTATTAAAGTTCCAAAATAAGTCTGACAGATGCTGGTTGTGTGATATTGCAGTTAGGCCTACTTTATCAAGCAGAAAATACATCTAAAAGTCAAAAATACAGAATAAGATGCAATAAATTATTCCCATTCCGCATTTAAATAAATATGTATACCCTATATTTTTATAATAGTTTTTAAGCTCTATCTATCTATCTATCTATCTATCTATCTATCTATCTATCTATCT
>CAIGQV010017835.1:7851913-7886747 GCA_903798115.1 Danio jaintianensis | reverse complement strand
ATCTATCTATCTATCTATCTATCTATCTATCTATCTATCTATCTATCCTTTCAGTTGATGTTAACTTTGTATTCTCCTTGATTTAAAATCTGTAATTTTCAAACTTGTATCTTAAAAAATAAATAAAAATGTGCAATTTGCCATCGTTTATAATTTAGATAAATAAATATTAATAACAAATGCATATTATGTTATTATTAAGTAACAGAAAACATAAAAAAGTACATGACCATGTAAAATAAAATAAGCATTTTTGGAATGCTTATTTTATTTACATGGTAATATTCTCCATGTTTTGGTAATGGTTTGTCAACAATTTTCGAGTGCTCGTGGGACATCAATCTACCTGGCTCCTTTCTCCAGTCTGAAGGAATATTAGTAAAAAACACACCTTCATCATTTTGTTTAGACACAGGCTGATCTGTTGTGGTTACTCCCTATTGTTCAAGCAATTATGTCCATACAGATTTCATTAATCACACGAAAACAGAATAATTTTCCCCCCAACAAATCAAGTATCGAAGATTAGCCTGGTTGTAATTTTTGGCATGCAGACCACGGCGCTGCGATATGATCTTGTGAAACATCTGTAGAGGACATTGCAAAAAGATGAGTGGGTAACAATAACAAGATGATTTTGCACATTCCATCATATTCATGGAATCTCTGCTGTCTAAACACATCCAAACACTCACAACCTTCATCTTCAACCAAGACTGATGCTGCGTTTTGGCTAGATTAACCAGTTACATGCCGGATCTGTCAAACAAGTCAAACAGAATAATGAATCCGTCATGACTGGAGTCTGAATCAAATGTTTATTCAACGATGTTCATCCTCGGGGCGAAAAAGGCCGGAAAGCACAGGAAATGAACCCTATTGAGCGGTGGTGACACTTTCTAGTTTTGCCCGCTCACCTCTCGGGATCCTTCTCATCCAAATGAAAACATTCCCTTTCATCCGCCTCTTTTCTTCTCACCTCCTTTTTCCCCCACCCGTTCTAATCTTGTAAGCCATTATTTTTCTATTTCCCCTCTCTGTCACTTTGCATTATTTTTGCTGCTGTAATTCCCATTTGTTCCTTCTGGAATCTTCCTGTCCTGGCTTTGTCCCTGCATCTAATCTGGACTTTTTGGCTGTTGTCAGCCCCCCTGACCCGTTCCCCATTCTCAGCGGGACCTCTGATGGAATAGCCACGCATGACGCCCCTGCTATAGCAACCACACCTCCGCAGGAAGGCGACGGCTAACTTTTCGGATGGGCAGAGAAAGCCTTTCACAAGCTGGCAGCAGAAGTAAATCCTTCTTGGAGGAACAAGGGGAATTAGCAGGGAGCAGTGGAGTAGGGATTTAACCCTACCCCTTTTTTTTTCCTTTTGAAAGGCACAGTCACTTCAACTCCCACTGATCGCCACAATCAAACAGGGCAGAGGCGGGGGGTAACAGAAAGAGAGAGAGAGAGAGGGGGGAAAGAGAGCAGCCCAGTGAATGACACAAGTGCTGGATTGTGGAGGAGCCCCTAATCCCACTTTAATACCTTTCCAAGTTCAGCGCCGAAAGAATGCGCTTTAAAACAACACCACAGTGTGAGCAGGCCGACTGGGTTGGGCTGGGGGGGGGGACATTGCTCTCAATCCCCCGTAACATTACCTGATTAGCCTGGGTAAGCAATGGAGTATGGGCACGGAGGGGTCTGGACCGGACGTTAGAGCAGACATAAACAACGGCAGCGCTTACTGGGATGCTGTGCGTCCTCTGGAGGCGATTTCTGTCCTGTGGTTTGAGATGAAAGCACTAGAGAGTAGGATCCTTCAGTTGGGATGCATCCCCACATCTGGGGCTTTTTAAACGATCTGCCTCTGCAAACTCAATAAGGGAAAGTACTTCCACAGGACACAAATCTCAAGATTATGTTTGTCTACAGATCCCGATGTAACTGTACTTCTCTTGTGCTTAAGGAGTGAAAAGTGTCAAAAGAGTCAATTGCATTTTACTGAACACCACTGCTTAGTTGTCAGTATCTAGTGAGATCCTAGAACTACTTGAAGAATTACACGCTTTTTGGTGTGCTCCCACTGCAGGAAATGGGGATGATTTTAGAGAGTTCCTTTGTAGGGGGACTACATTTCAGAGAAGGGTCTAACTCAGCACAACAGAAACTATGAGCGACCGAAGTGTATGCTGGCTGGGCGAATGCGTTCCATTAAAAATATCCAGGTACAGCCACTGAACACATGTAAATGTAAACTTGCAACACTTGACACCGCCTTCAATTTCTTCTGATTGGTTCACTGCTTTGGAACTGACACTGACTAGCAGCACTGCATGTAAAAGTTGAAGTTATTTTAAATTGATACAGTGCCTAAAAAATGTGGTGTTAAAAAAAAGCGCAGAGACACAAACGTAACGGTCATGCACATCCGTCAACCTCATGTTTACATTGAAATGAACAAACACGTCCTGTGTACGTTCTTATGCAACAAACATTCAAAAAGCTAATGCTAATGGCAGTTGCCTTTGTCTGCAGCACTGTTCATTTCTCAACCTCGATATGTAGCATCGCAAGATACTTTGTTTCATAGTCCTTCTTTTTGATCTGTCAGTTGCATAACTTGTATGTCTACATATTTTATCACCATTATTGTGAAACCGAGGGCACACAACAATCCACAGCTTTGATCACTGTTCTTTGCTGTTTAGTTATTGAATGTCACACCTAGAGTGATGTCAATGGTATCACCTAATATATCACTTTAAAGATCCACCTGTAACATGACTGCAACCTATAAAATGGACCTATGAAAAAATTACAAGTAGACAAATGTCTCAAATCAGGTGATTATAAGAGCTGATTATATTCTACCAATAAAAATAGGGCTGGAATTTGACATTACATTTGTGCTGTGTGTAAAGAAAATGTCTCTTTTGAGGAATTACTTTGATTTGTGTAAACGTGACTGGAAGTGACAAAACTGTAGTTCCTAAGCTCTGCACTGCTAATATTTGGTGGAATGCCTGCTTAAACCTTTAACACATCTAATCTGATCACACCGAGATGCTTTTGCTTTTGTGAGTGTTTATCAGCCTAAAATGTTTTTAGAATTTAATCGAAATGTGAATTGAAATGAATGCCAATGTAAATCTAAATGAATCACTTCCAAATCTTTTGGAATATAGTTTAATTTACAATGTTAATGTGAGTAACGTGTTTTCTGTTTATGACTGAGACCAGTTACTCTGCAACAACTTGCTGAGAGACTGAGAAAGAAGATTTTATTTGTATTTCTTTCAAACTGCAATTTAATATCAGGAAGAACAATCAAATGGCAGACATAACTTTGAATAATCAACTAACATATCCCAAGAACTTCCATTCTAGATTGAGGGACTAGTAATAGATGACATTAGTTTTGAAATGAACTAATAACATTGCACTTATTGTGAATATACTAAAATTGAATTATCTGTGATTGAAGAATGAACACAATGTTGATTCTACTGAGTTAGTAATACACATTTTGGAAGAAGAAAAAAGAGCAAGAAAAGACAGACTGTTCAGCATTGGGGAGGGTGAGACTTTAAAGTCCCTCAGACACCCAGTTTGTTTGTCCTGAGGATGTTCACTCCCCACCAAACACCTGAGCGCACAGATTAGCAGATAAGACCCTCGCATTTGGATCAAGAGACACAATTCAAGCAGTGTGGTGCCAATATTGATTCAGACCCAGACCCCATGAGTCAAATCAGAGATAATCCACACAGACAACTACGGAGAAGATCATTATCCGCTTCCAGACTATCAAAGTCCAGTGTAGTCTCTATTTGTAGTTGGTATCCATGAATCAATATGGCATGATGAACGTCCACCACCAGAATTTTAGTGCAACAGGTGCTTTATCCCCAGGTGTTGTTGAAGTCAAATAAAAGAATTAATAAATACATATCATATAGGGGAAAAAAACAGTGGGTTATATTTAATTATTTATCCAAATAGATTTATGATGCAAAAAAAACACACCAAAACATAGTATAGTAACAATTTACTTGAAGGGGATGTTCATGTCATGACATCACTATGGTCAGGAAATTACACACATCATGAATATGAAGGTGATTTTATGCATGCTTATGACAACTGTTATTAAAGTGTCATTTGCTCTGTTATGCCATTTTAAATGTAAAGATATGTCTTTGTTATAACAACTTGACAAACAAATGCATCACAACATGTCTTTGTTATGACAACTTGACATTAGCAAGTCAACAAAACCTGTCAGTGTCTTTGTCATGACAATTCTGTCATAAACATGATTGACATGAGGCAATTTGTCATTAAAATGTCTCAGTAAAAGTGTCAATACTCTGCCAAATAATTTTATAACAGCATCAACAATATTTCATGACATTTAATGACATTTTATTGATAAATTAAATTTTTAGCACTGTAGTTGAGGTCAAGAAAAATATTAATCACACTGTTATAAAATTCATGACACAATTATAATAGCCTCAAAGCAATCATGTTTATGACATATTTATGACAAAGTTATGTTGCCTTGATAATGTCAAGCTGTCATGAAAAAGGCAGGTTAGGATGTATTTGTTTGTGACAAGTTGTCATAACAAACATATCTCAAACAATGTTACCTTTGTTTTTAAAATGACATAAGCATGCATGCAATCTTCATATTCATGACGTGTCATGTCACGATTATAAAGGTTTCATGACAGTCAACACCCTCTTCAAGTAAAGTGTTACCAATTATGTATGCCTATGGCACTGTGCCTACAGTACGTGCTCATTGGGGGGCAGGTTTGCATTATCTGGCTTGCATTATTTCTCAACCTCATTATCCTGTACATTCAAAGCAAAAGCTCTCCAAAACACAGCATACTGATCTCTACATTCCCTATTCCTTCCCTGCAGGCTTTCTGCATCTTGCACAGACACAGCATTTGACAGCTCATCAGAGGAAGATATTTCGGTGAGAAAAAAATAGAAGTCCCCTTACCTTCCAATCTCTTAGAATGGTTGCACACTTTCTCTTTGAACAACTTAAAGTGTGACAACATCTTAAAGCTTTCACCACATGTTGCCAATGATTTCCCGACCACTAAAGACCTTTCCCTCAATGTCTCGCTGATAAGGATCACATACCCAGAGGAGATTAAAGATGAGTCTGGAGAGAGGAGAGAGGTGAGGGGGAGTGTGTGCGGCTCGATAATCGCTGTACATTTAGCAACACATGCGCTCATTTCCACCTATCCTCTCGTCTCCACCAAACATGCAAGAAAAACAGAAGGAAAAAAAAGCCTGTAACGATTTTGGAATGGATTCTTATGTCACCACATTTCCATCAAAGGCTCTGTCTTACAGCTGTAAACAATCACTATGAAGACAGTCTTTCCCCCCAGGCTTCTTCAGCCGAGCCCCCAGGCCTGTGATCTGTTCTGGTCATGTCAATCATGAAGACACCAACTCTGAGAGGTGTTTATAAGGGGGGTGGTTTGATGAACAGTTGTTGGACACTGGATCAGGGACATGCTGGCTACATGAGGCGTCTTTTTTTTCTGCAATCCATGTCATAGATTATTTAGTCTCCAGGAGACCAACACAGAGAGAGAGAGAGGTGAAGAAAAGGAACGTGAGAGAAGAATTTAGGGCAGCTTCATCATTACAGATTAGGACTGGACGACATGTGAAATGGTAAAATGGTTTTGAAGGCTGTAAATCATTTGGGAAAGATAACTTTGAAATTGCATTCATTCATTTACCATACGCTTGTATCCAAAGCGACTTACAAACGAGAAGCACTTCACATCATCAGAGAGTTGCAGTATATAAATGGTATGACAGGTCAAGTATTTCTTTTAGTTTTATATATATATATATTATTTATTTGTTTTTTTTTTTAACATATTTTATTTATTTAATTTATTTGTATTTTTTTGTCAGAGCAAACAGAGAGAAGAGAGTGTGTCTTACAGGTGGTTTGTCAAGCCCACTCGCCTGTGTGAAGCACACTCAGAATTGCACAATGTTTTCCAAGAAGTATGTGGTGCTAATAAGAAGGTGTCTAGTGCATATGGAGAAAAAAAAGTGTCACCTACAGGAGGTTTGTCAAGCCCACTCACACTCAGAATTGCACAATGCTTTCCAAGAAATATGAGGTGCTAATACAAAGGTATCTGGCACATATAGACAGGAAAATAGTGTATCTATCTAATATTTTACTGAACCATCTGTTCATTCACAAATCCATTCAAAGATCTATCTATCCAATGCTATCTCACGGCAACCCGTAACTTTTTGATTTTGTTGCTAATTTGTATAAAATCGTACGATCTCATCCCCCAATGACAGTTGGGACTCCTTTTAAAAATCGTACATTCTTGTACAACTGAACTCATACAAATTTGTACGAATTTGCCACTAAACTGACAAAACGTAAAATAGTTACATTTCCTCGTGAGATCAGGCTGATCTATCCTATAAACAACCTGTCTATGCAACCTGTTTAATGCATTTACAATTCAGTTTTCAAGCAAACACAGTGATCAGAGTCACAGAGAGAGTTGCGACAAAGTACGAAATGTTCGATCGTCACAGGATTCATGTAGACCTAAATTATTTCCATAAAGTGCTTCACATTTAATTCAAATAATGTTAGATAATGTTAAAAGATACACAATCGTATTTTTTAAAACTTTGTACCTTTCAGAAGTGGATCACAAGCAGTCTTCAGCTGTAACTCAGCTGTAAGTGCTTACATTGGAGTCAACAGAGTTGTCACAACACACTCTCTCTCTCTATGACTCTGTCAGGGATGTAATCAAAATCAGAACTGATATTTCTCTGATAAAGAATTTCATTTATCCATTAGTACAATTTGCCCTGACTGCTGAGCTAGAGAGCTGACTGAGACATATACAATACATACAAATGCTGATTGCACATATAGTACATGCTGCTGATTATACTGCACATTTTTTTGCCTCTACAATCTAAAAAGACCATAAAATTAAAATACATTTATATTACTTAAGTAAATATGAGCACTAAAATCAGCGTGTGAAACTCTGTACCAAAAATCATGAATGAGCAGCATAGATAAAGTTTCTACTGGTTTAGTGTGCCATAAAACCATTGCTCTTTAATACTCTTTAAGAATAACTGCAACACTTCCACCATTTTGGGGGGTGAGATTAAATGCAATTGATCATAACTCAAGTCCTTAAACTTTAAACACAGACTAAAAAATGCTGTTTCATTAGACAAATACCATAATCATTAAAGTAAAACTTCTCTTTAATAATCCATGAGGAAATGGGCTTCTATTACTGCTTAGTATCAGCGTTTCTCTTCGGCGTGGAGAGATTACAGTGCGAACTAATGAAGGCAAATAAAGAGTGTCTTCTCCATGCTCCCCTGGGCAAGCTCAAGTCAACGCTAAGAGCTGCTTAATCACCTCCCTCTCTATACTAAATTAGCATAGTAATGGGCTTTAAATTGAGGCTCTTTGTTTTTTAATTAAACTCCCAGCAGGTAAAAGTAAAACACATTAGAGGAGAATGTGCACCTTCATTACTGGCCCAGAGGTGTTTTCCTTCATCAAACAATCTTCGGTCTCTCTCTCTCTCTTGAGGAACACTGAGGGAAGATCTCAAAAGACACGTTTCAACTCTCACTCTGTCCCCTGCACATTTAAAAAATCTATCAAATTAGAAGCAAACTTGCAGGGTGTTGATGATATGCCTCGTGGCTAAAAAGTGGCCTGTGTGGCGTGGTGTGAGTCACCAACTCGACGAAGAACGTTCTGTGATCATCTACCTCACCTTGGCAGATAAGCGGATTTGCCTAGACAGGTTCTCCTTTGGTCTATGACACCATTGTCTCGCGCATCTAAGAACGCTGGGAGGTTTTTAGTGCAGGTAGGTGGCTGGCTGGCTGGCTGGCTGCGGGGATTGTTATTCATATTTGTTTTGCAACAGCTGATTTATTACTTCTCAGAATTCAACACCTGCACTGCTATACCCTGTGCAAGCCAGCTCATATATGTTCCCACAATCATGAATCTGGCATTTAAGTCTTTTGAAATTGATATCAATGTGGTACGCAAAATATATAATAACCAAAATCATTGTGGATCAATATGCTTAGAATCAATCTCTGAAGCAGCTTCATGGACTTCAACTCTGAAATCTGGACTTTACTAGAATTATGTTAAGCTGCTTTGACACAATCTACATTATGAAATGCGCTATATAAATAAACTTGACTTGACATCAGGATTAGTATGATACATAATTTAACTGCTAAATCACCATAAATAACACCATAAATGTTATGTTTTTTGGGTGTGCTCTGGATAAAACAATAACAACAAACAAAAAAAACAAGATTATAAATGAAGAGTTTAGATGCAGCATCTAAGTGCCATCTAAAATTTTCTTCTAAAATGAGAATTTTTCTCAGACTATGTTCAGGTATTTCACATTAAAGACAATGAAAACACTGAACACAAACATAGGAGCCTGAGAGAAAATGCTAATTTTAGAAGAAAATTTCAGATGGCACTTAGAGGATTTTTGCATCTGAAATCCAAAAATGAAACCAGTGCCTTTGGGATCTGTCCTACTCTTTTGTAAAGTGGTTATGTGACATGTTAAATTTTCTCTTTCTGTTCACAGAAACACGTGTTCTCCTGTTATATGTCTGACAGGAAAATATTCCACACATGGCTGAACCTTTTTATTGATATGACAAACTGAGTGGTATCACAGCTTAAGGAGGTATGTTCAAGTGCACAATGTGTTTCTACCTGGTTGAGCGGGTAAATTATTTCAAGGCATGATTATCGAAAATGTCCATGAGCGATGTTATGTTTTCTGCTCCGATGAACTGAGAGATGCAGAAACTTGAAGGGTCATTCGACAGAGGTGGGAGGCACGGCTGAGGGAGAGTATCAGTGTCCAAACATGTCTACACTTAGCTCAATGCCTCTCAGCGAAACATGGGGCCAAGTGCAACATTCACAAGCTGAGTTAACACAAATCAAGCTGTCTTAACATATTTCAGTCAGAAAATCACTGCAGAAATGTCCATCCACCACTCAAGATTCCTAGCAACCCAGTAGCCACGTTTACAAACTTATCAAGCTGCTTTGCTGCTTATAGAGGCTTATAGAGGCTTTTCTTTCTGACTAATTTTGTCACAAAATTGGTTTTAATATTAGCATGCTTGCTAAGCTAACACAACTGAAGTATACATGAAACTGAACACTAAATGCGTTTATTTATAAATCATTTTTCATTTTATTCTCCATCATGGATTTTTTTTTTTCTTTCTGACTAATTGTGTCAACATTGGGTTTAAGGTTAGCATGTTGCTAAGCTAACACAATACTTGAAGTACACACTTTTAATTACATTGAACATTAAATATTCATGAATGATATTTTAATTTGTCCTTCATCTTAGACTTTTCTTTATAAGTGTGACTGTCTCACAATGAATTATAGGGACCCCATTCTCTGTGAAACAAGAGGAATTGAATAGTTTATTTACAAACACATTTTGTCATCATAGCCTTAAAAACTGTCTAAGTTGAAAGAACAATGGTGTTTGGGGTTCAAAAAGACTCTTGCTCACCAATTTGTAACACAATTTTGTGACACAAAAATAAAATTGTGTCATTTAAAAGGCGGTTCTTGTGAGGGCAGAGTTTAATTTAAAAAAAACAACAACATTACTTATATTCAGTGTCATGATTTTTCAGAAATAATTTTAAAATGCTGATTTGGAGCTCAAGAAAATACATTATTATCAATCGTACAAATATCTGTGCTGCTTATTATTTTTGTGATTCATGTATTTTTTTATGTAAGATTACTTAACATACACAAGTTTAAATTAACAACACTTCTGCCATTTTTGTAAACCATGTACACATCATCAGTCTGAAGCTGAATAAGGTGGGGGGCGGGGTTACCTAATTCTCTTGAACAGCAATGTATGCAATCAAACCACTGTCAAAAAAAAGAAAGAAAATATAAGGATAAGTGTGGAGAGATGGCCATAGTGATGTGAAATGGACAGCAGGACCGTGAGTGCTGGAGGTTGAGTACACAGGCATCAGGCAGGTACACAGTGTGTGTTTGGACAGCTGTAGATCTCCAGTGGGCATGCTCAATACAGAACCACAAAGAGACAGTGCTGTGGAGCTCTCCCAAAACATGAAAGAAAAAAGGGAATTGAGGGGAGAAGCCATATGCAAAACTGGCCCATCTGAGTCAGATTTACAAATAAACATAAAGTGCTGAGTTGCAAGAGTTTTGAGACTCGTCACTAGATTTGTGATAGTGCTGATTACAACTGTAGATGATCAAACAACATTCATGTCCCTTCTGGAAAAAATAAAGAAACCAGACTAAGATGGTTAACCGGTCTATTTAGAGCAAGAGTTGTGACGTAAGATACAGTATAAAGCATTTGGCACTCTAGCAGTTAATAAATAAAACTGCATGCTTCTTATGGAAGAACATATTGTCCTTGTACATGGACATGACTAGTCACCTTCTTTTCTGTAGCTCTAATAGAGAGCATGGCACTTACAAAGCCAAATGTTGAGTTTAATTTCCACGCAAGGTAAGAACTGATAATATTTACACCTTCAATGCAAAGTCACTTTGGATAAAAGTATCTGCTAAATACATAAATGCAAATCATTCAGTCATGCTACTCTGCAACAGAGATTGACCAAACAGACCAAAATAGACCCAATATGTACACTTTTAATCATTCTATGCTCACTATAGTCAACAAAACATTTAATTGTGAAGCTTTAACTACAACAGTATGTTGGAAAAAACTGTCTATGTGTCGCAACTGTTTTCTTTATTCCAAATTTTAATCTATATTTTCTGATACTTCATTAGACCAAAAGACTTCTGCCAAATGGCTTCTCCATTGTTTTGCTTTATTTGCAGTTATTTCCAAATTTTGGTTGAAACATTTAGGTTTTTGAGGCTACTGTATCACATAGTACACATAATTATTATAGTACATATAGTACATAGTTAATATCTACTGTATCATAGTATGCATAATTAACACAATTGTACTTTATTACACTGTAACATATGTATACTAAATCCTTGTGTAGCAACCCAAAATTGGCTAACAATGCTTTTGGAAAACACACTTCTAGTTTGCAAATCTTAAAGGGATAGTTCACTCCAAAATTATACATTTCCAAACCTGTTTGAGTTTCTTTTTTATGCTGAACACAAAAGAAGATAAACTGAAGAAAGTTGAAAACCAGTAGCCCTTAACTGCCATAGTGTGAAAAATATAAATACTATGGATATCAATGGCTACCGGTTTCCAACATTCTGTAGTACTTCTTTTGTGTTCAGCAGACAGGTTTGGAACAAGTGGAGCATGTGTAAATATTAACAGAATTTTCAACTTTTGAAAACTATCCCTTTAAGAAGTTTAAGCTGGTTTTCTCCTAAGCATGTTCTTCACCAATTTAACTGGTGGTTCATCTGAAAAAGTGTTTCAACTCCTCCAAACCATCAATACAGACCATCCTAATAAGCTTGGCCTGGTCATCCAAAGCAACTTACGACCAGCAAACCCAACTTTAAGAGGTTTCTTTCAGCAGGGAAAATGCGAGATTCATAGATATGAAGATCAGTGAATTTCCCCCTTTTAGCATCTCCCGAACTCTTTGTCATTGTGCTCCAGCGTGTTCCCTTGTAAAGGAGGCAGAAGGGCGTGAGTTACGGGCCGAGTTCTGCAGACGGCTCTGCTTCTCATCACAGCGTTCGGCTCTGAAACCCTAGCCTGCAGTAATGCTCATCTCCTCTCTGGCCCCGCTGGAGACCTGACATCTTTACAGCACATGCACTGCAAATGAGAGAGCATCTGAATGAGAGAGAAAGAGAGAGAGAGAGAGAGAGAGAGAGAGAGAGAGAAGGGGGAAACTAGGACTCTTGATTCAACTCTACTTCGAAAAAGTATTCGAGTTACAAAAAAGGACTCCAAAAAAAACAATAAATAAAAAAAAATTGGGAAGGAACAAAAGAAAATGACAGCGAAAAGAGAGTTTCTAAAGTGAATGGACAAAAGACTCCCTGCAAAGTTTTCTGTACCCATTTAATAATACTAATAACTCAGTGGTTCACCCTTCCAAGCCACTTTAAATGAGGTCTAACAGGCCTTCTCGCTGTGCAGGGCCGCTGCAGACAATCTGCGTACAGTGGGACTAATAACTCTCAGATGGCATAACGTATGCTATGAGCCATAACTTCCACATAGATACAGCATAATGAAAGGAGTACTGGTCAGACCAAATCCTTGGCATTAGCGTCAGTTCCTGATGGATGACATGCCTTCAGATGAAGAACAGGGACAATGTTAGACCGCCATATAATTATGACACTTACAGGCCGGACATATGGGGAAATAATCAGAGGAAAAAAAAAACAAAAGAAAAAAATAATAATAAATGCTTTCGAAAATTAGATGTTGATACATAAAATCATAATAAAATATAGTATAATATGTTTCAATATGTATGTAGACATACCTCAGAATAACTGTAGAAAAACATTATAAAATAAATAAATAAATGGCTTTATTATTGTTAACAATAATAATAATAATAATAATAATAATACAATATTAGATGGGGAAATATATATATATATATATATATATATATATATATGTATAATAATATATTTAAGAATTTTGTTCATATTTTTCTTAATTGTATTAATTATTTATAAGTTTAACTCTAATAACAGAAAATGCAGTGTAGCACTACTTTACTTTCTAAATGTACTATATATCGAACCACTTCATATCATCAAGGGCATGGTACACAGCTCTAAAACACTGACCCAGTGTACTCTTCCCATTCGTCCGTGAACCGCACTTGAGAATGAAAACACTGAGCCGAATTCTTTAGCGCTGAAATGGTTAAAAAGCAACATTTGGAGTAGAGGGCTTCATAATTACTATTGACCCTGAAGGGCCTTCGTCTGAGAAATAAAACAAACAGTAATATAAGGTGTTCTGAAGCGAGGGCTTTGCAAATATGCAAAAGCGGGATTCGGTGGAGAACGTCACGCATTGGCTCCTTTTCAGGGTAGCCTAATCTGTGGGCCTACACAATATTAAGATGGCTTTGGAGCCACTTGTGACCCAGCTGTTCACTAATGAAAAATTCCTTAGCTCCATACAGAGGCTGGAGAGAAGCTTGTCTGCTAACACACCTCCTCTATCCTGGAGAAGCAGGCCCTGTCCATCTTGTGGAGTTTACCCGGATTGAATAAATAGTGGATTACTAAAAGCAGAGTCTGGAAAGACGCTTGTGCACGTATGTATGTGTGTTTGTGTGTGTGTGTGTGTGTGTGTGTGTGTGTGTGCGCGCATGCGTGTGTGTGTGTGTGTGTGTCCTCCCCTCCTGGCTCTCCCTAAAAAAGTGAAAAAGAAGGAGTGTTTACCTTGGTTTTAATTAGCAGGAATGACCCTGTGATTATTTGGATGTGAGCGCGTTGAGGTGGGGGGTCTGTTTACGCGACTGAGACTTAGTTTAAGCTGGAAATCAAGAGAATGCACGGTGACAAGGGCTTAGTCGACGTGGAGATGAACCCGGACTCGTTTGTTTGCACTCTCGCTTATTGCTTTATTCCTATAGATTCCTTCTGCTGTTTCAAATGGGGGACATTCTCTACACTGAGCCAACTTTTGGCTGTGAAAAAGAATATCACAGTTTATTTCTTTATCGTTGCCTTTTTTATTATAAGATACTTTAATTAACTGTTTAATTGGGTGTTCATGCTTTGAATGGTCAACTGGTTATGTTGATAGAGTTTTAAAGGGACAGTTAAAGTGATAGTTCACCCAAATGTGAAAATTCTGTCACCATTTACTCACCCTTGGTTTTTTTTTCTTTCTGTTGAACACAAAAGAAGTGATTTTGAAGAAAGTAACCATTGACATCCATAGTAAAAAAATTAATAAAATAATAATAATAATAATAATAAATAAATAAATAAAAAAAATATATATATATATATATAAATAATGGAAGTCAATGGTTATAGGTTTATAACATTCTTCAATGTATCAATTTAGTTTTTTGTTAAACAGAAAAAAAACTGCTTTGGAACAAGTCAAGGGAGAGTAAACTATTACAGAATTGTATTTTTTGGGTGAAGTATCCCATTAATATATTCATCCTCATGCCACCTCAAATGTACTGTAAGGGAAATAAGTTAAAAGACAATTTTTAGCTGAAACTGTGGAATCCATGAAATGCAGAAATAGCCATCAGCATTTTGAGAGTCCCAAAAAAACAAATACAGGCAAAACTAAATTAATATCTGACTATATATTGAGCTCTTGTGATAATAATGTTGTAAACAATGTTTAGTTTGAACAAGATGGTTCTGGTGTGAATTCTAATCTTTTATGTTTTTCGAACTACGTCTTTTACAATTTAGCCTACCCAATTCACCTATAGCGCATGTCTTTGGACTTGTGGGGGAAACCGGAGCACCCGGAGGAAACCCACGCCAACACGGGGAGAACATGCAAACTCCACACAGAAACACCAACTGACCCAGCCGAGGCTCGAACCAGCAATCTTCTTGCTGTGAGGCGAACGTGCTACCTACTGCACCACCGTGCAGCCCAGAACTACGTCTTTATCATTATAATTAATATCCTTGGTGTGAAGAGGAATTTATTTGTTGTATAAAACAGATTTTAAAAATGCTTTTATCATTTACTTAAAGAGCTGTAGAACACATGAAGTTTTTATCCATAAAACGAAAGCTTTTCAACACCACTGACATTCACTGAATGCACAAAAACATACTGTACTATGACATTTATCAAAATGACATTCCACTGAAGGTGGTGAGTAAATTCACAAAATGTTCTGTTTTCAGTGAACTATCCCTTAGAAACACTGAATTCTAGCTTTTCATCGTGGTTTCTTCAGTGATTTAAGATTGTACTTATCCAATGTGACAAGACCAAATCATTGATAAGCTTATCTTCAGCTCGGTCTTTTAAGGCTGACATTCAATAGAAATAATACAATCTAAACGAACAGTAATACTACATGTGCTTTTACAATCTCTGCATAGTAAAGGACTATAAGGAAAAAGAAGAATAAAAGGACCCATAAAAGTCAATTTAGTCCCCATTCTCCATTCTTTACCTCTATAATGACACTTCTTCTTAGTGAGATATATTGTATTTCAGTGCACTTGACAAGAACATTCCAAACTTGTGTACCCCCTTCCCTGGCTGTCTTGTCACTGTCTGGCTGAGATGTGGCGAATGCACATTTAATAGACCTGTTTAAAGTCGGTAGCTAGCTGTGAAACGGCAGGCTCTGCAGAGTTATAAAGTCAACAGCTGCTCTCTTGACCCCATGAAAAGCCGCTGAAGAGGCCCATGTCAGTTCACGGGGCAGAGGGAGAGATAGGAGCCGTGGAGGAACGCAGCATTTACTGACACATCGCTACTGGATATTGTTGTTAGGACCATCTATACTGTGTTCTGAAGATGCGCTCGCAAGATTTTTTTTGCAAAAACAAACAAAACAAAACAGAGTCCAACACAATCTCACTGCAATCCATAACTTTTTGATTAAGTGGTTTGTTCGTATTAATTTGTACAATCTCATTCATACATTTTTAAAATGATTTGGTCATCCCCCAATGAGGGGTAGGGTTAGGCTACTTTTAAAAATCGTAAGTTTTTATAATTATATGAATTCGTACAAATTAGACACTTTTCAGACAATATGTAAAATAGTTATGTTTCCTTGTGAGATCGAACGGGATAGTCGTAATTGGTTTTCTGGTTTTAAGGAGGTTTTGGGAACTTGTCAAGTTGTCACACTGGGAGATCTTAAAAAAAAAATTGGGTTCTTTGTGATATTTAAATTTGGAGATGGAGAATGAATGTTATACATTTAATTAAATATGAATGAATTTAGTTTTATTAATAATTAAATACAAAAACATTTATTCAGAAATAGGCGTGGCGCTGTGGCGCAGTGGGTAGCGCTGTTGCCTCACAGCAAGAAGGTCGCTTATTCGAGCCTTGGCTGGGTCAGTTGGCATTTCTGTGTGGAGTTTGCATGTTCTCCCCGTGTTGGCGTGGGTTTCCTCCGGGTGCTCCGGTTTCCCCCACAAATCCAAAGACATGCGCTATAGGTGAATTGGGTAAGCTAAATTGGCCGTAGTGTATGTGTGTGAATGGGAGTGTATGGGTGTTTCCCAGTGATGGGTTGCAGCTGGAAGGGCATCCACTGCGTAAAACATATGCCGGATAAGTTGGCGGTTCATTCCGCTGTGGCGACCCCAGATTAATAAAGGGACTAAGCCGAAAAGAAAATGAATGAATGAATGAATGTGTTTAGCAATAAAGGGATAGTTCATTCAAAAATTAAGATTCGGTCATCATTTATTCACCCTTCACTTGTTCCAAACCTGTTTGACTTTCTCTCTTCTAAGTAAGTTCTCTCTCTCTTTCTTCTAAGTAAGAAAGCAGGAAACCTGTAACCATTGTATCAGTTTTTCCTACTATGGAAGTCAATAGTTATAGGTTATATTTTCATCTTCTTCAAAATATCTTATTTTCTGGGCTTGGAATCACTTGAGGGTAAGTAAATTGTTGGTAAATTGACATTTTTGGCTGAACTATCCCTTTAAACTGATCAAAATAAACAAAATGTGTTGCGTAATTTGACCAGGAATATATTTATATATAACATTAAGTAATCCAATATTACATGCAATAATCTTTAACTAAACCCCAATCCTGTGCCTAACCTTTTAGTAAATACATGTTGTTGATTATTACTCAGTATGTACATGTACAATTACACTGTAACAAGAAAATCGTTAAAAAAAATGAAGCACAATCAAAAATATCTTGCATGGCAAAACAGCTAGCAACCAAGCTGTTTATTTTAGTGACGATATATTATGAGTATTTAGGTTCAGGGATGGTTAATAGGTCATTACTTCCACTGTAAAAACCTGTTAAACATTCATATTAAACTAATAGATCAGTACCCAATACAGCAATGTTGTAAATGTTGTCCTGCTTCTACAACTCAAAAGAGCAGGCGAAAACACTTGAAGAATTTAACCTGAGTCTAAAACTCTTAAAAGAACCTGCTTAGAGATTGTTTTGTACAGAGCCTTGTTGCCATGGCATCACTGGCAGGCCAGCGGGCATTAAAGCCAGCGGTGATGAATGAGGGAAAGAAGCTTGGTTTGAGGAGAGCACACATCCTCCATGATGGATCTGTTAGCCGTAGCGGGCACATATTATCCAAGGCGATGTCTGGGGTGCTGATGGCTACAAGTACATGCTAAGACCAGCTGCTACAGAGGGCAAAGTTCATAAAGAGATCCTGGTATTGGTGCATTGCTGGATCGCACTATGGGAACTGATTCATTGTTGGAGGAGAGACAATAATGGGGTCATTTAATGAAACCGGTGCCTTTGAAAAATGTTGAAAAATTCTAAAATAAAATGCTTTTAATGTGTGTTTTCTGAAGGGAAGACACTGAGGGTGGATAATGTTAAAAATCTAATAATTATCACCATTCATTTCCAGTTGCAATTACATGAAGAATGTCAAAAATGTAATTATTTCACACACAAAAAAATGGATGAACGGTTTTTACAGAGAGGAATTAATTTTGAGAAAACAGATACAATATGTGTATTGCGATTAATATCTACAGAAACAAACTGATCAAGTGTGATGTAAGATTAATAGAGAAAAGTTAATAGTGTATTTTGGAAGTTCTCTTTTTATAAGACTGGAAAAAAAAGTGAAGTGAAGTGAAGTGAAGTGAAGTGTAGTGTGGCCAAGTATGGTGTCCCATACTTGGAATTTGTGCTCTGCATTTAACCCATCCAAGTGCACACACACAGTTAGTGAACACACACATACCGTGAACACACACCCGGAGCAGTGGGCAGCCATGCTGCGGCGCCCGGGGAGCAGTTGGGGGGAACGGTGCCTTGCTCAAGGGACTCACCTCAGTCGTGGTATTGAGGGTGGTGGAGAGTGCTGGTCATTCACTCCCCCCACCCCCAATTCCCGCTGGTACCGAGTATCGAACCAGCAACCTTCGGATCACGAGTCCAACACTCTAACCACCAGGCCACGACTGCCCCTACACTATTAAAGCCAAGAAGCCTAGCGGCAAATAGTTTCCAACATTCTTCAAGATATCTTTTGTGTTTAACAGAAAAAAAATAAATGAATACATTTTTGGAACCACTTGAGAATGGCTATACTTGGGAAAAATATGCAAATGTAATTTTTGCATCATTTTACATCAATTTGTCAATTAAAAGTCCTGCTTAAAAAGAAAAAATATATATAGTGAAGGACAACTCAAAAACATTACTCTTTTTTTTTACAAAAATACAGTTTTCATTATTTTAGATTATTTAATTAGATGTAATATTAATAAAAGACTGAATACTATTGCTAAGTTTGGAACCACAAATTTATTTGTTGTTGTCTGATTATTTCTTAGGGATGTAAACAGCACAGATTTCTGAAGTGCCCCAAGGCTTGGTAATGGGTTTAACCACATTTTCCTCAATGCTGGTAAAGAGTGCTACATTTGAGGGGGAAGTGCTGGAGAAAATGAAATACAAACAAGGTTTTTTTTTGGTTGTTGTTGACAGGATGTTTCGGGACCCAAAGGCTGGAGGATTACCAGCCAGATTAGCATAGAGAAACTATATTTGAATTTGTGCTCAGCAGGCCCCTTCAGAAAGCTCAGTTCCAGATTAGGAGGTGTTGTGCTGAAAAGCGTCTTTGATTGTGGGGCCGAGTTACACTAGCCAAACAAATATGTCTGCAGTGTGTGGCACTGGCATGAAATGTGTCCATGTTGCCATGGCAACCACAGGCAAAGCGAGGGAAGAATGATGCTGGAATGCGGGAAGAAGACACACAAACACACTCAAGAGAGCATCTGAGACCACCAATGAACAAAAGATGCTTTCCCTCGGTTGCTTTTGTTGCAGTGTGCTGATTTCTTTGATGATGTTCAGACTTGTGGCATAAACTTACTTGTATATGTTTTATACAAGAGCCTGGGGCTGGTTGTCACATGGAGATGATGTCGCAAGGGCTGTATTACATTAGACATAAGGTTTTTGGACAAAAATCAATGTCAAAAAGGTTCACTCTTAAAAATAAAGCCTACAAAATATATACATTTTTGCTGCTATGCCATAGAGGAACTACTTTTGAACCAAGGTTGAGCCTTTTGTCAAATGGAGAGGTTCCATGGGTATACGTAACGTTTCTTCATGGAACCATCAACGACAATAAAGAACCTCTATTTTTAACAGTGTTTACTGTTAAAAAAATCTAATAAAATAAAAATATAACCTACAACGTATGCTATTTAAAGGAAAAACAAATGAGAACACTTTCATTTTTTATTTCTAATTCCAGCTGATCAACCAATTTTTTTTCCTTATATATTCTTGCCAGTTAGCTACAACTATTTTATTTTATTTTATTTTATTTTTCATTTATTATACCTCAGCTGTTGGCAACAATAGGCTGGTCTATACTTTTTTAAAGCAGCTGCTTACTCTTTGTTACTCTATGGATTATTAGATTTAATCATTGAATTGCATTATTGCAGTCTCATTTTTGTGCTGATGCCACAATGTGACACACATAAATAAAACATTTTTATTTTTAGAGTTATTGCAGAGCTGCATTACAGGTTTCCAGAAGTGAGAGAAATGCTTTGAGGGTCTGGATATTTTAGCGAAGCACTGTATCTGTAAAACAGCAGGTGTGTGTGATAGAAGGCATCCAACAATTGTTTCGACTGGCCAGAATAACGTCCAGAAAGGAGGAGTCTCTTGCTCTCTTCGCCCTGACTCTGGGCCAATTGGTAAGGCTCCAGGAGTGACGGGGATCTGGATGAGTTTGAAAGCCCATCCTCGAGCAGCAGAGGACAGGGTTAGATGTGGAGATGCCCCTGAGCTGCTCTGGTATGTAGGGAGAAAGCAGTGGTAAAGGATCCACCGCAGACGCAGACCATGGCAAGAGGCAGGTCTTCATACCTGAAAGACCAGCTTGGCTGCTCTTTCCCTGCAGTTGCCTTAAAAACAGTTTTGTTAAAGAAAAACACTTTTTATGAACCTGTAATTTTTTACCCAGTCTCCAACATCCAAAATATACACATTTAACTGCTTCTTTTGTGACACTTTATCAATTTTTGTCTGTAGATTTCAATTACAAAACATTTTAAAGGTTGTTTTTCCCCCTTTCCCCCCACTTAGCCATAAATCTCTATTTCAACAGCACTAACACATCAAAGTTTAGTTTTATTCATCTACAGTAAATTCTGAAAGTTTTTACAGAGGGACGGGTTCATACATTTGCCTGATTATATACAGCATCATATTATTATTTTAAAATTGCGAATATATATTTCTAGCTGTTGGCAGTATTTTTAGAATTATGGAGTGTTCTAAAGAGATTCCCAAAATCCACTCTTTCAAAATTCCCCAAATCCTCTCATTCATTCATTCATTCATTCATTCATTCATTCATTCATTCATTAATTCATTCATTCATAAATAAAATAAATATAATTTTTTATTTATTTATATTCATTCAATGTTCAGTTTTGTGCTAGAAATGTATGCATGTATGATTAATAAAAATACACTTTTGTATTGAAAGTTTCCTAAAATGTTTAAATATGTAAATGAGGCACAAACATTACATACATTTCACAAATATTAAAATTTTGCTGAAGGGATTTTGGGAATCTCTATAATTCAGAAAATGTCTTATAAAAATATATATAGAATAATATAATATCTTGTAGAATAAAATGTTGTATATAATCAGGCATATTATGTAAATGAACAAATACCTTCATACAAAAACTTAAGCATACAGATGTAAATATAAAATGTAATTGTGAATGTAAGATTTCTGGCACAGTGCAAGAGTAAAACACACATGTTAAGAAAACATCCTTTAAAAAATATGTATAGTAATTGAAATCTAGCCACAAACAAAAAAAAGTGACAAAAGAAAAGCGTATTTTGAATGTTTTCATTCTATTATACTGAGAAAAAGACACTTTATTAAAAACCAAACAGCCCAAAATCTCAAAATTGACATTTGCATGAAATATCATAGTTTTACCTTTACTGTCTCGCTTTAAAACCATAACATTTTGATGGGCCAGATACCATAGTACTCACAGTAAAAGCACTGTTCGAGAGGAAAGAGAAATGTCACCATATTCCATTGATCTGAAATGAAGCAGAACAATGCTTCTGAAGGCCGTCACGCCACGCATGACCTTTTGTTTGGAAAGAGCCAGGCTTTCAGATCTTTGTTAAAGAAATTCCACATGGCTGGCACAGGCAGCATGAAATGAAAGCCCCTGCTGGCACAGACTGGCGCTGGTGCGTGGGCACCGGACTATCACATGTCTCATGGGACAAGGCACGTGCCAAACCGACAGACTTCCCCTCCAATCAGCCACTTACCAAAGGCTCTCCATTTCAGCCCACAAAGCCACATTGAACACACACATGCAGGCGCACAGCTCACTAAATTACAGTTACAAACGCAATCCGAGAGGACTATCCAGTTTGAGTCAGAAAGAATCTGCATGCTGCTAAACTCACTCCTCATGTCCTGCTATGATCTATACAGTATGCATTCATATATTATGCAGTTCAAAAGTTGTGTAAAGGTATGCATATAGCACAACTGAAATCTAGTCTTTTTAATAAATTTTAAACAATAATAATGTTGGAAACTGGCTTGTATTAACATGAGAAATGACAAATTTTTGTTTTGGGGAAAAAGTAAAACAAAATGATTTTAAAATTATTTAAAAATGAGCTGAAACAACACAATTCTTGAGTTTTTTTGGGGACAACTTAATTGTTTTATTAATTGTTTCATTTTTAGAAATTCATAGTATGAGTAAAAGTCTACATAACTAAAACTTTAAATGGCAAAAACATTTTAGTTCATCAAATGTGCTGATGCACAAATATTGTGTTATGTATGCATGCATGACAATTAATGCTATTTTATGTTATGTACTGCATAAAATGGATATTGATGATGTTTTTATTAGGATTGTGGTGTTTTTAAGGATTTGCCAAGGTGAATATTGGATGATGCAAAGGAAAACTGATGCAAAAAACACAAGAATATCCATTATGGACCAATACGTCAAAGAAATCTCTAATATTGCACATTACCAATATGGAAGTGACATACTGCACATCTCTAATGACACATGATGATTATAAATGACAACAAAAGAAATATAAACATAACAACATTTACTCTACATAAACTTCTCTGACTATCATTCCCTCGTCTGATCATTACACTTCAACCTCTGTCAAATTCCTCAGTGACTTGATGCTGATCATTGCGTCATTGCAGCAACAAAACAATAATATCGGTTAAGATGAGACAATGCAAATATTCCTTTTCATCTCAGAGGTAGAGCAGCGAACCCAACACAGTAATGTCTAGACATTACACCATAAAAAACGAATGCCGAAAAACAACAGGCCCAAAAGAACAATAAATTAATTGTATAAGATTTTGCTTACATGCCTGCTTAAACACGTCCAGCGTATCTGATCTGGAGGGATGTTTTATCTCTATCATCGCGATGGGGATTTTTTTTTTCAGTCGTACCATCTAACGTTACTATGAATCTCTTCTAGCCTTCTCATCCCTGTGTTCAGCTATGTATTTTGCCTCAAGTGTTCTGGCAGTGAAAGTGACAGGAAACCCTCCACCTCCAATGAGCGCTGAATGTGGGAATTTCTATTTCAGCATTTATATAACAGCATTGAGATTATTGGCACCCTTGGTAAATATGAACAATGTTAAAATAAATCTGCTTTTATGCTTTTTATCTTTCATTCACAGAAATTGACAAAAAAAATTACCTTTCATTGAAAAAAAAGAAATAAATGCTTTTCTCCAATGCATAGTGACTAAATACTGGCACCCCTAAAGATTATGTGAGTGAACATCTTTGAACTATATTTTAGCACACTAGGGTTAGTACAAACATGAAAGAGCCCAGCCATGACTCTGTTTCACATGCCTAAAAAAGGGTGTGTGTCTGTATTGTTTTGATACACAGCGAGAAAGAGAATTTGAGTGTCAAAACACTCTTCAAGGATTACATTAATTTAAAAACAAACTCCAGCATATTCAGTTGTCAGTCACAACCGAACGTTCAAATGGGGAGGTTCTATGGCCAGATGAAAGCAAAAAAAAGAGATTTTCAGTAGCAGACACACAGGATGGGTTTAATGCACACTGGCATAAACGGTAACATGTCCACAGTTAAATATACAGCAGGATATTTAATGGTTTGGGCCTATTTTAATGCAAGGTGACCTGGATATATGGCTTGGATATGCTAATTTAATCAAATATTACTATTAATAATAATAATAATAATAATAATAATAATATATATAAAAAATATATAAACACATCACTGCCTATGCTTAAAGTCTTATAATGGACCATGGCTGGAACTTCCATAATGACAATGAAGAGACAAAAAAATAGGTCACTGAGCACAAAAGTAAAGTTTATCATGGCCGTCGCAGTTCCCTGACCTGAACCCTATAAAAATGAACTGAAGACCTATATTAATATATTGTAAATACTAAAGTGTTTTTGAACCACACTGTACTTGAATTCATCTGTTCTGGTAATTCTATAGTTGCAATGGTAACACAACAACTATAGTAATATAAATAAAAGACCCAAATATTGTATTTTTCTATAGATATAGGGTATACTATACTACAATAAAAATATACCACAGTTTATTTTAGTATGCTGGAGCATTCATTAACAATGAGTGTAAATACTATAACATCTACAGTATAATGCACTTCACTGTAGTGTGGTTCAAAATAATAGTTTTATATTATAATAATAGAATAACTATAGTATTTGCTTCTTCAAGTGGGTAAAAAGATCACCAACATGGACCAGAGAACCTGAAGGATCTGGAGAAAACAAATTAGAAAACAAAACATTCATTTCATAATGAAATTTCTCCCCAATTTCAATTCTCAATCTTCAATTCTCCCCAATTATTTGAAGGAAAATATTTATTTAGTTAGTTATTGTATTTTATTTATTATGAATTAATTGTATAAAAGGGGAAGCAATACTAATGTATTTTTCAACGGGGTGCTAATAATTTTGACCATGACAATATATATATATATATATATATATTTTTTTTTTTTTCCTATATGTATGACAGACACATGTTGATCTGTGCACAGCTGAGTTTTGTTCCAACAGCTGTCTGAAACACGGCCCATATAAACCCATAAGAGGGGCGTCTCCGTACCCTCCCTGCACGGTGCAAATCCTCATGTTGATCAGATATGCCGTCTCTTTATATTGTTACGCGCAGACAATGCACTCCCTTTAACAAATGCCTGAGAGTGTGTGCGCATTCATGAGCCAATTGGACACCCTTTGACTTTGGGAGTGTGCGTGGTGTATTCATGGGGTGATTTTACACAGCCGTGGCCTGTTTTGTCCATATATTGGAGTGGACTTTTGTTTATTTGCGCAGCCTGTCGAAAAGCAGCTGCTTCTATAATGCAAAGGCAGCACTTTATGCCACATAGTGACTAATGGCTGGCAATGAAAATGACTGGCACACACAAACACACAACCATGATTCTGGGATATAAGGGACAATGAGTGTAAGATGATGAATAAAAAAAAATAATAATAATAAAAAAAAGATATATATTATTATTATTATTATTTATTTATTTTATTTTTTTCTTAAGTCTCTTTTGCGACAATAATATTTTTATTTAGTTAATTGTTTAATTTTTTAACAAATGGAATGCCAGTTGAGGTTTTTTATACATCTGTTTTATTACAACATTTAAAAAAATAAAAAGTAAATGTAAAGTTATATTTGCTGTTTACAAATTAGCACATTAAAAACATTAGAAATGTGTCAACACATTGTCAAAAGGATCAGAAGGGATTTTTCTCTACATATTTTTTGTCAATGTTCTCTATATATATTACAAAACAATTATGTAAAATATATTATTATTTAATTTTTGTCATCTCATTGGATATATACCACATATACGTAAATAAATAATTAATCAAAAATATTAATTATTTAATTAGCTACTAACCCTAAAGTAGTACATTAACTTTAATTAACTGTACTTTAATTAACTGTACATAATTAACACACACACACACACACGCACACACGCGCACACACACACATATATATATAGACATACATACATACATATATACATATATACATATATAGTTATTATTTTAAATAATATTTAATTATAGCTTTTATTGTTTTACTTATATTTTATTTAATGTTTAAATAAGACTTTTAAAAAATATATTTTCTCTTTCACTTTCATTTTAGCCAGAGTTTATTTTTCTTTTTTTCTTTCTTGGCCAACTGATTTTTTTTTTTAATCATTTTATTTTACATACAACTAAACTTAAATACACACACATATAAATTGACTCTACTTACATTAATTTACCTATAATAACCCTGAAAGACCCTCAAAAAAAAAAAAAGAAAACCTGACAAGTCAAACAAAGCAATCCACCAGCCCTCATACTCAGGGGCGTAGCGGACATTTTAAAAGTGGGGGGGACAGCTGAATGAGATCAAAAAGTTTACGTTCATATAATTATTAATCACCTGTTTCTAAATCGTCTGGCTCTAAAAGTGAGGGGGATGCATCCCCCCCGTCCCCCTCGGTTGCTACACCCCTGCTCATACTATTTCCCTGAACCCTCTGCGCACCATCAAGTCAGGCCACCCGTCAGTCAGCCATGTGATTGATATCACTAACATGTCCCACCAGCCCCAGTCTGGTCTCTTGGTGTTCCTCGACCCCGCTGTGGCTCTCCAGTACCCAATGACCTGAGGGCTGTCATCAACCTCCAGCCCCAGCGCACTGACAGCGCCTCCGGGCCCCGTCCAAACCCCCGCGCCCCTCGCCTCTTGCTCCAGGTGTCTGTCAGTGGGGTCCCGTGCTGTCACCCGTCCTGTGAAAGGCCTCCCCCTGTGCGGTGTCTCCCCGGCCCTCAGGCCAGCCTTTGATATGACCTGCCTCAGTGTCATTGTGTGAGGGCCGCTTGAATAAGCCTATTATTTCAACTCAATTTAGTGTGAGTAAACTCTGAATGATGAGGCTCTCCCTCTCTCTCTCTCTCTCTCTCTCTCTCTCTCAGGCTGACCAGAGTGTTATAATACAGACACACACAAGCACACAGACGACAAATCGCTTCTCTTATTCTGCTCTCTATCACTCTCTCAGTGCTGGAGTCAAGCCCACAGGGGAGATGAGAGACATTTGTGGACACTTAAGTCACAAGTGGAGAAGCAAATGCTTGTTATTTCAAGTGGGGAATGTATAATTACCTGTGAACAATTACAAATATGATACACTGAACAATATAGCAGAAACGATTCTGTCGAAAATTACTGGTAAAGTTCACAAACAATTGCAGAGAAATGGCAAGTAACACACTGAGGTAAACATGATATTTTGACGGAAAAAATTATATTTAGTTGCAGTTCTAATATTTATTTTATTACACTGGTAACACTTTAGAGTAAGATTACATTAGTTAATGTATTTAGTAACATGAGCAAACAGAAAATATATTTATGCAGTATTTTTAAAACGAAAATAAAATTAACTCACAGTGCTTTAACTAATGTTAACAAGCACAACTGTATTTTAATAATGCATTAGTAAATGCTGAACTAGGATTAATAAATGCTATACAAGTATTGCTCATTGTTAGTTTACAATGCAGTATACATGAACCAACATTAACCAATGGGACATTATTGTAAAGTGTGACCAGTTTATTTTATTTTATTTATTGACCATTGACTATTATTGTACTTTTTTTAAATCTCCTTTTTGTGTTTAATTTTGAATCGACATAATGGAGGGTGAAGCTATTCAAAGTTTTGTAATTCATTCATTCATTTTCTTTTCGGCTTAGTCCCTTTATTAATCTGGGGTCGCCACAGCGGAATGAACCGCCAACTTATCCAGCATATGTTTTACGCAGCGGATGCTCTTCAACCCATCACTGAGAAACATCCATACACACTCATTCATACACATACACTACGGACAATTTAGCTTACCCAATTCACCTATAGCGCATGTCTTTGGACTTTTGGGGGAAACCGGAGCACCCGGAGGAAACCCACGCCAACACGGGGTGAACATGCAAACTCCACACAGAAATGGCAACTGACCCAGCCGGGGCTCGAACCAGCGACCTTCTTGCTGTGAGGCGATTGTGCTACCCAAAGCACCACCGTGCTGCCCGCTTTAGTTTTTGTCAGTCAAAAACTAAACTAAATAAAATGCATTAAAGTGTTTTGTAAGTTATGTTAATTTCACAATCAGAAAAGACAATCTAATTTTAAAGATGACAGTTTTGTAGATGGACTGAGATCGCTTATAGATGGGAAAGTTCGTAAAAATCTCAAATCTAGAAACTAAGTATTTAATCATTTTAAGAATATCAAGTTAAACTGCATGATAATGGAACATATTTTCTTGGCAACTTGTTTAGTTTAATTTTAGTTTTTACATATTTTGTACTTCATTTCAGTTGTCTTTTGTTAGATTTTTATATATATGTATATATTTATTTTTATTATTATTTATTGGTTTCAGCTCTGTTTTTTTTGTTAACTAACTCTGCATTCTACCTGTTCAGGTTACTTAACCTGCCATGTTTCCCTTAGCAACTGAACTGTGATAAACATGAACCTCAAATCTTAAAAACTTAAACGTGCTGTCTAACTCATTTTATATACAAAAAGTTTCCATTTTAAGACTTTAATAAAGCCTTTATCTGCAAAAGGTTCTAGTACTATATCTTAATTACAGTGAATTAAAGGCTTGCTTTAAGTGGCGGCCTTCTCTACTGTAAGTGTATGGAGCGTATGTGTGTGTGTGTAGTAACATGATTACGGGCTATGTGCTTTATCTTGGGCCGAAAGAGGCTGACACAGTGCTAGAAACTAATGTGATAAACGCCAACGCTATCAGGGCTCCACTCACGGATCTTAAAGCTAACTGTTTATGACAAGCTAATAACGTGGCATGCAAAAGTCAAGCCTGTAAATTGGTTAGTTAGGAGCATGATGGATGAGGGCTAGCCTAACCTTATTTCCAATAGTGCCGCTTGATTTCCAGACCTGCGGATAATGAATTTGATTTAATTAGCCTGTCCCTCATCTAATTAAGAAGGTAAAAAATCTGACCCCGATTGTAGCCACAGCACACTCTGCAAAAAGCAAACACAACACGCACACGTTTTCACTCTGCCATGACAAAAGTTTTTGAATGACTGAACTGGCCAGACATATTTCCTTCTGATGATTGGCAGTATCTGAACCCGTGGGCATGAATTCTCTCTTTTGCTTGACTGCACTGTTTATTTCATTAGACACACATAATGGGCAGGGACTTTTCTTTTGGTGGTTCTCATGCTATGTGCTTAAAGTGAGCTCTTTTTTTTAGGGCATTTCTTGACAGGATCCGACACAATATCTAGTATTGGCTTTCCATTTCTTTCCATCATCTTCCAAGCTAATTTTTGTGCAGATGTTTGTGGTTAGGATACAACACAAATGATCAAAACTAGCATTAAATCAGGGTTAAGCCCTTTTAGTATAATAGTAGCCTGCCCAAAAGTACCAATACAGTAGAGCCAAAAAACAAACTCGGCCACATCAGCAATTTTGTTTAGTTCATAGCCAAGTTCTTTTCTTTTCTTTTCTGCAAATGTAAACAAAATTGCTTAAAGGGACGACACTGGTGTTCAATGTCACATCTTTTTCATATAAAATTCACTCCACGGGCTGCAACCTGCAACATAGTAAGTCAGGGAAAGTTTTGTTTTGTTTTGTTTTGCTTTTTTACAAGCCCTTGGTATAAAATATTACATATATCCCTTTTAAGTCACACAAAGATTCTGAGCAAAACGCAAGAATGTCTCACAATCTTTTATTTATTTATTTATTTATTTATTTATTTATTTATTTATTTATTTATTTATATTATTTTAAATTACAAACCAGATATTTTTATAGATTATAATAAAAATAATTATTTTATCTTATTTACTTTTTTTTGTACAGAGAATAAAACAAAGTGAAGTTTGTGTAATAGGTAAATTCAGCCTTTTTATCTTTTTTTTTTTTTTTTTTTTCTATTTTGAATCCGAAAGTGAAAGGGAAAGTGAAGGAGTTGATCTTATGATACTAAATGAAATAAAATACATGAAAAGTGTAAGATATGTTTGTTTAATTATCTATTTTACAGATGGCAATAGATAGGAAAGTTGTAAGAATCTAAAATATTTTCTAAAACCTCTCTCTTTTTCTTTCTTTTAAAATTATTTTGTTTTTTTTACATTTTTTGTACTTCATTTCAGTTGTCTTTTAATATATTTATTAGATAATAGATAATAAAAAAATCATGGTTCTTAATTGGAGAAAGATCTCTGGTCATTATTTTAGTCTGAAACTCTGAAATAAGTGCACGAGTTCCTCATATTCTACAAGTAGTTCTAGTAACCAACCATCAACCATCAATCAATCTCAAATTCATTGTCAAACTCTTAAACTGACAACGATTGATGGGATCCACGACTATAGGAATTATACAGACCTACCATTTCACCAGAATTGTTTTCTTTTCACATGCATAATGATTTATGCACTTGGAATCCTTTAAATTCTCAACCAATTACTAAAAATATACACAGCTACTTCACAAAAAGAAACCAAGTAAAAGTCCAACTAACCCTCATCTATGACATCCTGGTGGTGCACAGTAAGAAAAAAACACCCACAGTCCATTGGTCTTCACCTGAAGTTACAGTAGCTCTGCAGCTTTGTAAATCTAATTACCTCCAATGCACACTTCAGTTTATCTCTTTGCAGGTCATTATCTAAATTGACGACATATCATTAGAGCACTTGGTGGTGAAGTGGCCCTTTGTGCCATCAGACGTGCGAATGTTGCATGCGTGTCGATGTGTATGTGCGAGTGTGTTTACGTTCGCTCTATCTCCTAATAGGGCCCAAAGGGAGGGTGTAGTTTGGTAATTAATCCTCTGTAGGCCATATAGGAATGGCTTCGTAACTGTTTTAAAGAGGGTGAGCGTAGAGCTGAACACGACCTTTATGCAGTGAACGCAAACGTGCCTATCAGGAGACACAGAAGAGCCTCTTGTTGCCTGGATTGTGAGGAGCATTCATTAAGCGGCATTCTGAGGGAAAGCAGCTCAGAGTTTAGTTTGCTACATTCATTACATTAGAGAACGATCAAGAGAAAGACAAGAGCCACGCCAAACATTCATGCTCAGGGGTTTTCGGTGAGTTATAGAAGATAAAGTCGCCGTTTCAGGTGTTTTCATCAGATTAGCATGAAATATGTAAATCTCAGCTAATGAAACGCTTTACATATGTAAAGAAATGAAAAAAAAGAGGAAATGTCATTAAAATTAGATAAAAAAAGATTCCAGTCATAAAAATGTGATGAGGCATGAATGCAGATGTAAAATGAGGTTTATTTCTTCTCAAACTGCTTCTTAAACTTGCTGAAACTTCTTCTTGCACTGTCACAGTGCACAATTAAAGAGATAGTTCACCCAAAAAATGAAATCTCTGTCATCATTTACTCACCTTTCACTTGTTAAAAACCTATTGAGTTTCTTTCTTCTGTTTTACACAAAAAGTTAAGTTATTTTGAAAAAGACTGGTTGATGGTAGCAATTGTCTTAAAAAAAATCTACTATTTAAGTAAATGGCTACCATCAACCAGCATTTTTTCAAAAAATATATTTTATGTTCAACAGAAGAAGGTAGAATAAATAGTGAAGTAATTAAAATTTTTGGGTGAACTATCCCCCTAAAATTGAAAGAAGCCAGTAAACTTCAAACATCCAGACCAGTAGGTGTCAGTACACTGTAAAAAAGTCAAGGCAGCGCATTTTTGTTTCTCCAATATAAGTTAATCATGTATCAACTTCATTTTAAGTTATACAAGATATGCCTTTATGTTTATGTAAGTAATTTTAACGTAATGTAAGCTCAAATTACTTGAATGTTGAAGTTAATTTGATTCAGCTTTTGAAAACAACAAACAATTAAGGCCGCAACTAGGTCTTTACAGTGTATGAAGTATAAAACCATGAAACATAAGCATAAAAAAAACTTAAAGAGTGCATCAATACTAGCACAAAAACTGAAAACATAGTCCCAGAAGTGACAAAAACACACAATAAAAAAAAACAATTAAAAAGCGAAATGAAAATACTAAATTCTAAACATTACAAATAAAACTATAACAGGGTCTCTATGATACTTATACAAAAACACATTGATTATTCAAATTGGCAAAACTAGTGAGATCAAAACTACTAATAAAGGACTACATTTAAATGATTATTTGAAATAGATTTACCCAGAAACCAAACACAGTCCAGTCAAATAACGATACATGGGAATTAACAACAGTCACAGCAATGAAACTATCACAGATCAAATCTGAACCGAACAAAATACCAGAAAACCATACATACAATAACTCAAAAAAAAGAACATGAAAAATAAAGCATTGATTACAACCTAGCCTCACTTATTTTATTTAACAAACCCTGGATATGGGAGTAAAATGATTGCTGTCCTTCGAGCCAACTGGCCCAAAGGACTCAGTATATCATGTAGAGAGATAAAGGCTTTGTGTCAGTCCCACTCTTCAAAAAACAAAACCACTATGGTGTTGGCGCTGAGCAGCATTCCCACTTTGAGGTTGTTTTTCGCTCGCTGCCTTATGTATCCCCATGCCAAGCAACCCTACGGGACCTACGGCATGAACTACAACTACTGCTGTTACAATCCCATCAGGCTTGGCTGGGATTTGCACACCGTCATTCAGGAATTTCAAAGCGTCCCGAGCCATTAGATTAAATTTCACCTTGTGTAGAATTTTTTGTGAGGGACAAGCACGGACGCCTGTCGCCACTGGTGTGTTTATTGGTAATCACAAGGACGAATTGTAGTCCTTGTGTCCACTGAGAGGTCCACGGGCAATAACACTCTTGTCTGACAGAAAGACAGCTAGATTAGAGCGAGTGACAGGCAAACAGACAGAGATCAAGCCTCCGTCATCTGGCTATGCTTTTCTCAGGTCAGTAAAGCTAATTTAATTCCCTCGGTCCTCCACCAAAAGGCAAGTGCCACTCAGGAGAAGTGGGAAAGATGGAGGAGCGAGAGAGAGGGCACTGAATAATTATGAATCAAGGGAGCTTAACCTTCTGGGGAGTTAATTTGAAGAGTGGCAGTGATGGGTAGTTTGAGTGTGTGTGTGAAAGAGAGACAGCTTATTTCCCTGGGGTGTCCCTATAGCCTTTTGTGTGCGCGAGTATGAAGAGATCAGAGCGCACGGCAATATTATGTCTGTTAGCAACCATATGACGAACTGACCCCGGCAACCTGCCCTGGCGACCGCACCTGCCATCATCATGGCTAATTTGTTAAACAAATCAATAGCGCTCTATTGGCCCATTCGCGCCCGCCTGCCTGCTTTCCTTCTTTCTTTTTCTCTGTTCTGGCCAAAGCAGTATCAAGTGCCAGTCAGTCTGCCGAGAGCAATCCACAGGTTCGGTTTCAAGCAAATGCAAAAACCACATTCGGCTGGCTGTAACTTATTTAAAGCAAATCATTGCAGCTTTTTCTGAAATCACATTTGCTGACAATACAGGTTTTGATTTTCAGGTTATGAGTAAACTAGTGTCGATCAGAGTCACAAATGCATTTCTTGGAGTGCTTTCAATGACATTTGCATCTGCATTTTTTTTCACAGTTAAATGGCAGCTGTAAAGGAAATGACTAATCATGAGTAAGTCATAAACCTACTAATTACCATAATTATTATATCATTTTACCATGATTTACAGAAGACACCCACTAAAATGTCATTCAGCATAATAAGTTTAAATAAATAAATAAATAATGTTGTTTTTAGAGCAAGAATAGATTTATGAATCAAATGACTCATTTTAAAAATCACTGTGCAGCCCCAAAGTAATAAAACAATAGTTTTTTTTAGCTTATTTTTATTTTTTAAGTGTTTGACATACTTATTTTTTCAGCATTTTTAGTATGCTGTTTTGTTTTTAGATATTTCAAAACTAAATGAAAATTGAGCATTATTTCACCCATATTATGACATTTGATCATTGGATTTAACATGCTATCTATGTATATTTATGTGTTTTTATGTACATTTTACAAATTTAGTAAATACCAATTCATTGTTTTAACATTAGCTTTTAAAGCTGAAATCAAAACATTTTATTAATTTTTTTAACAATGGCTATTAAAGCTGCAAGCATTGTTTTCAAGCACCCTTTTTCAATTACGCATACATGAATGAACACTTTTATTTTTATTTTGCAAATCCATGTTTGCTTGAAAATATGTCTTCCAAAATATCGCCAATTCAATTTTGTACGATTTTTTGTAAGAAATATTAAGAATGACAATTGCAGGCTTTCTTTTCATAACCTAATAATAACAGAATCCAAAATCTATTTATTTTCATCATCCCTGTGCCCCTAAAACATTTGCTGCTACTCGGAAAAAAAAAAGAAAAAGAAAAGAATCAAGCCCCTTCGATCCAGGTCTAGTCTGGTGACACATCTGGTGCTACACCTCAGTCAGAGCGGATAAATCAGAATGTATTTCTCCTCTCTTTTTTTCCACCACACTCTCTCCCGCAAATTCAATCACATTCCTCTGATCTGCCACAAAGATCAAATTAGGGCAGAAAGTCGCTTTGGGGAGAGAAGGAGGGATGGAGCTGAACAGAAAGGCAGAGATGAGAAGAAAAGAAAGGGGGGAGAAGGATGAGATGAGACAGATGGGAAACCCGAAATAGAGAAAGAAAGTACTAAAACTGAAAGCAAGGGAAGAGGCACATATAGTAAAAACAAAGTGATAAAACTAGCGCTGGTTAGTCCACCTTATGTTTGGACCACAGCTCTGTGATTGGTCATTACTGAAGTACCGAGTCAGAGAGTTTTTCTCATTTATTGTGGTGCTGGGCTCCAACACGTCTCATGGCTGTGTGTGGTGCTGCGCGGGCTGGGAAAGGGGGACGTGTGCATGGCAGGAGGGAGCGGAGGCCCTGCTGGGACACTCTAGCAGTCTGGTCAGGGCCCTGTGGCAGCCCACATCTGCTTCCAGTTTGGCACAAACCCGGCTTAAAGGAGAGCCCGCTCTGCCAAGGGGAATCACAGGCCTTTGATTGTGCAGCTCTTTTTGACTCCATCTAATTGTCATCTCTCATTATACAGTCAAAAGGTGCAAAGATGGAGCAGAATGATGCGAGGCAGCAATGTTTTAGAAATCCAGGAAAAGGGAGGCCACTGGGCTGACAGAAAGAGGGATAGCTTGAAGACAGAATGGAAATGATAGATAATGATAGATAAAGATTGAATGGATGGATCAATAAATAGATGAACATACAATAGAAAGATGGATGGATGGATGATTATGGATGGATGGATATCAAATGAATAGACAGACAGACAGACAGACAGACAGACAGACAGACAGACAGACAGA
>CAIGQV010017835.1:7836599-7849665 GCA_903798115.1 Danio jaintianensis | reverse complement strand
ATAATAATAATAATAATAATAATAATAATAATAATAATAATAATAATGTGGATGAATTAATAGTATATTTATATTCAAAATCACACACATAATTGATATTGCATTTTATGTTAAACAGTATATATATATATAAGTCTGGCTCTGCAACAAGCCTCAATCAAAATCCGCTTTAAAAGAAGGTATACAGATTAATTAAAGCCAAAAACTCACAGTAAAAGCACAGAAGAAAGTTAGAAAACTACAAAAAAGTAACATATTGAAATGAAAAAAATTAAAAATCAACCTCAGTAGTTCAAAAAACACCCAATTATGCTTATCCATCCCTGCCATTCTCTGTCATAGCAGACAGGAGCCATAGCTCTAATCTCTTTTCAGGTTGGTTGCAAAGAGCACATTTCGTTTTTTCCCCTCCTCTCTCTGCCTCTCTGTTTGTCAAGCGTGCCATCAGATTAGCCTGCGCTCTGGTTTCACTGCTAATTGTGCTCGTCCACTTAAAAAGCTGACAGACTCTCGAGTGTGGAAAATCGCAGGCCTTGGGTGGCTTACGCTCATCCATCATCAGCAAATAGATCCCTCACAAGAGCTGCACACCATCACCATTAGCACGTGGCACACCATCACTATTAACCTGCTGTGTGCTCCCCATCAGCTAGCACTCAAACACGACTAGTGCTGCCTGTGTAGGAGACTCAGACGTGAACACTCTTAAAAGTACACGTTCTTCAATGGTTCCATGAAGAACCTTTAACAGCCATGAAATGTACACACAAATGTTTATTTACAGTGGAAAAAATTTATTTTTTAGATTATTAAAATGTTCTTAAAGGGATAGTTCACCCAAACATTAACATTTTGTTATCATTTACTCACCCTTCACTTGTTAAATACTATTTGAGTTTAAGTAATAATTCACACCATTTACTACTGGCTTATTATCTGCCTAGTATTAAGATATTAACTGTTTTTTAAGCAGTTATAAAGTATGATCTTATTTTACAACCCTACTTAAACCCAACTACTACCTTACTAACTATTAATAAGCAGATAATTAGTAGTTTATTGAGCTAAAAGTCTTAGTTAATGGTTTGTTAATAGGATGAATTGTACATTAAAATAAAGTGTGTTTTTTTTTTCTTCTTCTGTTGAACACAAAAGAAGATATTTTGAAAAATGCTGGGACCCACTGACTACTACTATGGAAATCAATGGGTCCCAGCATCCAGCATTGTTCATAATATCTTCTTTTGTGTTCAACAGAAGAAAGAAATTTTAAAATCACATGACAGAGATTAAATGATGAGGTAATTTTCATTTTTGGGTGAACTATTTCTTTAACATTATGAAAAACATGGTTCTTTGAAGTTTCTCGAATAGGTTTTGTACTAAAAGGTTCTTTTGGGAACCCAAAAAATGTTCTTCTATATAAAACCCCTTTCCTGGCACCTTCATTTTCAAGTGGAGATGTATTTATGTGTAAGAATGAAAAACAAATTGAAACATTTCTAATGTTTGGAGATTTGAAAATGGTCATGGAGATGTTTCATGGCCTGCACGATTGGTTGCTTAGACAAGAAAAAGAAAAAATAAAGCATTTCTTCAAGATGCCATGTTTTTTGTCTCTCTGTGAGATGTGTTGCTGTACATCCTAGTGGAGGCTCAGCTTCCCGTTTCCGCCTCTGAAATACAATACAACTATAATTTCATATTTCACAATGACAGAAAACCACGGCTAGGTTTTTTAATTAAAAACCGAATGAGTGAAATGAAAGTAGGAGGAGAGACAATAAAAGCAGGAATGTGCGCATCCGCCGACAGATTCTCAGCATTTTTTTTATTTAAGACCCGCGCCTGTGCGCTAACAGCATTAATGACATTATAAAGAATTATGAGCAGAAATCGAATTTGCTTCGCCACTTGAGCGCCACTAAAATGCCAAACAATAAACTACCAGATTGCAAATTAGATCAGTAAAAATATCAAACACATTGCGGTGGTGGGGGAGAGAGAGAAAAGGGAGAGGGAGGGGAGAGGAAAAAAAAATCCATAATTGTGTTTAGCGTCTGGACCCCAGGGAGCACAGACACTAAAGATCATCAGGGCCCGGCGTGCGAGCCTGCTATTGACAGTGTGCTAAAAATCGACAGGCTAACTAAATAAACACTGCAGGCTCCATTAAATATTCAACAGCTGAGATTTGACTAAATCGCCTGTGTTTCGCTTCTGTGCGTCCCCCCTTGGAATCGCTACTCTCTCCTGTTTTGCCTCTCCTTCTCTCTCTCTCTCTCCATCTCCTGCGCTCTCTACTCATCACCCCATCTTTTTTCCTTCCCTGACTCTTGACAGCAATAAATGATGTGGAGCCTGAGGGCCTGACTCCGAGGGGAGAGAGCCGAGGCCTCAGCCTGCTCAGAAAAAGCAATAGAGGAGAAACAGCCAATGACCAATGCTCATCACGCCAGCGCTGAGGCGAAGATCAGTGACATTAAATAAAGGCTCCGAACACCTCCCGCTACCAAGATGGAGGACCTGTCATGGGCGCACACATCCACAAAATCTACCCAGCGTGCAACTCGGTGCAGGCAAGACTGGATGGATGCACAGCGTCAAAGAAACCGGGAACCATTTTGGCAAAGCTGATGTTTATGATGGCTGCCATACAAGGTCTTATATTCTGGGTTAAACAAACAGATTTGTTAACCATATGAGAAAACGTATTTGGTCATTCCAGCTGTGATTGGCTGGGTTCAGAGAATGCGAGCGAAACGGAGATGACAAATTTACTCCCCACTCAAAATCTGTGGCCCAATGGAGAGGCTACATCCTTTAAAGGCTGATCGTGTCACTGTAATGCTTCAAACGCTGACCCTAATTGCTGTTGCCAGATTGGACAATTTTTTTTTATTTATTGTTTTGAAAGTAAAAAAAAAAGGCAAATGGCTTGGGCAGGTTTGGGATCAGTTTGGTGGTTTTGAATGTGAGTTATAGAGAAAAACATACCAAATAGCATTTTGCATGTAAAATATTCAGTCTCTGTGCATTCTTGATGCAGACCCTGAATTGAGACGCAATGGAAGTAGACAACTGTTATCCAGCTTCTTATCATATTTTCTCACTCACTAAACAGTTATAGCTAAACCTAGGTTTAGTCTACACAATGTTTCTTATGATGAGTTAGATGTGTCTTTGATTCCAAGATTTTTGTTAGGTCATGGACAAGAAAAGTCAGACTACATGCTGCTTCCTAACAGTCATTCAACAATATGTGTAACATCACTGAAAATTAGGAATTGATGACTGACTTGCAGAAACAAGAGTGCAAACAGACAATGGCTCTTAAAGTGGCTTGTTTTATAGTGTCTGTCTTGTCATCAGAAAAGTCCCCCCAAAAGAAAGCCCACTTTTTGGCTGTTAAACCAACAAATCATCTTTCTTTCATTCCATCATCTTTAAAAGCTGAAAGAGCTTCTGTGCTCTTATTGGTCATTCTCTCAGATGTAGAAGCCCCTGTCATGGAGGAATAAAATAAAATAAAATAAAATAAAGTGTGTATGGATGTTTCCCAGTGATGGGTTGCAGCTGGAAGGGCATCTGCTGCGTAAAACATAGGCTGGATAAGTTGGCGGTTCATTCCACTGTGGCAACCCCAGATTAATAAAGGGACTAAGCTGAAAAGAAAATGAATGAATGAAAATAAAGTAAAATAAAAAATCTACAGATTTATGATTTTGGGAGTATAGTACCTAAAAACTTATACCATGAATAAAACAAATAATAACTTTTTTTTACAATGCAAATCCAATTAGATCCATTATTTGGTAAACAAAGCAAGTCTCTCATATAGTATCTACTAAAAGGCAGAAAATATTACTTTACAAACTCCATTGCACATGAATCATATAAACATTTTCATATATATAAATATAAATATATGGGCGGCACCATGGCTCAGCGGTTAGCACTGCCGCCTCACAGCAATAAAGTCGCTGGTTCGAGTCCTGGCTGGGCCAGATGGCATTTCTGTGTGGAGTTTGCATGTTCTTCCTGTGTTGGCGTGGGTTTCCTCTTGGTGCTCCGGTTTCCCCCACAGTCCAAAGACATGTGCTCTAAGTAAATTGGATGAACTAAACTGGCTGTAGTTTGCGTGTGTGAATGAGAGAGTTCATTGGTGTTTCCCAGTATTTGGCTGCGGCTGGAAGTGCACCCGCTGCTTAAAACATATGCTGGAGTGGTTGGTGATTCACTCCGCTGTGGCGACCCCTAATAAATAAGGGACTAAGTCGAAGGAAAATGAATGAATGAATGATTAAATATACATTAACACACATTTATATAAGTAAATAGAAAGACTTGTGTGTGCAGATTCCATGTGGGCCTATAGTCTTTTACCTTTATGATTTGGGGAAGAATGTTATTGCATAATGGGATGCTAACCTGCTCTGAATAGAGTGTAGAAAGTACACAGACAGTCCAACTCTCTCAAAAAGTATACAAAAAAATTCTCATACTACGAAGTTTCCTCTAATACATTTCATCAGCTACTACATCAGAATTTTAATGGCACCATATGATCTCTATGGACATTGAAGGTCATTGTGACCACTCGTACCCCATCACTTCGCATGCATTATAATCACATCAGCATCCAGACACCGAGGGTCCAGCTCAAGGGACAATCTCCTGCCATCACAGAATTCACCTGCTGCCCACGCCATTATATCTCTGTATATTTCTAAAGGGATCGATCAGGACAGATGACGGCATGAGCGGAAGCCGTTAATCTGAACTGAAAACCAAACTCCTCCAGGTTTCTGCTCCTCTGTCTGTGCTCATCTGCTCCCGTGAGAGAGGAGAAGCACTTATGCAAATGAGCAGTGACAGCGTTATTGTGGAAGGAATATCAATGGAGTAATTACAGCACAGCCAGCACTCGTTTCCCCAACACCCCTGCCTGACTTCATCTCGCAGCCCAGCTATGGCTCTCCCTAAGGGGGGAATAGAGGAGACGCCAGCCACGCTCACTGGATCCAGAGCTAATAATGGAGGCACAGGTACAGGCACTGAGGGAGTCAGCCCGGGGCTCCTGAGACGCAGACGGGGCTAAACGTGGCCCGAGGTCCCAATGAGGGATCGCAACATGAATCTAATGATTAATGTGCAGTGAGCTGTATTTAACGGCTCCAAATAGGAAACTGTGGATTTGTTTGATTTTTTGTATGTAGAAATGTAACCTCGAGTGGAATGAGGTGATGAGGTTTTAGGGCAACTCAATAGGGCATGCTATTGACAGATATACACTCAATGATTAACAACGTGATTGTAAACATTAGTGAGTTTTATTTTTTTTTTGCATTTGGCCTATATGGTAAACAATATGGTTATTTAACTTTTTAATTTGCCTGTATTTTTACATATTAAAGATTTTTTCTGCCATTGCCAAACACTACTCAAAAGTTTATTTTTTAAAAACAGGAATAACTCTATAACAGTGTTAAATATAAACTTTAGCAAACCTTTAACTGAATGTAAATTTTGCAAAATAAATAAATAAAATATGCAGTGATGGCAAAATGTCATTTTAGCATAAAAATTTTTAGTATATGCGCTGTATATATTACTTTAGTATATATAATACTTAAGTATATAACTTACTGTTTTTTTTACATAAATACAAATCACGAATCATCTTATACATCAATATTTGGCGAATAAATCAAGAAATCAGGGAATAACCCTCATTAATAATCACACTACTAATAAATAATAAATTTAAAAGTGTGTTATTCTGACCATCTGTCATTTTCTCTAAATGACATAATAACATTTCACTTAAAATTGTGAAGAACTATTATTTGCTGTACGCACATATGTGATATGTAATGTCCCAACACAAAAAAGAGTGTTCCCAAGAGTGTCGATGGATACAAGAGCAGATCACAACTAAAAGTGTCACATTGGTCTGAGTGAATTACATCCAACATAAAGAGTTGAACTTCAAGGGACAGAAAAAAAGTCTTTGTAACTACCCATGAAACGTCAAAGTGTATCTGCAGCCTGAAAATATACAGCTCAAAGCAAGATTTACTTTAGCCTGAAAGAGAATATAACAGGGTGTAGATCTTAGCATACTTATGCTTGCTTACAGGATTAGCGTTCATCAGTGAATCTAAGGTGATTTACTCTGACAGGCTCTGGAAAAAAAGTTGGCGATTGTCCAATGAGCAAACACTTTTGGCATGTAAGAGTTGTCTAATTTAATGCTCAAATTTGTCTCTTTGTGCTTAGGGAAAGCACTCCTAGCCCCATTAATCCATGTGAAACAACAGTCATGCACGCCCGAAGAGCAGTAATCTTTCATCCTCACCATCTATTCACAGGTGAAGGATGGGTACGGCTATAAATAACGAGGGGGAGATGAAAATAGAGGAAGAACGGATCAAGGCGAAAGCTGGGAAACAGGACCAGAAAAAGCAAAGGAGAGAAAACTAAGGGGAAAGAGGGGATTGCTTCAAAGCCGCCACATTCCTTAATACCCCCCTTAGGCTGAGCATTAACACGGCCACGGCTGGAATGATCCTGCTGTCAAAGGCACACCATCACTAAAACCACTATGCAAGGTAAAGCTTAACGAAAACAAAACACTTTGTGAACAATTTATTCTCAGGGAAAGCTTAACGAAAGTGTTCAAAGTCAAAAGTTACAAAACAATGCTTAATCTACTAGACGTGTCACATATAAATATTTAAAAACACTTGATTCTCATGTAAAGCTTATCAAATGTGTTCTTGGCCAAAAGTAACAGAATGTCACGTCATATACTTAACAAAGGTGTTCAAAGTCAAAAGTTACAAAACAATGCTAAAGTTAATAGGCGTGTCGTAAAATAACTTTTTAATACATAAAAAAACTTTTTAATAAAACATTTAATTCCGGTCCAAAGCTAATTAAAAAGTGTTCTGAGTCAAAAATTACAAAGCAATGTAATAGTTACCAAGTGTGTTACAAAAACAAAAAAAAAAACATTACAAATTTGAGAACAATTGATTCTCAGGTAAACTAAACTAAACTAAAATTTCCAAAGTCACAAAACTTTGAAAACACTTTGTAAACACTTGATTCTCAGGTAAAGCTGAACAAAAGTATTCAAAGGCAATATACGAGGCACGTCACAAAAAAAAAGAGAAAAAAAATGAAGAATTAATAAATGTGCGAGAGATCAGAAGACATCTTCAGAGGGCATAAGGAGTGGAGCAGGGGTCAAGCCCAAGACCCCGAGCGCATTCTGTTACTGCACGGCACTGGCGATGTCCAAACACCTCATAGATCAGAGCGCACTTATCCCCACACTTATCTCACCAGCAATAACTCCCAATTAAAACTGGGAGAGAGTAAAACAGATGAAGTGAGAGACAGGAACCAGAGGTTTCTGAGGCCGTTCGGCCCTTCCGTCCACCCCAGCCTCTTCATACACACATGTTCGCACTCCAAGCGGACAGCCAAAACAAATCGTTCGTGACCCCGCTGGCATATAAATTCTGATTATAGGGGTGAAATGTGATTGCGGATTCCCTACCACACATATCTGTGGTCTGTGTGGCCTTCTACCCTTCTACATCTTCTACCCTATAAAAAATGTTGGGTTCCACATAATTCATTCACATCATGCCGACACAAATTGATTAAGTTAACTTAATTATTTTGACAAATTTAAGTGGATTGAACATAAAACATTTAAGTTGTCCCCCAAAAAAACCCTCAAGAATGGTAATGTTTCAGCTCATTTTACATAAGTACTTTGAACAAGCAAAAAAATAATTTTTTGAATGTAGCAAAAAAAATAAAATAATAATCTTTTGGTTTAGATGGAATACATTTGCCGGCTTTGACAGAGGTATATGTATTGGGATATGATGCGGTGATATAAACAAGCAGCTGTGTTTTATAATCATAACGCTTCGAGAACTGATACATGTGGTAATCAGGCCAATTAAGACCGAAAGGATCGTCATTTATTGCCTCGTATCATTCATATATCAGACTGATGAGTGTTTCTATGCAAAGTAAACCTGAAAAATAAACAAATGGCCTGGTGAACGTAGGAAAGAAATAAGCAACTGTCAAGTGTGATCTTCATTCGCTCAGTAGCCCTTCGGAGAACAAGCTGCTGCAGTGCAATAAAACAATATGCAGAAATAGGATATAGTCTGCGGTGTGAAGTTTCGTGTTGCTTTTTTCTTTTTCATTTTTAACTGCCATTGTTCCTAACTTTAAGAGGTCTGTTTTGCGTTTTCTTCGTTTTATTTTTCTTCACGGCAATAAAAGTAACGAATTAAAATAACGGGCAACTCTCCACAGCATGAGCCCTCGCCGTGGGAGGAGCTGTAAAGCCAATGCTAACATGATTAACAGTGTTGACAATGAAAAAAATAAAGAGTAAGAAAAAACATGCCCTCTCTATTTATTTTTCCTGTTCTCCGTCTACTGCGTTTTCTCCTGCTTTTCTTTGATCCTGCGGGTCTTATGAACCCTCCACATAAACAGCTACGTGAAAAGGACACTTTTAGTACATCCTGGCTTGATGTAATGCATCTGCATGGGCGTCCCCAGAATCACAAACCTCAATGATGAAATGGACATCTACACTCATGCGACCACTGCAAAATGACATCTCTTTCTATCTGAAATATCTTAAGAACAGGTTACAGGCTCCCAGTGTAACACCTAAATGCATTTGGAGGACAGCGAGTGAGCGCGGGCTTTAAAATATCAACCACTTGTGCAATTACCTACAGGCCTCTGGTGGGTTTGCCGCCACAGGGCGAGTGTCCATCTCGAGGAGGACAGGCGAGACACGAAAACTGAGATAAAGAATGTGCACCTTGCTGAAATCAGTCTCTGACGTCCACCTCCCAACATGCAGCGGCCTAGAATATAATCAAGATACAGCATAGTCATTAAAGTGCCAAGGACTAATAATGACGTGCTGCTGATTAAAAGGTAATCAGGGAATTGCGCATGTACGATTATTATTATTAGAGACAAGCAAAAGTACATTAAAACCCCAAATCCCACATGACTGGTTATATCAGTTCATAAACACCCCTTGGTGGAATGAGAATCTAGAGGTAAAAAAAAAATATGCTCTAGTGTTTACAGTGATGATTTATGATTTTTTTTTCCCAATGTCTCATATGTTTTTTGATTTTATAATAAACTTCAAAACTGTCTCAAACAATACAAGACCCCAGTTTCTTTCACAGTATGAGATATTAATCAAAATACCTACTTTTGTATGAAACAAAATAAATAAATACAGATTTGAACTACAGGATTGTTAAGTAAATAGATTTTTGCTCTCAGTATGTTTTCGTTGACTTTAAATGGATTTCAGTTGGACTATGGTTTTGTTCACACTTGGTTGATTTGGTTCAAATAAAACAAACTCTGGTGCTGTTCCTCTGCTAGTGTGGCTTATTTGAATAAGTGTGAACACTGCCATCCAGATGCTGAAAAGATGGATCTTGGTCTGCTTTCAATTCGACTGAAATATAAAGACATCTAAACAAACCAAAGAAACAAGACATGATGTCAGAAATGTGACCATAAAATTATTTGCCTGCTCAAGCATACCTTGCTTTTTTGGTTATAATTCCAGTATTGCCCATTAGAGTTAAAAACTGCAGTCAATCTTATTTTGTGGGATATAGATTAATTAGGTATAGATTAATATAGGTTGCTGTTTTGACTCATTTACACTATTTACAATATCCTCAGAGATTTCCCTTTTCCACCAGAATGAACCAGTTGCTTGGATATTGCCGGTTTGGAGATGGTTTGTCTATCAAGCCTACTAAGAATCAATTTGATTTTCCACTGACTACAGAGTCATCGAAGTTCCAGATCTGTTCTCACTGAATACATCTAAACGTTCCCCCGCAACATTAGTTTGGAAGCGCCAGACATAAACGTACCATCAATAAGGGTGGATGTTGTGTTGCTGTTAAAGTTTATGGCTTTGTGATCCCATATTAGCATTCAAACATGGCAAATCCAATGTATTCATGTTTCTTGATGCAATTTGTATAGACGAAGTTTGCAAGTGATAATAATGGTAAGTACATGATATATTTTTAATGATTAATATCAAACAATTAAACATCAGTGTCAAGCTCAGCATGTTGCTACCCATCTGAAAAAATACTATAATTTATTGTAAATTCTAGTGTTTTTGAACCATACTATAGTCAGGTACTTGAATTGATATATGCACTTGCAACCAGCACTACAACTTTGCTTGGCATTGCGCAAATGCACCCAGTGATTACTGTAAAGCATACATTATACACAAATTATACACACAGAAAAGAAATCCAACAAATACTGCCAATTTACTCCCTCAAAAGACATCTACTACAACTCAAACAAACAATTGGACAATCAATTGCTCCTTCCAGCATCCCTGTGAGAAGATGGCCCATTCTCCATCAATTTTCCATGCTTCCATCCTCACAGATTTCAAAGAATCTGGGTCGAATAACTCATTTAATAATAATGGAGGGAAGAGAAATACAAAAGCAACCAGAAAAGAAACAAACACTGATTGCAGAGGCCAAGTAAGAGTTTCCATTTGGGGTTGCCAAAGCACCGTTAAATGTTATGGGCACATCAGGGTGCAAAGAGAGTCTGTTGGTCAGCCCAGAGGGGAGTATGACATCTGACACAGAGCAGAAGCGTTCTGGACCACGCAGACCCCGTGTTTCAAAAGAACCTGCATGGGAAACAGACAACAGCTCTAGATTTGGGTCACAAACAGGCCTCCGGTTGAAAAAAAAAAGAAAAAAAAAAGAAGAACAGGTCCAATGAAGAGCACAGGTCATACAATCCTAGCATTCGCTCTACAAGCAAAAACATATCCTAACGAAGTCACAGAAGTGAAACCTTAGAGCACACACATACTTATTTATCTTGCTCTGGCTTTCACCAACTGCGGTTGAACTCAAACCCAAGGGCCCCAAGAGTTGTCGGGACTCAGATGCAGTATGGCTTGAGGGCCGATCTCCAATGCTGTGTCAGGGATTCTGCGCCAGTTGTCGACTCACTTTTATAGCTTCCTTGAAATATCTTTAAAAGAGGAGCTGGTGCGCTAAAGAAAACTGCTTTAAAACATTGGGGTGTAAATCTCTTTTAATACTACAGAACCCAGCATTCAGAAATCACTCACCGTATTTCTCTCTTTCTACTTTTCCCTGCCTTCTTCATCGCTGATTTCCATTCAATTTGTACAGTATGTAGTACTGAAAGAACACATCTTCAAATTCTGCAAAACTAGAAGTGTTTTTCTGATACGCTATACATGAACTCTTGCCAAGACTCTACGATCTCTTCCTGTTTGGCTCTCAAGCTGCTCGTTTGTCTTTCTCTCAATGGTCAGAAGAATGTAACATTTCAATTACGAAAAACAGAACAACTTCTCTTATAATCCTTGACGAATGTCCGCCGAGGTTCATCCGACGGCTGGCAAAAGAGTTTCTTCGCAGCTGCTCGCATGTCTCCCACAGAGGGGAAAAAGAAGCCCACATGGGTGGGAGATACTTGGATTACTCAAAAAATAATGACGTTTCAGACTTTTGATTGATCATACATCTCTCCCTGGAGTTTGATATGCTTTTTGGAGATTTAAAAAGCTGACAGAGAGAAATACAGATTCATGGTGCCTCAGAGAGAAGAGGACGGTCCCGAGGTCGCCATCGCCAACGCTCGCTGGAATAATGCAAGGCCTGTCAGATCAACAGACTGTCTGGGAAAAGAAATAAAACGTCATGTCGTACATGCGCTGATGACATCAGTACAAAGTAACAATCGTTTGGACGTAGCGGGCGAAACCCTAGTGGAAAATCAAGGCCAGTTTTTCCTTCTCTTAAACTCGCAGGGCTGCGGTGAGCTTCAACCCTATAATAAAATAATGCACAGCAGTGCGTGTAGTGGATCTCTGTTTGAAAAATACTTGTGGAGAAAAAGAAAAACACATGGTGCGTAGTGTGGCACAAAACATATTTCATGCATGACTTTGGAGAATGTTAATAAGGATTAGAAACATACTTCAACTAATGTTCGAGTTCCCTCGTGGGGCCATGACTGATTTTTACTCATGTTTCCCAAATGGGGAGACATAACATCTGAGGTAAAAGTTAATATTTTTCAAAACAAAAAAGGTAGAAAACGCTTTTAGGGGTATAATTTGTGAGCACGGTTAGGAGTAAAGGAATCATTCTTCTCTTTTAATAGCTAATTCTGAGTGCTTCTCTTGAATTCGCTCTCTTTTTGCAGTCTTTATTTCATTAGGATGTCATGTCAGGGGCCCTCAAGTCTCCCTCTGACCCCACACTCCGAGCACGGCTTCTGGTTAATGTTACATCAATATGGCTCTTGTAAAAAAAAAAAAAAAAAAAAAAGTAAAAATGCTTTAACTTACAGTGTATGTTCGGTTTCCAAGGAAAGATGGACCAATTAATCTGATTATAGTCTCAAATCCGACAACATGTGTACGCGTGTATCTAAGCATGTGGGATGCAGATGTGCGCTGTGTATGTGCGTGCCTGCAAATTTGTAACCGGCAGATCAGGCCAAAATGTTGAGAGGATACAGCAGCGGCCCTTCCACTGAGAATAAACTGAACGTCAGCTCTTCAAAAAAACTCTACAGCCTGTCAGATACAGAAACATCGGCACTACTTGAAATCCACAAAAACAAAAAATGCCACCACAAAAATACACTTTGCTAAAAAGGCAAACATTCACACCACTGAGGGGTCTTTTTCACAGAGTATGTGAAAAATTGCATTTGACAGAATTTTTCTAAAATTACACTGTGAGGATTTCTGTTAGTTTACCGTTTTCAGAATTTCAGGTTCCATGTTATTTATGGTTTTGAATTGCATAATGAGACCTTGATCTCTGCTTCAACAACTTAAATGTCAGATGGTGTAACAAAGTCACTTTAATTTACATTTTAGTAAGTTTGAAACAAAATATTGTATATATATATATATATATATATATATATATATATA
>CAIGQV010017835.1:7820346-7836199 GCA_903798115.1 Danio jaintianensis | reverse complement strand
TTTTTTTTTTTTTTTTTTTACAATAAGGGGAAAAACTAATTTAAATATGTAATGCTAGTAATGTCATTTCAATTTGGGCCACTTTTTATTTTATTTAATTACCAATATAAAGTATTTTCCTTTCAGGTGTTACATTTTGTACAATAAATGATTTCAAATATGCTTGGTCATCACAAATCTGTGTCTCAAAGCAAAACCAGCTGAGAGCTACTAGTGCATCCACCCTTATTTGTCACATGACATCACGTAGCCATTTATACAAGACAGCTCTATGCAAATACAGCCCACGTGTGAGTGACAGACGGCTGCTCGGAGACTGGGAAATAACGACAGGAAAGAGCCATGAAAGGGATACAGAAGTGAAATCATAAACCTCTGTCCAAGCCTTCATGCTCCATTTGATATCATAACACTAAAGCACTTAACACTTCGGAGCAGATCATTTGTTCTTCTCCGATTACATTACTGGGTCCAACGTCATGGACGATGTGTTTACAGGGCTCTCTTTGAAAACTATGACACATTAATGACCTTGTTTTGATTTGTACTGACTGACCTTGCTTTGCTAATAGAATGTATACTGGTTGGGAGAGCTTCTTATGTAGATAAGTGGTTGTCAGCGGGTGGTTTGTGATTATCAAAATGTTTTATTGTTATTGTTACTTTATTTTTATACTATTGACAATCATAGTACAGTGTTGCAATGTTTAATGCAAAATCTAAACTCACAACAGAAAAAAAGCTAGAATTGCTAAATATAAACACAATTTTGAGTGGAAAAAAAAACTTGTGAGTTTATTGCACAATATTTTGGCTTAAAATATGCAGTTGTCGAACTTCATATCACAGAATTCAGTTTTTTGTAAATAATAATTGCGATTATCAGATCAAACAGAATTTATTTATTTTTTTTGGTGAAAACAACTTCCATAATTTTCTTTGTGAATTACACACGTTTTGAACAGATTCAACTCAAAAAGGTTTTATTTGCAGGTGTTGATCTTACTAAAAACATTCTTCCTGGTTGTCAAATGAGAGAATTTTCAGTCTAAAATATTTCACACAATCCATGAGTATGGTGCAATGTTGTTTGGAATAACTGTCTAAAAACTGTCTAAAATAAAACTATTAGGTATGCAAGTGAGCTGTCCAAATGATTCAGACTGATTGATTGTATTGATTGTGTATAGCCATCAGGTAAAAATGAATGCATGGCAGACATTATGACAGAGCAAATGCTTTTATATTGATATACAGTAACCACTATCTTTTTATAAATATAACTTTTCTTAAGCTTTTGCTAAAACCACCAATCCTTGAGCTAGATTAGAAAATCATTGATTCTCAAAATATGGTGAGATTTAAAAATTACCTCATCATTTACTCTCCCTCATGTGGTGTTAAAAATAGTTTCAATCTTCCATTGAGCACAAAACAAGATATTTTGAAGAATGCTTGTTGCTGGGACCCATCAACATCTATAGTCAAAGAAAAAAAATGTATGGAAGTCAATGGAGGCCAACTATACCAGCATTTTTCAAAATATCTTCTTTTGTGTTTAACAGAAGAAGAAACTCAAATACGTTTTGAACAAATGCAAGGCAAGTAAATAATGAGATTTTTATTTTTGGGTGAGCTATCTTTTTAAATGAACATGAGCATGATACATTTCAAAGTATTGAAAATTAATATATATATGTATATATATTTATGTTTTATAAATGCAAACCATTGATACACTAAAAAACAAAACAAAAAAACACCAGAGCCTTACAACAATTAAAAAGATTTTAGATTTTTTTGTAAAAAAAAAAGTACCCCATTTTCGATATTCAAATTCAGTATGCTCATATTTAAATGTGTTAGAAATCATATATTCCACTCTTGCAAGATTGCATGTGACAGCAAATAGTTTGGATTGTAGCAGACTGTTTATCTGACAGATGGAGATGTTTTGGGGCGCGTGGGGTGCTCAGGCTCTGCCCTCAGGTGGTTTGGCAGCGTGTCCCGCCACTGCAGAGCTGAAGAAGGAGGGCAAAGAGGAGTCTGGCGCACGGTGTGATGTGGAGCTGGAGGTCAGGGCTCTGCCGCCTTTCCAGCTGAGTACCAAGCGCCACACACCGGCTCTGGTTTCATGTTCTGGGCCGGGGGTCAGGATCGCGTTCCCCCTGCTAACTGCAGGGGCAGGGGCCGCTCCTCATGCCTGACAACAGACAGACGCCCACCTCGGGAGGGGGGAATACACTTACTCACTCCCCAGAAAAAACAACAGAAGCAGGAAAGCCAGCAGAGGAGATGGATTGGTCTGAGATGGAAACATGTTTGAGGCCTTCGCAGAAATGTTCGACTCCAACGGCAATCTTTTTAGGGGCAAAATATGCAAAAGTCAAGTCTATCTATTCTCCATATGTGACTGGAGTGAGCTGAGCTATCCAGGTCTTACTGCTGAATAAGCATTTCTTAGGTTCAATGTTTCTTCGAAACACTTATGTCTGAACAGCATGTTTGTGTTTGTGGTTATGAATCCTGCCAAAAAGGATGGGCATCAGGAGGACTGGTATTAAAAAAAGAAGAAGTGTACTATCAAAACAACAGGATTCACAAGGTAAAACAGAATAAAGAGGATGCATTGTTTGACACAAAAACACAGAATGCGTAATGGCTCAATATTAATCAGCCGGTATTTTAGTTTTGTTTTTTTCCTCTCACTTGGATATTAACAAAGACACATGAGTCTTCATTAAAATGCCACTATGGAATAAATCATCTTCTTTTATTCGATTTTCAGAAATGCTCCATATTTCATTCCCTCTTCCACAGTTTTTTTTTTTTTACACTAGGAGATCATTTTGGTGCACTTTCGAGTGCTGGAAATTCCCAGGAAGATGTATTGTGGCTCTTTTCAGAGAAATATTAGAATCCAGCCAGGAGAGACATGGAAGTACAGAGGAGAGGGGGAGAAAGAGGATAAAAAAAAGGCACAGACGATCATGAGTATCATGCTTTCAGGAATTCCTGCATAAAAAAATAATAAATAAATAAAAAAATGCAAGATGAGACCTGGCCAAAACATGACATCACAAAGACCTCAGTCTAAGTTTCTTCTGATATATATTTCCTTAAAAAAAAAAAAAAAAAAAATTATATATATATATATATATAGGTGTTTTATTTTTATTAAAGAATATCAGGGGTTCAACTGAACTCAAGTTTAATTGACTGCATTATGTTAGCTGTCAAAAAAGAAACAAAATGTTTTCTTTAAAAATACAGATAGCCTTTGATTTGATTGTGGTTGGCAATGTATTACGCAGAAAGCAAGTATTAATAATGTTAATACACATTGTTTTCTAATGTCTATTTCTAATCAATGCCTTCTTTTAAAAATTGTAGAATTAATTGACAAATAAAGTAGCACTTTTCTTCACTTAAAACAGTTGTTTACTTGTGAGAATGGACTTGTCCCATTTGTGTCCACTGTAAACAATATTTCTTTTTCATTTCTTATTTATTGAATTGCCGCTTTTGTAGTAATCATTATTATACTCTTGCTCCATCTTAACTCGAAATGAACCCAAAATATTCCTTTAATTTCTCTGACCATGAAATTAAAACCCATTGTTTACACTGCTGTGGCTGTGTATTTAACTCCTCCAAATATTCTGACATAAGATTATTAAAAATGTTTCAACATCTGCAATCCAGTTAGCTGCTTATTCAACTCGTCTCTTCTCCCCCCCCCCGCCCGCCCGTCTCTCCTTCTTCTTTCATTCCAATCTCCATCACTGTGACTCCGCCTAACATCCAAATATTTCTACTCTCCACTTTTTGAAGCCGCCATGGGTCTTTTGACCTCCAGCACAAATCATTTTAGCTGCTTGCGGGGGGCTCGCAGTCCCATGGAGGTATGGAAATACGATCCCCACCATCCCCTGCTCGCGTTTGTTTTCCTTGGTCCAGTCAGCGATGAGCCGATCAGCAGTGATCCCCAACGTGACAGAAGATCAGGACCGTGGGTGGGGAAAACAGGAGATCTTGCTGTTTTTTCAGTTTACTTTAACCTATCTCCTACTGGAGGGGAACTCAGTCCTGAGAGGGAGGTAAGGAATATTCAGACCGCTACTTTGGGATTCAGGATTTCATTCCGGATTTACACACACTGAGCAATGACACTGACGCACAGCATATTTCTTTTTGTTCAAGCTTAAGGTGTCAAAAATGACTTCCACTTACACACATGCGAATGCAGGAGGGCGGAAATGCAAGTTCGTGCAAAAAATCTTCACACTTTGCTGTGTTCCAAAGTTCAAGTTCGGTGAACACTAACCTGCAAATATGAATCATGAAGATTGACATTTATTAAATAAAGATTGATACAACCAATAGATTGCTCTTTAGTTATTTCAAATTCTTTTTTTCAGGGAGCATTTTATTGGACCAATACTCCAAAATGCTACACAGGACAGGTTACACAAACAAACAAAATATATATATAAATAAAATCTCTATATAAATATAATATATCTTTAATTAATTAATTAATTAATTAACTAATTATTACAAAAATGTAATTTAAATGACTAAATGAACTTAGCTACATTAGTACACCAAGGAAATTTATAGGTCACAACAGTTGATGCTTAGGAAACAAATGCACTTTTGTTGTTTTTTCAGTTGCTGGTGAAAACAAAGGGTATTGCGGTGGTGCAGTGGGTACCGCTGTCGCCTCAAAGCAAGAAGGTTGCTGGTTCGAGCCTCGGCTGGGTCAGTTGGCATTTCTGTGTGGAGTTTGCATGTTCTCCCCGTGTTCGCTTGGGTTTCCACTGGGTGCTCCAGTTTCCCCAAAGTCCAAAAACATGCACTATAGGTGAATTGAATAAACTAAATTGGCCGTAGTCTATGTGTGTGAATGAGTGTGTATGGGTGTTTCCCAGTGCTGGGTTGCAGCTGAAAGGGCATCTGCTGCATAAAACATATGTTGGATAAGTTGGCAATTCATTCCACTGTGGCGACTCCAGAATAATAAAGGGACTAAGCCGAAAAGAAATTGAATGAATGAATGAATAAATGGTGAAAACAAACCTTAACAATTTCCATGTAAGAATGGGTTAAAAAAAATTGGATTTAGAGCAGATGCTCATAACAGAAGTTAAACTGATTAACAATTTATATATTTGAAAACAGGAATAATAATTATAAACATACTAGCATCGATGGTTTTAGTGCTCAATTTATTCTACTTGGAGAAAATATTCTTACATGAAATATGAGGCTGACTGCAATTTTTTTGGTTGTACTCTCCCTTTAAATTGTAGAAAATCAATTTCTAGCCTAAGTATTTTTCTAATATTTCTGCTTAATATAGTTTAGAAGAATCATTCCAATACATTAATGGCACAATGATGCTCTAACTGATACTCCTCTCTTTCCCTTTGTAATGAAAATGACGAAATGTCACAATCTGGAATGCGGAGCTTCAGAACTGTGGTCGTGAGGAGGAAGGTAATTGGCTGGTTGTGGTAATCAGATTTGGCTTCAGAGCATCTGATCTGCCATAACAGACTTCCAACTAGTTGAATGAGTAAATAAAGAACTGTGGGAGCTCCAGCTGAAGGCAGATTACCTCTAGCTCCAGGAGGGTCCGACCCGGAGGAAGATTATTCCACGTGAAGGAAAACCGAGCGGGAGTGAAATACCACAATGCATCCAGCAAGACCCAACAAAAGTCATTTCTTCAAGTGAACCTTGAAATGCTCTCAATATAAGATACATATGGTGAGGCAGGGTTTGAAATCTAAAGGGACAGTTTGCCCAAAAATGAACATTGTCATCTTTTGTCATCCACATATTCTGCCAAAACTGTATGAACGCAAAATTAATAATATTATTTTAATTATTTTGAGAAATAATTCTCCAAAAAAAAAATCTATCTATCTATCGTGATCATCATAAGAAAGAAAGACATACAGATTTATATACACATGAAGTTGAGAAAATTATGACAGGATTCCAGTTTTTCAAAATATCTCCTTTTTGTTTGCTCCACATAAAAAAATAAATTAATTTAGATTTGTGTCCATCTCAAGTATCCACATGAAGTGGACTAACTTCATTTTCAAAATATCTTTAGTGTTCCACATAAGAAGGAAACTCATATAGGTTACAAAACAAATGAATAATGACAAAATTGTCTACTTTGAGGGAACTCTCCTTTAAAGATAAAGAAAACCAACCACAATTGTAACCCTGGACCACAAAACCTTATAGTTTTGGGATATTGTATAGGCCAAAATGATTCTTTTTATTACTTTATGACAAAAATAAATGATTAGAATATTAAGTAAAGATTAGGTTCCATGAACTTATTTTGTTAATTAACTCCCATAAATCCATCAATAACTACATTTAATTAGTGATGTACATTGCTAAGCACTTCACTGTAATAGACAACATTAAAAGATGATTTTCTCAATATTTTGAACCCTCAGATTCCACATTTTCAGATTGTTGTAGCCAGATATTATCCGATCCTAACAAACCAATTGAAAGCTTATTTATTCATGCATAAAAATTAACACTTATGACTGGTTTTGTAAACCAGGGTCACAATTATTACATTTGTGCTGAAATAACACACAAACTTTTCTAAATTTCAGACTTTTTTTTTCCACCATCAAGAGCTTTTGTACTTTATGAAACTGCATTCAGAAGCAGGGTTAAATGGAGGGAGCAAACTGCTTAATGCATGTGTGAGTTTCTGTGTGCTGTTTGCCATCCTGAGCCCCATCAGATCCCTCTCATGCTCACTTGGCTGTGAGAGAGGCTTCGGAGGGAGGAAGTGGCAGCGGTGCCATTCCAAAGCACTGTCCCATTCCACCTCATTCTTCCCTCTTTTCTCCCTCGGACACAAATAAGAGGATTAGAGCACACAGCTTCCGTCAGTCCCTCTATTCAGGACAATGCGGCAAAGAGCTTAGTAAGATAGCCTTGGATAGCGGAGCAGACCTGTCATTCAAATGGCCTAGTACTTTGGCTGTTGGGAGGCTAATCTCATTAGGATATGAAAAAAAGAAAGAAAGAGAGGGAGAGACGGAGGCTGAAAAGTCCAAGATGAGATTTGATTATCATCCTCATAACTTGCATCTGAGACATGCGCCAAGCTTAAATCTTCTTGTCTATGACAAGACAGTTGAAACACTCTTGCAAGACAACTTAATAGTCCAGGATTATATTGGAGGATGTGGAAGCTTTGAAAGAGGATGATAATTGTTATATTGCTGGATTATGATGACTTGTGGGGAAATGTAATAATACAGTATATTGTGATAATAATGAACGTGGACGATATTATTATTGTGGGCGCTTTAAAATACCTGTAATAATTATTTATCTTTTAGAATGCCTGTTGAGAATATTTCGATTGCTTAAAGACTTAGAAGGGTGTTTATTTTCAAAAAACATTTAAAATACATGGCATACCTGGGATATTGACTTAAATTATTGTGATTATTCATGTGGCTGTTGTTCGTTAACACTTTACAGTAATGCTCTGTTTGTTGTCATTTGAACTAAATTTAAAATGAAAAATTGTGGGTGATGTTAATTTCTGAGTCAATCATTAATAACTCTTTAAAGTCAAATGTCATAACTGTTTATTTAAAAGAACCGTTCACACTTTACAATAAGGCTCCATTAGTTCAAATGTAACAAACTAATAATGTACAATAATTAGCATATACTAATCACAGTTCAGCATTTATTAATGCCTTATTAAATCCAAAGTTGTGCTTGTTAACATAAGTTAATTCACTGTGAGTTAACATGGACTAACTAACTAACAGGAATGAATGAAGTTTTTATTTACTGATGTTAACAATGATGAATAAATACTGTAATAAATGTTTTGCTCTTTGTTTTTCATATATTTAATAACTAATACATTTAGGTGTATTTTTAACTAACATTAACAATAACTTCTGTAACAAATTTAGCTATTTTTCACTACTGATGTTTACTAATGTTATTGCAAAGTCTTACTGTATTTTATAATGCTTTTGCATTTCATGTTTACTCTGAACATTTAAATTCAGCACAACCTTGTTATTATACATGTTAAAGTAACTTTTTTGTCAATGTTGTGATAATACTGTATATCATAATTAAATCCTCAACAAAAGATCATATGATACCGTAAAATGCCTAATTATGCTGCAGTTGTTTTAGTAGTTATCTTTTTTTTTACCATTTAATTTGCTTGGTTCATTCGCAAACCCAACAACCTTGTTTTGAAATAAGCCCACTTGCATAATGTCTTCATGCGCAGGTAGAATGTGTTAGGTGGGTGTGATAGTGAGCCGTGGCACCACTTTCCACCCCAGTGCCAGTGTTTTCTAGAGTCCCTGTGAAAAGCCTGTGTGTAGGAATAACACTGGAGAGACACTGAAGCTTCATCACTATGTTAAGAAAACTGTGGAACAGAGACCAGAAAACAGCCTACAGCAACATTAAAGAGAGGAATTGTGGAACGATGTGTTTATGGTGTTTTTTTTATTTGCATAGTGGATCATATTCATTTATGTGTGCTACTATAAGAGTATAAGAGAACCATATGTAAACTGGTTTGGTATCTAAATCATACCAACAAACACAAACACATCTTGTACTGTATTTGTGGGCAGGGTTGTGTGTTTATTCAACCAATGAGTATCTATGAGAGTGCTCTGGTTAATATTTCTGCCATTTTTTCACTGATAACATGGTTAAGAAATTACACAGTTATCCAACTATTCTAACCAGTGTTTCAAATTACAGATTAGAAATATCTTAATATGTTATTTCACATTATGCAATTCAGCATCAATGGTGAATGCTTAGAATAACCTAATAATTTTATCAATTAATATGAAAATGTAAAATGTGGGTCAAGGTCTAGACATTACATTTCGGTTTCTGCATCAAATACAATTAACAAAAAATGATTTTACATACATAGCATGATGATGCAAGTTGTAAAGTGAATTGTACATTGAATATACATATATTCGTATATAAGGAATTTAAGAATATAAGTGCATTTAATATTTAAAATAATATTTGCAAATATAAAATGTCAAAATGTGTTTGAATCAGTGTTTCATTTTATTCAAGGAAACTTGAACAAAAACAATTTTGGCTAAACACTATTTTTAAGATTTTAAATTTTTATTATATTTTATTTTGAATGTCTAGTTTTAGTTATTATTACTAATTATATAATTGACTGTATATTAAAAGTACAATTAATCAGGTCACATTCGAATGCCCACAAGAAACAAACATTGAAAACTGTATTACATATTTACTGTTTTGATGCTTGAAACTACCCTTTCCTTTTGTCTTTTACCAATGAATTAAAGGATTAGAATATGGATCGGTATGGAAAAAAATAAAATAAATGAAATTTTAAAGCATGTGATGAAAATGTATTAATAATTGGAACAAATAGATTAATTATTCAGTTCAAGTGAAAACTCTTCATGCTTCAAAAATCATTAAGGTGCCAAGCAAAAATCAACAAAACCTTTTCAGTTTATGGAGGTCAATTCAAGTAATTGAAAACTATAAGGCAACATTTTCATAATATCACATTCACATATATAAAGCGGTTCGAGATATATTAGATCTTGCAAGTACTGTATTTATAATAGCAAAATAAATACCCTTTAGAGCCAAATTGGCTCTAGCTGGCACATTAAACATACAGACATAGCATACACACTTCCAATGGTTAAATACTATCACAGCTGTGGAGGTGCACGTCAAGAACATACAGTATAACACATCTAAAAGAGCACAGACTAAATAATCTATTCCATGAATGATTTTAAAAGTGAAACCCAGCCATCGAAGGCTCCCCTTTACAGCAGAAAAAAAACCATCCCGTTAGGTCAAAGCGTTAAACGTCTGGTGGTGGGGGGTTTGTGGCACTAGTCTTGAGATGACAGATGATTGCATCATTTTAATGCTGCCAGAAGAGGCAGGGCTAATGTTGACACAAAACCTAATACTTCCTTGCAGAGGAACAGGCTGGCTCAGACTCTGCCTCAACCCAGAGCACAGCGCTTCGAGGCCCTTCAACACGCCAAGCAAAAAAAAAAAAAAAACCTGAACGCAGCAACATTACTGCCTTTTCTCATACCTTCAAAGAAACTCTCGATTATTGCATTTTCAACAAAATATTCCAAAACAAATCTGATTTACGGCTTTGAAACAATGATAACATAAGGTGTTCTGGGTGTATTGGGAGGGTGTACGGCGCCAGTCATGTAGAAAACACACTGCCAGGACCAAAATCCACTCATGTCAGCGGGAATGCGGCATTCCGCTCGCAAAGCAGAGCTAATTAAAAAACAACACATCGCAGGAGGACGCCCCCACGGTGCTAAAATAGAACTATCAGCACACCGGGGGATCATCCACAACTTCCTACTTCAAGCAAATTATCCCTGGACCAAGACTAACAACAGACTTGAGCCACGTTCCACTGACACTAAAGGCCAGAGGGGAACATCCCAACTCTCAGCATTCCAGTAATGCAATTATGAACACTTCTTCTGCTAAACAACACTGTAAAATTGCACTGCAGTAGTTGTGGCATCTATCTAAATTATCTATCTGTCTATCTATGTATTGGCAAACACAATGAGTGCACAGAAACTCCACATTAGTTCGGTACATAATACTGATTTTCGTATTAAAAATGCAAAATGCAAAAAAAAAGATTATTATTAATAATAATAATAATAATAATAATAATAATAATAATAATAATAATAATAAATCAAATATGCAAAAAAAACATGTTCTCTCACACACACACAGACATTGGTCACAAATTATTTACACTATCATGATATCCTTTGCAGAAAAAATATATTTATTCTAACAATTCCAAATAAGAATGTGGCAAAAAATTTAAGACTAAATTAAAAACAAGTGTTAATATAATTAATATAAATAAAACAACATTATTAATATTTAAATATATATATATATATATATATTAATACATAACATTTCTAGCATTTATTTTTAAGTCCAGCTTTCCTAAATTTAAATGTTGATTTTCCAATAATAAACTATAAATGAATTACATTCTATTATAATATTAAAAATAGTTTAGATAATTTCTAATAGTCTGTTGAAAGAACTTAAATTATCTGTTGTAGTTAAGCGAAAGAAAGAAAGAAAGAAAGAAAGAAAGAAAGAAAGAAAGAAAGAAGGCTGTATCTACTATAGCAACTCAGATGAATAACAATTCTGGGTAATCTGCAATACTGCAGTAAAGAGAATTCCCACTAATAGTTTGAAAACACAATTATATTTCCATAACCTGTGTCTTTAATTGGCACTAACGCAAAGGTCTGCTGAGCCATTTAAAGAACATTATATGCAGATCGTAATTCCAGAGCTAATCCTCTAATAACGAAAGCCTGTTATTCCAAGTTACTCTTGAGCTACAAGCGGGGTGAAATTTCCGCGCCAAAACAAGCTATAAATTCCCGCCGGTAAGCTCGTGCTGTAAATAGCTGACAGAGGTGTGAATATGAGCGTTTGCCCAATGTCGTGATTTACGGGTCTAATGATTATAGGGCATGAATCAATTGATGCTAACATGTCATTAGGCGGAGTTTCAGAAACGGCTAAAGTCTTCATGTTGGAGCCACGGGCGATTTGCTGGGTTGACAAGTACAACCTTAAATGTATGCCATAAAAGTCAGAAAGGTGCCAATTACATCTACTAAGTGGCCCGTCGTTGCGAAATAAATAAACAAATATTATTGCTAGCTACCTGTGTAGCACGGGTAGACCCCCATAGCAGAGGAGTAGCAAAAACGAAAGTGCTGTTTATGAAATGACAGACATTGTGACGTGAGGAAGAAAATTGGAGACTACAAGAAATTAACATTTGCCTGCATCTACGGAAACGTTGCCGAGGTGAAATTAACCTACATGCAAAGGGGGGGAAATCTTTCCCAATGGCAGGTAAACACAAACAGTCATTAAATATGGTTATGTAGCCTAGTCTAAACATAATACCACACTGATAGGAAAAACCTCGTTGACGTGTTTGGCCTGTCTCAGTCGTCCCCAGGGTAATGGAGTATAAGACCAGAGCTATGAAATTAATTTTGTTAACACTAACTCTTTACTGTCAAGCGGAAAGAGCTGGCGACTATTAAAGTCAGGCGGTAGACGTGGCCCTTTAATTGTTGCTTGGTGTCGGATAGGGACCTCCCAGTTATCGCTATCAAAGCGGCAGCGATATTTCAAAACCCCTGACACAAAGGCTATAGCAAAAGCAGTGACATACATGTGGAGAAGACATGCAACATAAGGCGCCCTGCGGTCCACTCACAGCTTCAGGACCGGGTGAATATCAACACAGCACCCACCAACTGTGCACACTATCACATACCATGACTGCATGCATTTTTAAAGAAACGAAGAATAAGGAGTCGGATTCGAGAAGATTTTAATTAGTATTACGCATGATATTTAAAAAGACGTTTTTATATGAATAGCATTTAAGCGTTTCGACATTCATGGTCATGCTAAATTTATTCAAAAACATTCTCCAATAGAACAATAGAAACGACCACTGTTGCGTAAAAGAACAACAGTAATAATGACTATTATATGCCTAAATGAGCTTTAACGTTATCATTCAAATCATTGTGTAATTTTGATATTATTGGATGAATTTGAATAAAAACAGATAGTGCGTTTATTTGCGAGAAAACAAAAATACATTAGAAAGGCATTTTAATTTTAAATAAAACGATTTCTTCACGACTAAAGTGCGAATACAAGTAAAATGAAGATAGATTATTTAAAGGATGACCATGCGTTAAACAGCCGTAGGCCTACTGTACAAATAAGGTGATCAAACAGGCTAATATGCAATAATGTACTGCTACAGGTGATCAAATAATTATTCCGTCCTCGAATCATCAGAACGATGGAATAAACTGCCCAATGAAATTAAATCAATGAATTATGATTGCAACTGCGTAGCAGAACATCACAACCCACAAAGTTCACTTGCAAAATCACTAGTTTGACGCCTCTCGGATTACAAATAAAAAGAAGAATATAATGCATAAACACAAACTAAATTCATTATGGCTATAACCTGAATAAGTAGTCCTGTAATTCCAGGACAAAAGCATGTAAGGATACAGGGCACTTATACGGCTCAAATTTTAAAAACACAATTATTGACAAGTTCAACAAAATTATACTAACAACGCTAAGTATTTATTTCAACTTTACTCAAGGAAATACTGGAAGTATTGGTGCGTTAAACGAAAATTGTGTCACTTTCTTTGTTGATCACACTTGAATAATAAAATTAAGTTCATTTGAAGCCATTAACCTGCGTGCGTTTTACACCAATAATATCGCTTAAATAATCCATGCTCTTACTGTTGGTAGTCATATTTGCAGTAAAGTTTCCTCTCCCGGAAGTAGCAGCTGGTGGTGAGCGGTTGTTGACACACGGCGCATTGCAAACACTCCTCGTGCCATGAAGACTCGTTGACGCGCATCAGAAAGCGGTCGGATATCGGCCGCTGGCACCCCTCACACACCGCCTGGTGATGGCACTCCGCCCCTGGAGGGTAAATGCATAATTTTATTAAAAATATATATTTTACACAAATGGGTAATTATTGAACAAGTGTTTGTGATATAATTTTGAATAATAAGGATACTAATAAACCAACATGACATTGTGGAAAAAAAGCGTCCGAATAATATTAGCCTACGTGTGATATGATTTGTTTATTATTATTATTATTTGTTCTTCTTCTGTGTCTTCTTCTTCTTATTATTATTATTATTATTATTATTATTAATATTATACTTATTCTTATATAAGCACAGAAATTGATATTGTGCGACAAAACAAATGTCGCACAATATATGTGACAAAATTAAATTGACATAATTAGCCTATGCTTAAATAACTGGCCATTTAATATTTGCAATCGTACCCTTCAAGAACATGTGTAAACAAAACCTCCAGTCCAAAAAATAAATAGCCTAATGGGGAGAAGAAAAACGAATATAGCCTAATTGTGCATATGTTCTTGTTATTTTTTTGTTGTTGTTGTTGACCTATTTTTATTTCTGTCTATCTACCATTCAAACGTTACAGTTATTTGTTAGAATTAAGCAAACATAATAAGATGCATTGGTGCAGATGTGTGAATGAGAAATACGTGCAGTTTATATCCAGAAAGATACAACATTGGAGCATGGAAATTATTGCATTGCGTTGCGCATTAAATGTAAAAAAAATATTTTATACATCAGTCGTACATTGGGATTATTTTCTATGGGAAATAGTTTGGATTATTCAACAGATGAATGCGGCCGGCCGGTAAAATGCATGACACATGCGAGTGCATCCCAGCCGCCTGCATAGCCCGACTGCTACAGTTCCAGCTGTAATGTAGATCTCTCGTATCGTTCTTGACAGAAACAGCATTATAACATTCGTCCTAATTACTTTGTGAGCACTTGCAGGGTAGGCTATACTTAAAGAGAAATACTACAAATGCTGAAGGACTTACCCAGCATAACTCCAAGTGTTGCTTGTCCCGACCGCAGCGGATGGTCTTCGATTTTTATACCGTCTAACATCTTTAAATAGTCCTACAGTTACCTGCAAGGAAGCGCCGTCCTAGAGACCCAAGACCTGTTGTAATATCCACAACAACACAGTTGTCAGAGTTGTCCACTCTTCAAATCCCAAAACTATTGCTCACAACATCAGTTGATATCACAGAAATCTCAATCTATACGGCTTTGCAGCTAAAATGGCCAGCTCAAGAAAACTTTTCATTGCAGTTACTACTTGCAAGATTAGAATTTGTTCTTGATCAAAGCCTGGCACATAAGCACAACAATTCATAACTATAAAACTGAAAACACGCACTAAATCACCTGTTAATTAAGGTCGGAGACGTTTTCTGCACGAAGCGCAAAGTTAGTTTTTTTTTTATCCCGGCTGTTGTCACGAGCTGCAAGGGAAGATCCTCCCTTTCCTACACCGTGCACAAGTCGTCTCAACCCGCAGAAGTTTTTAGGAAATTAGTAAAATCCACGAAAACCTAAAGGAGATGTCTAAACGTTAACTCTTAAATTAGTGCGCCATTCGGCTCCCTGCAGCTTGAGAAAGCTCAAAACTGAGATAGGCTTCAGAGAAAGCACCCTCCCCTTTTGGTCGCGTCACTTTGCAGACTATTGACTGACATAGGGATGCTATTGGTGCGCCAGTGTTCGTGCACTCTGCCGAGTGGAACTAAATGCGTTCCGCCTCCAAAATCGCATTGCCTCCTAAACTAGAGGCGCATAAGGATGGTAAACAACGTTACGAAAATTGTGGTGAAACAAACGAGTCTTAAAACGCAGACTAATTCAGAGAAAAGCTTGGCCTAAAGCAAGAAAACAAGAAAGAAAGAAAGAAAGAAAGGACAGAAAGAAAGAGAAACATAAAAACAAAGAAAAAAAAATATTCTGGAGTATATTTACTGAATTTTACAGTGATGTATTCGATTACTTCCTACATTAATTTTAATGCACCACTTACATATTTTTAAATAATGCATTTTGCAATTTTGCTAGATAATAATAATAATAATAATAATAGCTTTATAGACAAATTCGCATTTCACATTATTTGCGTATTAATTAAAAACTGCTTTTACCAATTTACAAAATTGCCAAAAAAAAGAAGTAAAATCAGCAAATGTAGTTTCTGTAAATGAAATATCCACAATTTTGTTATTATTATTATTATTATTAT
>CAIGQV010017835.1:7790288-7819946 GCA_903798115.1 Danio jaintianensis | reverse complement strand
AATGTAAACACGACGGTGCAAAGTATATTTTTTTTTTTTTTTATTATAACAATAATCATTACTTCCATACATTCTACTTTTTTATAGCAGCATTAAGTATCCCACACTTTGCACCGTAGTGTTTACATTAACTACGATTAGCCTACATTAATACAGATCAAGACACGTCACTTAGTAATGAATGGCACCAAGCAATTTCGCGTTACCTCTTTTGTTATTAATAGTAACACCGTCAAATTTGTAACATGCGTATTGTAATGTAAAACGTTATTGTTGTTTTTATAAATAGATGTTGTCACTTCAAACCCTGAAGCGCATGCTCCTCTTTGGGTTTTCTCCGACTGCTCGAGGCCCTCTCCTCTCATGCAGAGGCTGCTGGCTTTGATATCAGGTAGCGGAGCATCACGCCTGGCCCGTCCGCATGCTTTGTGCTTTTGTGTCCATTATGAAGCCTCGAACCTTCTGACCCTCGTCTACGATGCACCTGGAGATCAGGGCCGATAACCGCGGCCAGCAGACAGCGGCTGGCAAAAGCAGATGATATAAAATGCAAAACCCTAAGTGAGATAACGTAATGATACTACCGATTAAACAGAAAAAGATAAAAATCGAGCTAATGAGTTAAAAACGTCTCACATTTGTTTTGTGTTTTTGTTCCGAAGGAACGAATCCAAGAACCAATAAAAAGACGGCGCATCTGAACAAATGAAATGATGCTAAAGATAAGTGATGAATCTATACATTATTAAAACGTGTAGCTTCTTTGTAATACGGTTACATTGGCAATTCATCCAAGTGAGTAACTTCCAGTAAATCCATCCATTAAGACATTTCGTTCTTATTAAAAACAACGACGAATTGCTTAAATGAAAAACAAATTTCGCACAGCATAATTTATAGCAAGGAATTTTTTTTTTTGCTCACCGTTTTGATCATGAGGGGAAAGAGTAAATCATCTGTATTTATGGCAGCCCACTGCTTCACAAATGTTTGAGACAGGCTAACGATAGCCATGACTACCAATGATATACACTGACTACCTATTGAGAGCAATTGTTAAGATCCCAGAGCTGCATATTTTGGTTGAGACCCACAAATGATTGCGCCTTTCATCTTCTGGTCTTTATTAATTGCATGTGTCCTCAGTTGTTGCTGAGATTAACTACACTCAAGTCAAGTTCTGGTCCCCTCTCCCTTTTTCTATTTATTTGGGGGGAAAAAAGTCACTAAGTAGAGAAAACATTAGTTAAAAATTCGTCAAAATGAATGTGCAATATCGATTTAGCTTATTGCACATTTCATAATGCATAATGAGATTTGGCCACTCTTAATAAAAGTTCTTAATAAAGTAAAAACAACGGCATTGCGTTCATTGCCTCAAGTCATGTACTCCAACATGGGAGTTAACACGCTTTTTTCCCCAAACATCATATACACAGACAGGGAGGAATGCACGCGCTTAACTCCTCGCGCTATACATAATTCGTCACGCTCCCCTGTTACCGCCTCACTCCCGGGATTCCGTACTACCTCCGAGCCATTTAGGAGACTTCAAGCAGTCGCCAAGTGAGATACCTATGACGACCTTTCATTATCCAGTAACCCCCGCCAGCCCAGCACCTTTAAAAATTAAATATCTTCAGCTGACACTCAGAAAACCATAGGCCACGGCGGATAGTTCATTACGATCTCCTAAACGGTTTAATCTCGGTCGAACTTCACTGATGATGCATTTTTAGTAACCTGTTTTCTCTATTCTAAGACATCATTGCCGCATGATGAGAAGCAAAGCTCGTTAATCAAATAATCTAAATAAAAAATATATATAAATAAATTATAAATAATCTAAAGAGAGCAGTTGAGTTAAAGGACGAACTGTAAAAACAACATCAACATCCATAGTTTAATTTGAGGGAATAGACAGCGGATGAAGAAAAAAATATTGACATTTCAAAAACAATGTAAATTTAGTCATTATCTGGAAGGTGAAGCGAATACTACTCACCTTTCCGAAGTTTGAAATAGATACTAATATTAAACTTATTACAAATATAAGATAGCCTCATTAATAATAGCTACATTCTGTGTTAAAGGCGTAGGCCAGGTATAGAATATTAAAAATGAATAAAATAGAAAACAAACAAATTAGTTTTAGCCTACCACTAAAAATGTTTGATAAATGCAAGATTTCAATGTAAGATTTCTTTAGGCTATTGTATGTAAAGCGGGCCCCATTTGCTGCCATATTAAGATCACATGACCAAACATCTCAATATAATTCATTTATCGAACGCTTTAGAATGAAGTAATTTGCGCTGTCGTAGCAAATTGTAAAACGTTGAAAGCCCTATTCCAAATACAGACCAGTAAAGGGGTAAAACGTGCATTTTGAATTCAAATAAAATCCAAAAACGAATGTTGTGGGAATAGAACGCCATCATCATTAGAAAAGATCGATGGATCATTTACCTTGATTGAGGTTCACTGAGCATCCTTTGTAGTGAAACTGAAGCCCGAGGGTGGTAGCCTACTTGTGCCCAAACAAGATTTGTGTAAGACGCCCCCTTGCGTTTCAATAAGGATCTGCAAAGAAAAATGACGAAGCCTTTACAGACAAATATCTTCAGGCAATTTGAGAAAATACTGATACAGGTTTATTTCTTATAAAGATAGACAATTATATAAAGGCATGATTACAAGGAAATTAATATATACCTTAGGCTACGTTCCATGCGAATGTGGGTTTGGGAGAGACCATGCAGTCCCTAAAGGGAAATAATTAGAGGAATGAATAACAAAGTGCATTAAATGGTACTTTCGCTACGAACAAATGTGTTATGATTATGAAAATGCATTAAATTATAATATAACAATTACAAATATGCAGCAGCAAAGATTGTTTTTAATTTGTTGGCCTACTGGTACTACCTGGGCTAACGACACAGCCGGGCACATATGTTAAAACACAAGTTAACAAAAACAACTTAACCCAACCAGCAAACTAGCTTCGATTGTGTTGTTTTTCATCCAGCAGGGATGTGCTATGAAGAAAGTAATTGCTAGGGAGGAATGAACTGTGTCCAAGGCCGTCAGCAATATGCCGGTGGCGTGACTTGTGTGTTTCAGGGACTTGGCCTTTTGTTTGGAACTCCGGTTTACGAAGTGTTTCATAAAGACGAATCTCATTGGACAAGCATGAAAGGCAATCAGAGAGAACGCCTTACATGCTTAGAGTCCCTTAAAAGTCGTTTGACTTCCGTCACTGGTGGCGCAAAGGCCCAAATGTTCTGCCCACAAAAGTTGAAAGGGTTTTAGTGAAAGCACGAGATGGGTGCTGTACTTTGGTCTCAGAAGAATTTTGACAACGGGGCCCAAAGCAAGAAACTCAAATGCACGTGATTTATGTAATGTTGCTTGAGAAACTCTCGTTTAATTGTTTTCTTTGCGACACCCCTCCCTCTGTCAGAATGGTGCGCCCGAGCAGCAGGTGTGTGGCACGTGTACCACACTGAGCTGGAGAGAGGGTGAAAAAGCCAATCTAAACTCAATAAAGCTTTGCAAGCTTCCCTGTTTTAGTTAAACAACTCGGATAATTCGACCACAAGGTAAGAACAGCGGAACATGCATTGGGAGGACTTAAACAGTTGCTTTATAAAGAAACCCAAATATATAATGAATCCAAAATATGTTATTGTAATTTCAAAAATATTTGGCTGGAAAAGTGTAGAAACGTGATATAAATAATTAATTTCACATCTTGTCTAGCTAATTCGTTTTTTAAACAGCATTTACATTATAAATGTTTATAATCAATGTAGGCTATATATTAATCAACAGACCGATATTTGATGCCGTGTGCGGTCGCAGTATGCAGAGTGTAGTAGGCTAATAATATTTTTTTTTGATTCGATTAAATCTAAATAAATAGCGCTCTTCAAACGAAACTATAAACTACAAAGGTTATTTTGATTATTGCTTCTTTTTTTATATTCAAAATAAATAAAATCAGATCAGATTTAAATAATTTAATAAACATTCAAATAATTGCGTTTCCGGAGGGGATAGTTCGGATCACGGAGTCAATAATGCGATCTGAATTATCAACGAGTTCACATTTATTAACACAGTTAAATAGCTAATATGTTGTTATAATGTTAATGATATAGAACTTAGAAAATGGAACCAGAAAAAAATCGAATAAAAACGAAAGGGTAATTATAACAAAACCACTGACAACAATGTAATAAAATTGTGACGGCGACAATAACAATACTAGGCCTAACAATATTAATCTCAATGTATTAGGTTATTAGTATTATTATTATTATTATTTATATATAGTAGTTGTAGTAGTAAAAATAATAATACTCAAAATGAAACAACAAGATTGTTTTGTGTACAGAGTACGATGCGCAAACATTTATGGCAGTAAATGAAATGCAGTCGCTATACGTCAGACGTCACGTTAAAGCTGTCTCTTTTTTTCTTTGATAGCAGTGCGGTGTTTGTTCACAGCTGAGACGCGGCGCGATGATGCGCACTGAAAGCATCACTGCCATCTAACGATGCTTAGCGCTTTTTATCGCTGCAAAATAAAACATATATACAATAAAACACAATACATTTATAAACAGTATTAGCCTACATATGTACAGATTTACATTAAAGTACCAATTGACAAACTACATTTGAAAGGTTTTGCACAAAAACTTACCCTTCTATAGACTACTGCTGCTGTTGCTTATAATAATAATAATAATAATAATAATAATACAAGATAAGTTAGACAGTTTGTTAAGCATTAAAAATACAATTAGAAATGCAAAATAAACAGAAAAAAATGTAACAAAAAAGGCAATAACTTCATGCTAAAATTGCCATCAATTACTTATAGTTACAACCGATTCTGCATTTTTAAAGTATCATAATAATACATTGTCTTAATGTGAAAATACATAAATACATAATTTCAGTTATAGATTTTATTCTACACAACGTAGTTTAATTTCAGCTATAGATTTTAATCTTTTTTTCAGATAGAGATTTTAATTTTAATTTATTGTCATTTGCACAACATGCGACAACTAAACATAGAATAACTTTATCAATAAAGGCACACAAATATGCTAAACTACAAACTTTTTTCATTCAGTATCGAGTAAATCTTGGAGCTGTTTGGAGAAAACAAGTTTACCATGACTTCTCTGCAAATCCTCAAAAAGCAAGCCAACCCTGCTAATGGCAGTGAGCAGCAGACACTAAAGTAAATTTAGGTGGCAGTGAACTTTCATGTTCGGATCTACGTTGATCTTTTAATGAGTTTTTGCTATAATGAACATTTGCGCTTTTCAGAAACTTGAACCCAATATAAAACAATATAAAATACATAATTTAGTTATTTTTATCCATTGGAAATTATGAATTGCAATCCCCACTGATTGGGAATTAAACAACATAATTAAACAAGAGTTATCATTATTTTAACATAAAGCCTTGCAAAAAAGTTGCATTTTCAAAAGTTATTTATAAAGAAGTTCCTTAATACTGTACAATTACGCAAATTTTTGTGTATGATTATTTGGTAGGCTAACAAGAACCACTTTGACTAAATTAATAACAAGAACAACAACAACAACAACACACAAATTATATTAGCAAATTTGGATAAACAGACATTGGATAATCTACATTCTAATACTTTAAGTTGCATGTTTTGTCATGAATTGTAGAATATATATTGTAGTTTTTCATTTACATTAACGACTGATCTACTTTAAACACAGATTAATGTTGATTATTATCATTTTGCAGTTATTTGTTCTTCGGCACGACAGCAGTTGATGGATATGGCTGTTCAGTTTTCAGCTCACGCTCACTTGTGTTATACCGATGGTCAATACCGCCCCCCAGCGGACACCCAACTTTTTACTTCAGCTTCAATTTGATTTAAAGGTGTTTGTTTCAAAAGGTTAACGTACTGTTCCCTATACTGTTAGTGTTAGCTGTAAGTTCAGATAAAGTCACCTTTATTTTTATAGCGCTTTATAAAACGTAAATTGTGTCAAAACATATGCGAAAGAAAGTGGTGTGAAAATCCTTTTAGCATTTGCAAAGTTATTTTCTTATGCAACAACTATTAACTACATAATTCTGTGGACACACACACACACATACACACACAAATCTATATTTAATTATAAAAATTAAGCTAAATGTAACCATGTGCAGGTTAAAAAAAAGTTTTATCGTTCTGTTGTTTCATTAAAGAGCTTTCTACTTGATTTAACCAATAAAATAGTTTGTTGGCATACATAATTCTAAAATTAATGATAATGTTAATTTGTTTGACTTGAATAGCTTAAAGATTTAAACATTACCATTCTTTGGTATGCATTTTTTTGATTGTAAATATAGTGTACAAATGTTCAAATTAGACTCTGAAGGCACTTTCATAGGTCAATTATTTTTGGTGACACTAATTTGTCTGTGATGTAAAGAAAAACAAACAAACAAATAATATTTAGATTGAATTTAAGTGCACAAAACATACTATATGCTTGTTAATGAAATCTTTAAAAAGTGAACTGCCTGGACAATCTAGTAAAATAATAAATTAATGAATAAATAATGCTGTAATTATTAATATGATTCCATGCAGATCCAAAACATTTATAAGCAAATATAGGAAGAAAGTTTACTTGTAAGTTTGATGTTTGGATATTCTGGAATTAAGATTTTAAAATAACATGACTTGATTAACTGTAATTCACAATAATATATTTTAAAAGTTGATGAACATTCCGTAAGTGCCCATGAAATGAGGTGATGAGAGAAACCTTTGAATGATACTATTAAAAATAAAGTCAAAAGTTTCAGAGCCATGCAAATTTGACTAGTTTTAGGCTTTCATCCAGCGTTCCTTTATCTGAGGCCAGGATCTGAAGCAGATCAAAGTTAGCTTAAGATCAAACAGACTATTTTAGGTAAAGCTAACGACGGCACTGTGTTGAGATAATATGTTTTTGATTTCTTTATTAAATGTGGAAAATGTCACAATGAAATGATTGCCGATTTTGGTAAATTTGTATTATTTTAAGGTAAGACACTTCAGGTGAATAAAGGGGAAAAAAGAAAGAAAACTTTTTTTTGAGTTTTCCAAAATGTCATGTTAGAATGTGCAAATGAAATATTGTTAAATGTCCTAATTTGCATGCATTTCTAGCACACAATCTGAATAATTTAGCATGAAATCATCTTTTATTTTTTTTTATTTTAGACATTAGAGTCAAAGGTTTATTCAGGGGATTTGGGCAATCTTATGTTATATCCTCACGTATTTAACTACTAGTACTACCACTAGTAATAATAATAATAAAAATAATAATAACAACAACAATTGATAAATAATAATAATGATAATATAATAAAGTCCCAAATCTTAAAATTGACAGGTGCATGAAAAAAATATTTTTGCCTGCAGTATCTTGCCTTAATTAACACAAACCCAAGTTACAAACAGTCCATTCTATTAAATCATGAGGAAAAACTCATTTAATCTCCCCGTATTTGGACTGTTGTTATAGAAAAGAGTGATTGTTAAGTCTTTTATGAGGCCTTCAAATCCTTCCAGAGCAACTGAAGGGATGCAAACGTTTCTCAAAGCGAACACTATTTACGATGCTTTTCAGCAGATGGTTGTCTTGTTCACGGGCTTCTTCTCCAGCCTGATTTATTCATCCCGTGGCAAAGGCAGGCTCAGTGGCGGCTCCGAGTCTGATTTTAGGATACGTGCCATGTACAACATACATCGCCTGCTTCTCTGTTGTGGGAGGAATAACTTCTTAAATTGAAATGTGTGTAACCAGTCTTTCACTGAGATGTTCTCCATAGATTTAGAGTCTGTCGCATTGGAGGGCCCGCTAAGGGCTGAAAATTAGGGACTGGTTTGTAATTATGGTAATTAAAGGGGAAACCCAGGGATCAAGGTGATTGGTTCACATCAAGACGTCAACTTCAGCCGCTTTGAGGACTGACGGACCTTTCTGGTCGAGTGCTTTTTACTTTTAACCTAGTCATTACTGTTACTTCACTGATGATGATGATAATAATAATAATAATAATAATAATAATAATAATAAAGGTAGGTGACACATATCTATTAATGAGCCTTTATGAACAATTTACCATTATATATAATAATAATAATACATAATAAAGGTAGGTGACATCTATTGATGAGTCTTTATGAACAATATACCATAATAATAATAATAATAATATTCATAGTATTTCCCAGTGCTGGGTTGCGGCTGGAAGGGCATCCAATGTGTAAAACATATGCTGGATAATTGGCAGTTAATTCCACTGTGGCGAACCCTGATTAATAAAGGGACTACGTCAAAAATAGAATGAATGAATGAATATTCACAGTAGTAGTAGTACTAAAAGTATAATTTTATAATTAAAAAATGTTTTGGTATTTTTTCTTATTATTGGCAGTACTTAATTTATAATAATGTTAATGGTAGTCATACAATATTTTGCCATGTTAGTAATTCGTTCATGCATTTTTTAAAGATAATCTGTATCATTTTAGCTGGTCTTGGGGTGAGACAAAGTAATTTGTAATAATAATATTATGCTATTGTTATTAAAACTCTACAAACATTCATTTAAAAAAAAGTCTGCTAATGGTTTTAGATAAAATAATGCATGCCACAACACAAGACGTATATGTTTACATCCTAAAAGCAGTTCATTTGATATACAAAACAGTATAAATAATATAGTTAATATTAATAGCTGTAATATTAAAAACATCACCTAAATCAAAACAATTTCACATCTCATTACTATTTTTTATAATTATCATAATCAACAGCACATTTATGATATACAGTAAAAGATTTACAATCAAAACACAACTAAATCTATTTAGTTCTATCATGTGCTGCTAATAAATGTGTTGCTGATAATGATACTATAATAATAATAATAATTATTATTATTATTGTTGGTCATCTGGACTACAATAAAAAATAACTATACTATAATATACAGTTGTCAGAAGACACAGGTCAGAGTTATTAACCCTCCTTAATTATTAGTCCCCCTGTAAATTTTCCCCCCAATTTCTGTTTAACAGAGACATTTTTGTTCAACACATTTCCAAACATAATAGTTTTAATTGTTTACTACTTTATAATAACTGATTTATTTTACCTTTGATGATAGCACATATTTTACTAGATATTTTTTAAGATACTAGTATTCAGCTTAAAGTGCAATTTAAAGGCTTAACTAGGTTAATTAGGCAAGTTAGGGTAATTAGGCAAGTCATTGTATAACAGTGGTTTGTTCTGTAGACAATACAAAAAGATATATTGCTTAAGGGCTAATTATTAAAAAAATTCACTTGTGACTTTAACTGTAGTTAGTATTATAGTTAACTATAATAAAACTAATAACAATTTTTACTAAATACACCACCTAAATAAAGAGATGCGACAGTTTCCTTGGCGTTGTTCCTGCAGCTCAGAGCTCAGTGTCTCCAGATGTTCCTCAGCTGCTGATCTGCAGATGAAGATCTGTGCAGCGTCTGTCAAAAGCCAGCGTTTCTGATCTGTCCAGCAGCCCTCATCTCTATCAACACATCTAGAGCTCTCTGCATGGGCCAATCCTCTGCTCTCCATCTGTCCAACAAGAGCAGAGCGACAACCCCTCAAATCCAAAAAGTTTTTGTGTTAGTATCGATTTGTTAGCCTTAAGGTTAATAAGCTCAAATTCACATTTAGAAAATATAAGCATTCAAAAATTTACAATTTCTCACCTCTGCCAATATGGATCAATGATTTTTACGACATATGCACTTCAAATATTGTCTAGTATCTGAAGCATGCTATTGTAAGTGGTCACTTGTTCACATTTCACTGTTAAAATCGATTGGCTACTTTAGCAGTGTTGGTAAAAATACTTCAGCTTTAAGTTAAAATTCACGTTATTATTCTTCTAAATGCATGTTATAGATCTGGCCGACATGGTGGCTCAGTGGTTAGCACTGTCACCTCACAGCAAGAAGATTGCTGGTTCAAGTCCCAGCTGGGTCAGTTGGCATTTCTGTGTGGAGTTTGCATGTTCTCCCCGTGTTCGCTTGGGTTTCCCCACAGTCCAAAGACATGCGCTATAGGTGAATTGAATAAACTAAATTGGCCGTAGTCTATGTGTGTGAATGAGTGTGTATGGGTGTTTCCCAGTGCTGGGTTTCAGCTGGAAGGGCATCCGCTGCGCAAAACATATGCTGGATAAGTTGGCGGTTCATTCCGCTGTGGCGACCCCTGATGAATAAAGGGACTAAGCCAAAGGAAAATTAATGAATGAAAAAAAATATATATAATTATTCATATTATGTTCATTTATATCGTGGTGTCATAAAATACATTGCTTACAGTAATACTTTCTAAAATATTAAAACACAATATTACGTCATTATGGGGTTGCATATTAACAATATTTTATGTTTGGCCTGTAATCATTAGTTTCTGAAAAGTGTTTTATATTTCATGAATATTTATTTAAGATTTCTACATTCTTCAGACTTGGAGTTCTAATTAAAGGGAGAGATATGGTCACATAAGAATGAGTAGATTTTCAATATACTTTAAAACATAAAAAAAGAACTTTATATGTGGTCAATACATAGAAACAATTAATTGACTGAATTTACAGAAATGGTGCTGTCTCGTGATATATATCATTATCAGGATATGAAATGACTTAAATCGTGATATAACACTTTTGTCGCCCAGACCTAATCCACACACTTTCTGCAGAAAGTCTCTAAATTGAAATGAAATCTAAAACAAAATGCAAAACGTAGAGAACTTATTCGGACATGGCAAACATACAGTTAACATCTCAGAAGTGTAATGGCAGAAAAGCAGCTCACTAGAAGTGAAGCTCTTCAGTTTTGTGTCCGAGTCTTGGCCATCATTCACTGGTTGTGTCTGCTCTCCTGTTAGACCTGCACTTCTGAAGGCTTTAGTGGTCAGATGTAGTTACCGGATGAAACCTGGAGGTGTGAGTGGATTCAGTGCAGGATTTATAGCTGTGCTTTACCTCATCAAAGGTCAGTATGGAGGCTAGAAGAGAACAGACCAGAGCCATTACAACAGAGAGGTTCGCCAGTATTCCAGGTGCCTAATTAACTATTTGAAATATCAGAATCAAGACACATTCATGCATGCACATATGTGTGTTGTTTTATTGAATATTCTTCTTAATGTTGTTGATGTTAAATAACAACATCCTTATCACTAATAATAATAATGTTTAACAAAAAATAAGAAGTATACAAAATAAAATACTAAAGTATAATAATAAATTAGTAATAGTAATGACAATTATTAATCATCATCATTTACATTACCATCATCGTCATTAACTGCCATTACCACTAAAAACAATAATATTGTATTGTCCTTTTACACACATGCACGCACACACTTAAAGTATGTATATATATGTATATATAAACTTTTTTTTTCTAAAAATGACCAAAACTATATGTACAATGTATGTAAATGTATTATACAATTTAATTTAAAAGATCACTTTAACTGTCTATCCACGTGATTTACGGATTCCTAATTTATGGTTTTAAACTACAAGGTCGGACCACAGAACTATACATCAGTGAACAGGAAGTATGTCATTCATAATGAAGTTATTAGAGCAAACCCACCTGTATTTAGACACGACCCGCTTGAACTTTCATTTACAAACTTTTCATGCATTCTAATGTCGTTCTAAATTTCACAAATATGATTTCCAATTACGAAATAATGAAACACGAAACCAGTAACTAACCAGTCATCAGGTCAACTGGAAATCGTCCAACAAACGTAATTAAGCACAGTTTAAGTAGCATGTAAATCCTGAAAAATATACGGCTCTCTGGGGAAGTGTCGGCCATAACAAGAAAACAAGCTCGCTCTACAAAATCCCTCTCTGTAGTTGTCAGTGTTTTCCCCCTGGACCACTTTCTGAATCATAAACATCTTAGCAGGGCCGGTGTCCCGCGGGAGCCCCGCACCGCTTCCTACAAGCCGAGCTCTTATTGCCTCCAGGTGGCCGAGGAAAAGAGCACTGGCCGGCCATAAATGTCCCATAAACTGCGAGTGGCACCTCCAGAGGTGGACAGGGTCACTGCACCTGTCTGATCTGAGGACGGAGACCTGAGCTTCCTCTGTCCAATAATCACTCAAACACTCCATCACTCCTGCTCTCTTTCTCACTCACTACTATTTATCTGAAAAATATAATCACAAAAATATATTTTATAGCCATGCTATTGCAATTGACTGAGAATTTGAAATTGAGTTAGATGTGGATGGATTTACAATAAGTACATTTATAATAGTTAACATAAAATAATATACATATTAAACTTTATTTTAATGTTATAATATAATACAACACATTAATTATTTTCACATTATTATGAAATATCTCACTAATCTAACTATACTACTAACATGTATTTATTATGCAAAATAAGTTAAATATTAAATGTACAGAAAAGTATATTAAAATATTTTAAAATGTGTACATTTAGAAATATGGCTTTATTTAATAACTAAAGTTTGCACATTTTTAATTTATAGTATGCATAGATTTGGCTTATTTCAGTGCAGAACAATCCATTAGTAAACAGTATAAAGATAATATCTTCTCCTTTAATTCTGACCATTATGACTGCTATAGAAAGGAATGAGAAATTCACTGCTGCATGGCCTCCAAACTAACACTATTTATATTATCCATTATATGATAAGTACACACAATTGTGTCATTTTTATAGCACATTGTTAAATGTGTAGCATGTGTCCGGTGGTGAGCGGCCCATGGGGACCAGCATCCTTCTGGTCAGCTTTAATTGGCCCTCATGCCTGGACATGGGGCCATGGTGCTTTGATCTCACTTAAAAGAGCTAATTGATCTCCATGTTCAGAGTACTTTGAGCCGTCCTGAGGGGGAGAAGAGAACCAACAAAAGCAACAAAGCTTTTCTAAACTGATAGTTCTGCCAAAAATTTTAATTTACTCATCATTTATTCACCTTGAAGTGGTTCCAAAACTATATAAGTTTATTATTTTTCTTCTATTGAATACAAAAAATATATTATGAGTAATGTTTGAAACCAGTAGTCATTGACATCCATAGATGGAAAAATAAAATACAATGGAAGTCATTGACAACTGGTTTCCAACTGTCTTCAAAATATATTCTTTTGTGTTCAACAGATGAAAGAAACTCAAACAGGTTTGGAAACAGAGTAAATGATTTTCATTTTTGTCCTTTTAGAAAAGAAAAATTCAGAATGAACAAGCGGAAAGTTATTATTCTAGTGGAGAATAATGGGGAGAAACTTGAAATATCATGTCTTGTAGGGCTGGGCAAGTTAACACATTATTATCGTTAATGCAGTTTTCATTCATTCATTTTCTTTTCGGCTTAGTCCCTTTAGGTCGCCACAGCGGATTGAACCGCCAACTTATCCAGCATATGTTTTACGCAGCGGATGCCCTTCCAGCTGCAACCCATCACTGGGAAACATCCATACACACTCATTCACACACATACACTACGGACAATTTAGCCTACCCAATTCACCTATACCACATGTCTTTGGACTTGTGGGGGAAACCGGAGCACCCGGAGGAAACCCACACGAACACGGGTAGAACATGCAAACTCCACACAGAAATGCCAACTGACCCAGCCGAGGCTCGAACCAGTGACCTTCTTGCTGTGAGGCGAACGTGCTACCCACTGCGCCACCGTGCAGCCTAATGCAGTTTATATTATTATTTTTTATTATTTTTTAAAAGTCCATTGTTCAGTGGCACTGAATACACACAGAGGCAGACAATCGGTCACAGGAGGGGTGGGATGTTGAACAGTACTGACTTTGGATGGGTCATAATGAGTCTCAACCAATTAGAACATTTGGGATGGGCCTTAATGCTGGGTTCACACCAAAAGCAGAGCACCACGTCACTCGCTCTAGCTCGTGGGATGTTTTTCTCAAGCTAATCTCAAGCTAATTTTCCAGTTGAATCAATTGAACTTGAAGACGTGATTGAGGTGAATCACACATATTCGCAGCAAACATGTCATTCCATTCCACGACATTCTCATGGCCTGGTAGAAATTCATCTATATTCACATGTTTGCACTGACGTTATATGTAATGTACTCATGTGAGTACTTAATTTTGCTTTTGCTTGGAATCCAGCATATTTAGGGAGTAGGGAACATTGTTTAGGGACCCTGTAATTCTCTGTGTAATTCGCTATCAAGATGGTTATCAGAAAACAGTGTGGTGCAATGGCAAAAACTGAGAACCACTGATGCACTGATTGCTTAATTATCACTAATGCCCTGACAGTGTCAAATAGCTTTGGTTTTATATTTAATGTGATTATATTAATGTTTAAGTTAAAATTTACAATATATTTTTAACTGTTAATGAATTAAGAGAATACTGCTTTAAAAAGGTGTTTTTGCACTTTTTTCATATAGCAGAAATTTTTAAATAATAGTGCACAATACACTATTTTGAATTCATTGTTGGATTTTGCACATAAGAATGTGAAATCATGCGATTAAATGTTTTGTTTGTTATAATAAACAAAAAAACTCACTTTTCAGGTCACCTACAAATATGATGACAGAGCAAATTCCAGCCCGATCCATCTCTTTTTTTCATTTCATCCCCTTGAAACATTTCTGTTGTGGTTCATGTTATTTGCATGTGTTGTGAGGATTTGCAGCACATTTTATATTTTACAACATGATTGCTCTCAAACCGATGAAGACGTTTTCTTAATTTGCTGGTGTTTTTTCTATTTCATGTGTTTTCTTAAGTTGCAGTGCGTTGAGCTCTCCTGGCCACCGTATAAACAGTAAAACTGGGAAAAAGATGGGATGGTGGTGGGGCTGAGAAGGACAGGACAAGGGAGTAAACCCTAAAAAACAGAGAGAGATCAGCTCACGCCCGGGCCCATTGCTCCTCAATTACTCTAATGTGCCTCATATGGCAGAAAGAGAGAGAGAGGTGGAGAGAGAGCGTCCTGCACTTGCCTCGCACTTTGATTTGACTCTTCGATGTGTGCCAGATCCAGACGGGATGGGTTACGCCTCCCCCTCGAGTCCCTTTTCAGCTTGTTAAGGGAGAGGTGAAGACCACACGTCTCAATCTCCTGCAACGGTTTGCTCTGTTAAACTCTAGATGACGTCATCAACACAGAAACGCATGAAAATAAATGTACAGATGTTTTATGGCTTGTACTGTATAGCCTTTGTTAAAGGTGATTGGTGAAATAAGAGAGTAACCGATGTGTAGAGCTGCAATCATTCAGTGCTCGATCAGTCAGAGTCATAATGCATTTAAGTTTACGTTGAGTCTTGGCCAGTTGGACATTTTATTACAAACACATTTTTATTTAAAGTAGAGAGGACAAGAAAGGATGTGGGAGAAAGAGAAAATGGAAATGGTTTCTAAATGAGACTAGAATTTAACTTTTAAAATGCACACACACATAGCAAACCACTAAGCCACGCCTCCATCATTACGGAAAATTTATCAAGGTCATGCAGGTCAAGGCCATGCTTTAAAATCAGGTCAGCTTTCACAAAAATAAATGAAATTAAAAACAAAATAAAATGTAAAGGGATAGTTCACCCAAAACTGAAAATGTTGTCATCATTTAATCACCCTTCACTTGTCACAAACCTCTTTTTTTTCTGTTGAACACTAAAAAAAACATATTCTGAAGAATATAGGAGACCTGTAGCCTCGACTACACTTAACTACACATCATGATGACATGGGGCACAAGACCTGTGATTGGTCCGTTTGGTAGTGATGATGAGTATGGGCGGGGCCAGAGAGCTGTGGGAGTGGACTGAGGCTGGTGGCATGAGAGTTTAACAAATGTCAAATCCCATGAAGGAGATCGAGATACTTTTGTTTTGTGTTAATTTTATGATTAAAGATGTTGAATGTTTGCTGGTTCCAACCTCTTTCTTCCCAGAATCCTAGGTGAGCTGAGTTTGAGCTACACCTACAGTAGCATATCACATATTACTTTCAAAAAGCAAAACATTGACAAAGGAGCTCGTCAAAAATTGGAACATGCATAGAAATCCCACTTATATAAGTATAAATGCTCACAATGGTGTTGGCTACATGCAAGGTATGCGCTGTGGGGTATTGCAATCACTTGATGCAGAAGTATAAATTAGGCTTTAGTTGAAGCAGTAATAATAGGAATTTTGTTAAAACAGAACTGACAAATTATGCACTGCATTTTTCAGAGTGTCAGAGGTTTCTATTTACAATGTTTTTTGAGCTCAGCATTGAGCAAAGCAGCCAAGATTAGACCATTCCTGCTCAACTGATTGTCTAAGCTCTTGTTCTGTCCAGGTGGGACTATTGTAATGCTCTCTTGGCTGCTCTCAATCAACACCATCAAGCCTCTGTAACTGATTCAGAATTTGGCAGTGAGAGTGGTCTTTAACAAAACCATATCACACGTTTATTCGTCAGTCTACACAATCTACACTAGCTGGTTGCCAATTGCAGCTCACATCAATTTCAAGGCACTTTGCCTACAAAACAACCACTGGCCCTGCAGCCTTTTACCTGAACTCAGCATTTCATGGTTATGTGCCAGGCAGGACTCTTTGAATCTGCAACCGAACATCCCTTTATGGTACTATCCCAAAGGGGCAAAAAATCAATTGCAAGGACTTTCACCTTTAATGTTCCATCCTGGTTGAATAACTTACTTAACAAGCAGCTGACTCTTTGAATATTTTAAAGAAATGGATAAAGACATATCTGTTGTCAACACTTACCCCTCCAACAATAGCACTCCATATTCCATAGATTCTAAATTGACAGAATTGTGAGAATGTTTGTAAAAAGGTCATCCCCATATACAAAGTTCTGTCAAGAAACTCTATGCGCGCACAAGCTGATAGGTCACTTAATCTCCTATGTTATGGAGAATTGTGCAGAAGATTGGTTGCTGTCGCCTAAACAGCCAATGAGCTTGCTCCTCAGCATTTTAAATGCTTAGTGTTGTTCTACGCTGTAACCTTGCAGCGGTTTTTTTGGAGAACCTCCTCCACCCCACCTCCACCTGTGTTTAGGGATTACATATATAATATGTTTGCAGCAGTGTGTTATATTCTCAGACCGAATGTCTGTAAATATGCTGGCAATAGCAAGTCTCTATCAACCCAGCAGCAGCAGCAGCATAGCAGATCTGTTCGGCCAAGACCAAACAAATCAACATTGCCACATACATATTTATTACTATAGTAAATCTCTCAGAGTTGTCATGACAGAACTGTTTTGCCTCAAAAGCTGTCTACATGTCATATTGATAAAACTATGATGATTCTTTTCTATAGGGCTTTCATTGAATTTGTGTGGTCATACCTTGATTTACCCTTTAACTATCTGTTTGTTTGTTAAAAAAGAGATGGTTAACAGACAAGACTAAGACTTGTCACTGCATCAACCTGTTGTTGCTTTTGTGGGGATTTAAAGAGCTTTATTATCCTCCTTTTTAAGACACATTGGATAATATTTTTGTTAAATACTGTAAATAAATGTAAATGGCTTCCCAGTGCTGGGTTACAGCTGGAAGGACATCTGCTGCGTAAAACTACATAAAATATGGTGGTGGTTGGTGGTTCATTTCAATGTGGCGACCTCTGATAAATCACGGACTAAGCCAAAGGAAAATGAATGAATGAATGATAAATGTAAATGAATAAAAGTTTGGTTTTTCATGTTGCTAAGAGACCAGCGACCTCCTACATACTGCAACGTTTCAGCAGTAACATCCTCATTTAATAGTGGGATTTACTTTTAAAACTTGAATTACTGACATAGTAATAATCAAGAGAAAGAAAACTCGTACTCTTCAAGAAGCACAAGCTTTTGCCATCTCCCACACTGTAGTATGAATATCTAATGCGCATGCTAGTATATTTCCCAGAGTATTCAGCCTGTGTTTTATCAAAGCTTTAGACTCTGTAAATTTCATTATATAGGTTCCTCCTCAGAGACCCTGTCCATCCAAAAGCATGAAAGACCCATCACAGGATTCCAGCTTATTCTCATGGACAAGTTTCCATGTATTCGCGTATGTCTTACTTTGTGTGTGAGTGTCTGTGAAGAGAAAAGAGAGCCTAACAAGCTTGAGTCCACGTGCCCAGCGATGGATGGCTCCCTCTGCTCTTCTCTACATTGGAAGCAGATGACTTTATCAGCGGCCTACAAAAACACAGTCCTGTCCGCTCATGCACACACAGAGTCACGGTCTGACAAAGCTCTCATCTCCTTCTCCAGACTCCTGCAGAACAGAGGAACACGGAATGATACAGAGAGAACAAGAAGCAGAAGCAAATCCATTTCTCATTCTGAAGGCGCATTGATCAACTTGACCTACTAAAAGAGTTTGGTTTCCAAACTATACTGTGGAAATGCTTTTTTGATGATGCAAAGAAAATTATAAACATAAAAAGTATGGCAAAGTGTAGAAGAATTTTCAGTTTTCAGTATGATACTTGCCATTTCTTTGTAAATATCTGTTTAATTTACTATCAAAATTCAAAGTGATAGTTGTTTATATATTTTTTCATATAATTAAGATATTTCATACATCATTATTATTATTACTATTATTATTATTTTAAGAAACCTCTTTTGCTCACCAAAATAGATATGATAGTTTTTCTATTTTATTATTTTTAAATGTTAAAATGCTAAAATTATTTTTAATATGGTGATTTGCTACTAAGTTATTATTTGTAATCGTTGTTATTATTGTCAATGTTAAAAAACTTTTTTTTCATGAATAGCAAATTGGAAAAAAGCAACAACAGCAAACAATAAATAACTAACAATACAACAAACAATAAACTATTTTTTGCATACAAATTGTGTAACATTAGAAATGTTTTTAATGTTCACTTCTGTTTAGTCCATTTCTGAATGGCTGCAAATAAATAAATAAATAAATAAAGACTTTGGAGTGGCCTAGTCAAAGACCTGAACTGAATCAAATTGAGAAGCTGTGGCAAAGATGAGTGGACCAAAATTCCTTCACAGCCTTGTAATATACTTATTGCAAGTTATCAAAAATGCTTGATTGTAGTTGTGTCTGCTAAGGGTGGCCAGACCAGTTATTAGGTTTAGGGGCAAACACTTTTTCACACAGGTCTATGCAGCTTTGAATTTAGTTTTCCCCTAATAATAAAAACCTTCCGTTAAAAAACTGCATGATATGTTTACTTGAGTTTCTTTTACTAATATTTAAATTACTTAGACGATCTGAGACATTAAAGTGTGACAAACATGAGGGGGAAAAAAAACAGAAATCTGTAAGGGGCAAATACTTTTTCACACCACTTTATGCACATGTATAAAAAAATATTCTATATGTAAATAAGTTGTTTATGAGAAATAAAGGACTACATATTTTAAAATATATTCAAATAGAAAACATGTCACAATATTACTGTCTTTAGTGTATTGCTGATCAAATGATTGCAGCCATATTCAAAAACTAATCCTAATTATTCCAAACATTTGACCTGTAGTGTAAGCATAAAGATTACAAACAGACCAGCTGAGAATAGTTCCCTTCTATGTTTCATGCCAAACCATCAAACACACACATGGATTAAACACACTAAAGGCGCTGACCAATGAGAGAGCCAGTCTTTTTCATTTTACTGTGCGGTCTCAGGATATTATGATTATTTTCCCTATCATAAAGCATGAGCAGAGCTGAAAGTAAAACCATGTGAGGTGGTTGGTGGATGCTGTGGGTGGGAGGTGTGGTTTTGACATTCAGCTCCATTTAGAGGTGAGGGTCCAAATGATGGAAAACCAGTGGTGGACAGTAACTAAGTATTTTTATTTTACAACTGTACTTAGGTACATGTTTTAGGTTTTAATTTTATGAAAGTTTTACTTTTGCTCCACTACATTCCAAAACAAATGATTGCACTTTTTACTCCACAACAATTCCTGAATGAAGCTGACTAAAAAGTTATTCTGAAGGTAAGAAATCACCACATGATTGATGAACAATCTGATTTTTGTTGGTTAACCTTTTAATTTGGTTCACAAATAAATAAATATAAATATATAAATAAATAATAAAGGTGCAGACTGCACAATGTACTCACCCTTCTGAGCGTGTTTTGTGGGTATGAAATAGAGCACAAAAACTGTGACGAAGGAACACCTCCTTGATTGTCTCATTATTATGACTCAGTCATTCCAAAAAGAAACTATTTTGACCCCTACACCCTTTATCCCTTCGAAGCTGTCACTCCAGAGGGTAAACTCTTCAAAGGGTTTAGGGCATAGGGATGAGCCCTTCTAGATTGAACACAGCCTCACTGATTTAAATGATCAGTTCAGAGTAAATCTACAGCCAACAACTCAAAATATACAGTTGAAGTCAGAATTATTAAACCCCCCGAGTTATTAGCTCCCGTTTATTTTTTTCCCCAATTTCTGTTTAATGGAGAGATGATTTTTTCATTCATTCATTCATTTTCTTTTTGGCTTAATCCCTTTATTAATCTGGGGTCGCCACAGCGGAACGAACCGCCAACTTATCCAGCATATGTTTTACGCAGCGGATGCCCTTCCAGCTGCAACCCATCACTGGGAAACATCCATACACACACTCATTCACACACATACACCACGGACAATTTATCCCACCCAATTCACCTATACCACATGTTTTTGGAGTTGTGGGGGAAACCGGAGCACCCGGAGGAAACCCACGCGAACACAGGGAGAACATGCAAACTCCACACAGAAACGGCAACTGACCCAGCCAAGGCTCGAACCAGCGACCTTCTTGCTGTGAGGCGAACGTGCTACCCACTGCGCCACTGTGACGCCCATGATTTTTTTCAACACATTTCTAAACATAATAGTTTTAATAACTCATTTCTAATAACTGATTTATTTGATCTTTCCCATGATGACAGTAAGGGCGTCACGGTGGCGCAGTGAGTAGCACGATTGCCTCACAGCAGTTGGCATTTCTGTGTGGAGTTTGCATGTTCTCCTGGTGTTCACATGGGTTTTCTCCGGGTGCTCGGTTTCCCCCACAAGTCCAAAGACATGCGTTATAGGTGAATTGAGTAAGCTAAATTGTCCGTAGTGTATGAGTGTGAATGAGTGTGTATGGATGTTTCCCAGTGATGGGTTGCAGCTGGAAGGGCATCCGCTGCGTAAAACATATGCTGGATAAATTGGCGGTTCATTCCGCTGTGGCGACCCCAGATTAACAAAGGGACTAAGCTGAAAAGAAAATGAATGACTGTACGATGACAGTAAATAATATTTTACTAGATATTTTTCAAGACACTTCTATACAGTTTAAAGTGTCATTTAAAGGCTTAACTAGGTTAATTAGGTTAACTGGGCAGGATAGGGTAATTAGGCAAGTTATTGTATAACGATGGTTTGTTCTGTAGACTATCGAAAAAAAATATAGCTTAAAGGGGCTAATAATTTTGACCTTAAAATGGTTTTAAAAAAATTTAAAACTGCTTTTATTTTAGCTGAAATAAAACAAATAAGACTTTCTCCAGAAAAAAAAAATGATCAGACATACTGTGAAAATTTCCTTGCTCTGTTAAACATCATTTGGGAAATATTTAAAAAAGAAAAAAAAATTCCAAAGGAGGTTTAATAATTCTGATTTCAACTGTATATATGCCAAGTGAGCGTGAATGGTCACGTATCATGCGTTTTAGGTTGTATAATGTGAATTTTTTTTTTAGTCTGGACAAAGAGGGTTTTCATTCTAAAATGGCATTTCAAAACAAAAACACACAAGTGTAAATGGTACATGACTACAAGTGAATTTCAGATATTTTAGATAACATCGTATTCGCTATAGTGGAGATCACGTGAAGATGAAAGAATATCCAAACAACAACATCTTTTTAATTTCTGGCCAAGGAACAGGGAAGACGACAATCTGACAATCTCAAAGAACAAACTAGGTACTATACATAGACCTAGAAACAAATAAAGCAACTAAACAAGACACAGGTGATCATTCATTCATTCATTAATTTTCTTTTCGGCTTAGTCCCTTTATTAATCTGGGGTCGCCACAGCGGAATGAACCGCCAACTTATACAGCATATGTTTCACGCAGCGGATGCCCTTCCAGCTGCAACCCATCACTGGGAAACATCTATACACACTCATTCACACTCATTCACACACATACACATACACTACGGACAATTTAGCCTATCCATTTCCCCTATAGCGCATGTCTTTGGACTTGTGGGGGAAACCGGAGCACCCGGAGGAAACCCACGCGAACACGGGGAGAACATGCAAACTCCACACAGAAACGCCAATTGACCAAGCCGAGGCTCGAACCAGCGACCTTCTTGCTGTGAGGCGAACGTGCTACCCACTGCGCCACCGTGACGCCCTACAGGTGATCATAATAAGTAATAAAGGAAATACAGAACAGTACATAATGAGAAACCATAATGAGTAAATCAAAACCACAACAGGGCATAATGTACAAATAAAAACAAACAAATTGATATTAGAGTACAGTATGGAAATAAATTTTTATTAGAGATTTTCTAACAAGAACATTTTATGTTTTTTTAATATATTTATTAACAATTAACTTGTGAGCACAAGATGACAGTAAAGGTAATCTATATCAACTATTACAAATATATAAATATATTAAGGACATTAAATAAAGGCTAAATCACGCTTAAAAGTTTTTGTTGTTGTTACTAAGTGGTATTAATGCTATTAGTAATATTATTATTAATATTATACTAACATGATATTAGATGATATTATATTAAAATGCTAAAAAACTATGAATGAAAAGAAATATGGATTTAAATCTCAGGGATGAAACACACAATTCATGTATGTTTTCCACAATATATGGCTGAAAACCCCTGCTCCACATCTAGTTACTTCTGTTTACTTGACATGGTTAGAGGAAAAGTGAACTGGGAAACTAACTGTTCTACCTGCTCAGAGGAGTGTGAATAAAGTTGATGTGAAGGACAGGCATGAGATAGTCCTGTCTGAGCGGCTCATGATGTCTGCACGGGCCAGTGAAACAGAACCTGTGCTCAGTGTGTGTTTCTGAAATCATAAACACACCAGTGACTCCGACACCCACACACTGTCTGGGGGAAACAGCAAGACTGACATGAACAGAGAAAAGCAAAAATGCATCTGTGGTCACAAGAAAAGAAAGAAGCAAAACACCATTATTTTCTGTAAAATTCAAAAGAAAGAAGAGGCTCTCTGGGATTCAGAGGTTGATGGGCTGTAATGTTATGCCAAGGGACATCATGCTACTTGTTGGATATAAATAAAAATAAGCATAAAATGCACCTCAAGTTAAAGGAAAAAATAAAATCTCAAGATGTGCTTTTTGTTTACAAATAATTAAATAAAACAATTATGCTTAAAATGCCAACATGGTTATTCATGTCAAATTTGAGTTGAGTTGAATTCTCACAATATCAGATTTTTCACATGATTATCAAAACAATTCACTTATAACAACAATTCTATCACAATATCAATGGAAAGTTTGTTAATTAATTCATGATGAAATAACAATGAGCAATATATTTGTTACAGTATTTATTAGTAGTTAATGTAGCTTTGTAAGATATAACTTTTAATTTGAATAATTTATTATCAAATGTGGGCAACATGGTGGCTTAGTGGGTAGCACTATCGCCTCACAGCAAGAAGGTCGCTGGTTCGAGTCTTGGCTGGGTCAGTTGGCATTACTGTGTGGAGTTTGCATGTTCTCCCCGTGTTTGCGTGGGTTTCCTCCGGGTGCTCCGGTTTCCCCCACAGTCCAAAGACGCGCTACAGGTGAATTGAATAAACTAAATTGGCCGTAGTCTATGTGTGTGAATGAGTGTGTATGGGTGTTTCCCAGTACTGGGTTGCAGCTGGAAGGGCATCTGCTATGTAAAACATATGCTGGATGCCGAAGGAAATGAATATTACCAAATGGTAAAATCAGCATTAAACAAGATGATTTAATGGTTTACAAGTAATTTGTGTCAGTTCATGTTAACTAATGTAGTTATGTAAGGGTAACAAATGAAACCTTTTTGCAGAATAATACTGAAATAAAATAAAATAAAATAAAAATAAAAAAGGCCTTTTTTATTTTTATTTTGTATTTCATTTTTAGGGCAATTAATCCTATCAATGCACACACACAAAAATGAATATTTACACTTATCAGAGCAAACAATTTTAGTTTAGCACAGTGTAAGATTTTCCCAGCTTAGCACTAGTATGACAATTTATGAGAATAACACAAATCTACTGCAATTTAGTACAAACTCTAGCAACAAATAAAAGCTAGAAAAAAAGTCCTTGAATTGAATAATTTCTTGGTATTCCATAAAGTGACAAAGACTGTATCTATTACAGTCGTGGCCTGGTGGTTAGAGTGTTGGACTCGTGATCCGAAGGTTGCTGGTTCGATACTCGGTACCAGCGGGAATTGGGGGTGGGGGGAGTGAATGACCAGCACTCTCCACCACCCTCAATACCACGACTGAGGTGAGTCCCTTGAGCAAGGCACCGTTCCCCCCAACTGCTCCCCGGGCGCCGCAGCATGGCTGCCCACTGCTCCGGGTGTGTGTTCACGGTATGTGTGTGTTCACTAACTGTGTGTGTGCACTTGGATGGGTTAAATGCAGAGCACAAATTCCAAGTATGGGACACCATACTTGGCCACACTTCACTTCACTTCACTTATTAGCATTGCATCATCAAAATACATCATATTTACAGTATGAAAATACATGAGATGGCTTAAAGTTGTGCGTTGATTCTCTTCATGTTCCATTAGTCAAAACATTTCTGTCAGCATTTATGCAGCTACAGCAAGAACTATTTGTCATATTTGTCTATATGATTTCCTACAAGTCTCAATTGTGGACATTCTGTGTGAGGACGCCCTCTGGTGTTGAGTATGACTGAAATAAATTAAATGAGAGTGTTTAATGCTTCATAATAACAATAATGCTGGATTTTTATGTTATGTAAATGTTATGGTTATCACTAAATATTGTGGTTGGTATATGTCACCCTTAATAAACAATGTTATTCATTTATTTATTTATTTGTTTGTTTGTTTATTCTTTCTTGATTATAGTCAACATCAGTATATCCCAACACCCATAAATAATAATAATAATAATAATGATGATAATAATAATAATAATAATAATAATAATAATAATAATAACTAAATGTATTTAGATTAAATAAAAAAAAATGTAGTAGTATTATATTAGAATAATTTTAGAGCAGATCACATTAATATCCTTATTAAAACAGCAATAAAAAACAACAAAAAAAATAAATAAAAAAAAACAGTTTAAAACAGAACAGAAGCTTCTTCTTGAAAGTCTCCAAGAACATAAAATTCAAATAGTTTTGTAAAAATTTACAGCCATCACAAAACGGCATTCACAGCCCAAGAGAAAAAGCAGGAGAGGACTTGATTTTGTCCAAATGAAATTTAATTGATCATTTGTCATGTGAAAGAAGATCTGGTTACACTTTATTTTAAGTTGTACTCCTTGCAATGTAACAATTCATTTAAATACTGAGTAATATTAATTAATTACATGTACCTACAGTTAGGGTTAGAATGAGGGTTAGGTTTGGGGTTAGTTATGTGTAATTATGCATAATTAACTGTAATTACTTTAGTATGTACATTGAACAAGTGTCACAACATACCTCAATATAAAGTGTTAGTTTAAAAAAAAAAAAAGACCTGAACTGTTCACAAGAAAAAGATCATTTGCATGTGTTGTGAGAATTATCCATTTGTGTGTTGTCAAATTGCTGAAAATGTTTTCTCAATTTGTAAGTGTTTTTTTTATTTGCATGTGCTTTCTTAACACATTTGATCTCTCTTGGCCACCGTAGTGTTGACATCTTGTGGACCAACTAAGTAGTGCAAAACAAAATCACTGCACTATTATGAGCTGCACATACACTGTACACAGTTAAAATAATCAGGCTGCACACATAAAATATGTGCCGTTAACAGAATTTCCATAACATAAAGGTACTTTATACTTGGGCTGATGATTCCAGGAAGAACCTTTGAAAATCAATGGAATGTTTTAGTTTCACTGAATAATCTTTAAAGTGGAAAGAAAAATCGTTGGACTTTTAAAACGATTCTCACACTAAATGAAGAGAAATGTTCACTGAATGCTTCTTTGGGGAATCAAAAGGCTTAAGTGTGCATAAACCCTGTTCTTCTGATTGTTAGCTTTTATAGATGAGATAGAATGTGGTGCTCTCATTTTTACTAGTGTTACGGGGTCAGTCTTCGAGTCACTGGCTCCATGTGAAAGCTGCAGCGCTGTGTTCAGTGTTGAAACAATACTTGTACTGTAAAACAAACAAAAAAACAGACAAAAAAAGAATGATGACTTCTGTAGTTCAACAACAACAACAAATATTGACAATGATATTATTAAAGATAAATGAAACATTTGCATTGAATTGTTTGCTTCGCCTTTTTTTTTTAAATTAAAGAGATAGTTCACCCAAAACTGAAACATTTGCTATTATTTGCTCACCATTTACTTGTAGCAACCGCGTTTCTTATATATAAATAGATATATAAAAATAGATATTCTAAAAAATCTTTTCCTTTTGTGTTCAACAAAAATTAAACTCATAAAGGTTTGGAACCATTTGAAGGTGAGTAAATGGTGAGTACATTTAAATTGTTGAGTGAGCTATCCCTTTAAGTGTTTTATGTCTTTCTCTGTCTAGTAAATGCTGCTGAACAGCGCCTTCTTGTGTATGTGAGCAAAAACACAGCCACTGCATTAAGTTTAAGCACTGTTTAAGCTTTTTTTTCTTTCTTCATTTATTACATTTAAAGTTCCTGACAATAGATATCAATACAGGCCCTTACCCTAACCCAGGCCTTTAAGCAAGATTCAAAGCATTAAGCACAGATAGACAGACAGACAGACAAAAAAACAACAACAAATAAAAAGAACAATATACTGAAATCCATACATTTGATTTTATATCCGGCTATATTCTGAATAACCCTGTGAATAAGGATATACAGGATACAGGATGACAATACAAACAATTTATGTCTGCCGTTTTTGTGGCTAAAATAGGAGCACATGTAATTAATGTCATTACATAATTACACATTATAGTTATTATTATGCTCTTAATTTTCATTCATTCATTCATTTTCTTTTCGGCTTAGTCCCTTTATCAATCTGGGGTCGCCACAGCGGAATGAACCGCCAACTTATCCAGCATATGTTTTACGCAGCGGATGCCCGTCCAGCTGCAACCCATCACTGGGAAACATCCATACTCACTCATACACTACGGACAATTTTAGCCTACCGCATGTCTTTGGACTTGTGGTTGAAACCGGAGCAAACCCACGCGAACACGGGGAGAACATGCAAACTCCACACAGAAACGACAACTGACCCAGCCGAGGCTCGAACCAGCGACCTTCTTGCTGTGAGGCGAACGTGCTACCCACTGCGCCACCGCGTCGCCCTAAACTTAATTTACAGTAGCATTAATTATTTAATATTGTGTTTTATTATTACTTTTTTTTACAGCAATTTCACTAAGATAAATCCAAATTCGTTTTATATATAACAATTACTTAACATTAATAATATGCAAAAACTAACAGTAACTCACTCCCTATCAGCATGCTCCCTACTTTATTAATAATTAGTGGAATGATCCGCCCAAAATAAAAATTAAGGTTAGGATACTTAAAAAAAACAAAAACAAAAAAAAACAAATATATATATATATACTACTACTACTACTATAATAATAGTAATAATGATAATAATTCAATTAACATTTAAGTAACAGCAATGATTTATTTCCCCCTAATAACCCAGCTTTTATCATCTTGCTTTTGCTCTTTCCAAAATACCTGTAAAATGTAATGCAGTTTTACAGCACTAGGTGATGCTGGAGGATCACACAACACTGCTTCTCTCTCTCTCTCTCTCTCTCTCTCTCTCTCTCTCTCTCTCTCTCTCTCTCTCTCTCTCTCTCTCTCTCTCTCTCTTTCTCTCCTTCATCCTCCTGAAGCAAAACGGCAACTTCCACCAGCATGTCACATGTCACACGCCGCTTAGTTATAATAAAAAGTCACACGCAGCACCTGACTAAGTAATAAATAAACAAGTACGACTGTGTGTGCGCGCACGTCTGCAAATGATGGATGGGAAGGAATGGGCTGTTATCACAGAGTGCATGTATCACCGCCTGCCATTTTTACACCGGCCCGTGACAGAACAGTGACACGCGGGACATGAGCGACACGAGCCCAGATGAGCAGATCTTCATTTCCTGTTCCTGCTCACAGCAGACCCAAATATGTGACATGTTGTCTTCATTAATTCCCCCTTCATTTGAATATATCTAGCCGTCTGCTCTCTGGGCGTCCTCTCCGTCTCTTTCTACCTCCCCCAGGACCATAACGCACACGCACACACATACACAGGTCTTATCTGGTTGAAAGTGTCAAGCTTATAGTTTTGTTAGGCAAATCACAATATTTATCTGTCAGTTTTGAGATTTTGGCTTTTTTTTCTTTTTTTTCCTTCTTATTCAGTCTAATGTAAAGAATTCCAAATATTCAAAATACATTGGATTCTGTTGTCGCATTTATCAAGTTGTGTCTGTAGATCTCAATTGAAGTACATCTTTTGTTTCCTCAAAAATGTGTTTTATTTTTCTTTCCTTGAACCATAATTCTCCACCTCAGCAGCGCTTACATACACCAGACTTCAGTTTTATTCATATCAATATTCTGAAGGTTATTACAGAGAGATATGTTCATACATAATTTGCCTGATTATATACAGTACAGCATTTTATTCTACAAATAATCTGTTTTATGATTATTTTATTTTTAAAAAGGTTACTAAGTGATAAAAAGAGATTCACAGAATTCCCACTGTACAAACTGTAATGTTTAATAAAGAAAAAAAAATACAAATAAATATAGATACAGACACTGCAAATAGATACAGATACTGCAGGTGAAGGCCTAATAAAAACCGAGCTAATAGTTCCCCAGCTGATTGCTTACATTAACAGTTTCAAAGGTCATATATGTATTCTAGTTTAAATATGCAAAATGATGCATAATTCCAATAAACGTGCTAATACACTGTAAAATAAAAAATATTTTTGACTTTTGATGCTGAAAAGACTTTTGTTGACATTTTAAATAGTTTAAAGTTATATAATTGTCTGGATTGTATTGTAAATTATGGTAAAAAACCTGGTAATAAACTGACAGAACCTTTTCTGCCATTTGACAGACTTAATTCTCTATACATTATCTCTTATACAATATATTGTTTCAAAATACTAAAATGACAATAAAAGTCATTTTGTTAAATTCTAATCTATCTATCTATCTATCTATCTATCTATCTATCTATCTATCTATC
>CAIGQV010017835.1:7762842-7785149 GCA_903798115.1 Danio jaintianensis | reverse complement strand
CCTTTATTAATCTGGGGTCGCCACAGCGGGATGAACCGCCAACTTATCCAGCATATGTTTTATGCAGCAGATGCCCTTCCAGCTGCAACCCATCACTGGGAAACATTCATACACACATACACTACGGACAATTTTTAGCTTACCCAATTCACCTATACCGCATGTCTTTGGACTTGTGGGGGAAACCGGAGCACCCGGAGGAAACCCACGCGAACACGGGGAGAACATGCAAACTCCACACAGAAATGCCAACTAACCCAGCTGAGGCTCGAACCAGCGACCTTCTTGCTGTGAGGCGAACGTGCTACCCACTGCGCCGCCCTATATTATATTATATTATATTATATTATATTATATTATATTATATTATATTAATAATTCATTCATTTTCTTTTTGGCTCAGTCCCTTTATTAATCTGGGGTCACCACAGCGGAAAGAACTGCCAATTTATCCAGCATATGTTTTGCGCAGCGGATGCCCTTCCAGCTGCAACCCATCACTGGGAAACACCCATACACACTCATACACTACGGACAATTTAGCTTACCCAATTCACCTACAGCGCATGTCTTTGGACTTGTGGGGGAAACCAGAGCACCCGGAGGAAACCCACGCGAACACAGGGAGAACATGCAAACTCCACACAGAAATGCCAACTGACCCAGCCGAGGCTCGAACCAGCAACCTTCTTGCTGTGAGGCGACAGCGCTACCCACTGCGCCCCCTTATATTATATTATATTATTCATTCATTCATTCATTTTCTTTTCGGCATAGTCCCTTTATTAATCTGGGGTCGCCACAGCGGAATGAACCGCCAACTTATCCAGCACATGTTCTACGCAGCGGATGTCCTTCCAGCTGCAACCCATTACTGGGAAACTCCCATACACTCCCATTCACACACATACACCACGGACAATTTAGCTTACCCAATTCACCTATAGCGCATGTCTTTGGACTTGTGGGGGAAACCGGAGCACCCGGAGGAAACCCACGCGAACACGGGGAGAACATGCAAACTCCACACAGAAATGCCAACTGACCCAGCCGAGGTTCGAACCAGCGACCTTCTTGCTGTGAGGCGACAGCGCTACCCACTGCGCCACCACGCCGCCCTATATTATATTATATTATATTATATTATATAAAAACCACTTTTAAATACTTACATCATACATTTATTTTTAAACACTTACTTCATCTTTGGTTTTGGAGGTAGACTTTTGGGAGACCATGAATGGAATATCATCCATAGCTGAAAAGAAAAAACATAAGTGATGCTGAAGTGGCCATCATCTTGAACAGGTTTATGTCTTTACAATTGACTGCCTAACTGAAAATGATCACAGAAAAAACATAAATAAATGGACATTTGAGCTGAGATCAGACAGAAAAAAGGGTGTGTAGAATCAGAGACCAGAAACTGTCAGGGAACTGGTTGCCAGGGACAACAATCAAACTCCACTACTGACCAATAACAGGGCTAATTAATCACAATAAAAATAAGCAATATAAATTAGCAATAAAAATCAGCACAAAAACAAATCATGAAATATTAAAATATGAACAGCAAACAAGCGCCTTCGATTTCGGCTATGCTCTGAAAACAAATCTGACTTCATCTAATAGCCGAAAATAGCAGAAGACGGAAAGTTCCTGCAATCCCCTCAGACAAAGCGAGATGAAAGCCTTTTTTTTCTCCGGCACTGTATTTGAAGGCCCCCCCGCACGTTCTCCTCCCTCTTTCCCTGTTAATTACTCTTGATTATTCCTGATCCTGTCTTGTCAGGGAGACGTTCGACTCCAAAAACAAAGCCCCACTCGCACACGTCGAAAGAAAAAGGGAAAAGAGAGAGACAAAACATTCGGGGGATATCAATTTGCATGAAAATGAGCCTGAGTGTTGGGCTCGCCGAGAGAAAGCGAGAGCGAGGAAGAAAGAGAGAGGTGGATTGAAAGAGGACTTGCCAAGAGTGCGGTGGTATAATTAGCATTCTACCAAACAAACGAGCTTCAACAGAGCTATAATTAAGCAGGCCTGTAATTAAGTGTATGCCCTTTATCATAATGATCATGGTTAAAGCGCCTTTGAAGGCTGCCAGTGGGTTATTAACGGCGTAACCCTGCGCCCACGCAAGAATCAGGGTGTCACGACTGTCAGGCTAAAGAGCGCCCCTTTGTTTATCAAATACATTAGAGCCCAAATTAACACAGGGTGACACGGGGACACAATAGCTCCCATTGGCTGAACTGAAGAAAAATGTCCATCCCAAATCCCCCTAAAAAAAAAATTAATCAAATAAAATATCAGAAAGTGCCCAAGTTTGCTGGTGGAAACATGGTATCTAATAGCACTGCTGTATATCAGATATGGATGGAGGAAACTGGGAGATGTTTTCTCAGAAGTTACTTGGAGGTTGACGGTGTAATGTTTCTTAAACTGATGTACGGTTTCATTACTTTAGCAAAAGCTGAATGCAGCTCTGTGCTCAATGGTTTCATAGTAAGTTCTTAAAGGAATAGTGCACCCAAAAATTAAAATTTAGGATAATGTACTCACCCTAATCCATGCTTCTGTACAGTATATGCCTTTTTTATGTCAGATGAACACAGTAGGAGTGGTTTTAAATTTTATCCTGGCTCTTCCTTGCTGTATAATGATGAAGGATTGTGGTTTTTATTTTATAAGCATAAAAATCTATCATCAAACTATAACCAATATACTCCTGCCAGGGGGTTAACACATCTTAAAAATGCTAAATTATAAACTCCAATCAATGACGGCCCGGCAATTGAATGCATGTTATTCACGTCTGACATGTATGACTTTTGACATAAGACTTATAGACACATGAATGGGGCATTTTGAGAGTAATATACATTATGTGCAACATTATGCAGTAATACCTAATCTATTCCTAAAGCTTCCACTACACATACGTCTTACGTAATGTGTCATTCAGTTGCCGCGGTAAGGCAAGGTAATGCAAGTTTATTTATATAGTACATTTCATATACAATGGCAATTAAAAGTGCTTTACATAAACAAGAATAAAAGAAGCATCAAATACAAGTAGAACAAAATAAAAACAACAACGAATAAAAATGATTAAAACTGATTAAAATGTGTTAAAACAGGAATGAAAAAGAAAAGAAAGACACAATAGTGTGATCTGTTGGACGTAGCACAGTGCTCATTCAGTAAAGGCACAGCTAAACAGATGTGTTTTAAGTCTTGATTTGAATGTGCCTTATGCTGGAGCACATCTGATCATTTCTGGAACTGATTCCAACAGCGGGGGGCACTGTATAGATGAAAGCGGATTCACCCTGCTTTGAGTGAACTCTTGGAATTTCTAATTTACTTGATCCTAATGATCTGAGTGACCTGTTAGATTTGTATGTAGTGAGCATATCTGTAATGTATTGAAGTCCTAGGCCATTTAGTGATTTATAGACAAGTAATAAAACTTTAAAATCTATTCTGAATGTAACTGGGAGCCAGTGTAAAGACCTGAGAACAGGTGTGATATGCTCTGATTTTGTGGTTCTGGCAATAATCCTAGCAGCAGCATTCTGCATGAGCTGCAACTGTCTGACTGTCTTTTTGGGAAGGCCAGTGAGGAGTCCATTATAGTAATCCACCCTGCTGGTGATAAAAGCATGAACAAGTTTCTCTAAGTCCTCAATGGAAACAAAGCATCTAATTCTTGCAATGTTTTTGAGATGATAGTATGCTGATTTAGTTACTGCTTTGACATGACTACTGAAACTTAGATCTGACTCCAGAATCACATCAAGCTTCTTGACCTTATTTTTAGTTGTTTGACCCCTAGTGCCAAGGTACGCATGCACCTTGAGGACTTCATCTCTGTTCCCAAATACAATGACTTAGTTTTCTCTTTGTTTAACTGAAGAAAGTTTTGGCTCATCCAACTGTTAATTTCATCAATGCATTGGCAGAGGGTGTCAATGGGGCTGTAGTCATTATGCAGTAAGGCTAAGTAGATATGAGTGTCATCAGCGTAGCCGTGTTAAGAGATTTGCTTCTTACTCATTATCTGGCTCAGTGGGAGCATATAAAGGTTAAACAGCAGAGGTGCCAGAGTTGAACCTTTTGGGATTCCACACGTCATTGGTGTACACCTCGACCTATGGTCGCCTAATATAGGAGCCTCTCCCTTTAAGCTAAGATCTGAACTATTTAAGGACCGTCCCAGAAAGCCCAAGCCAATTTTCCAGCCTATCAAGAAGTATGCTGTGATCGACAAATGCAGCACTGTTAGTTTGCCTGAATCTTGAATATTGATTATCTTTATAAGGGCACTCTCTGTACTATGATGTGCTCAGAAACCAGATTGAAAATTGTCTAAACATCCCTTAGAGCTTAAGAACTTGTTAACCTGGTTAACCCCTGGGCGGTGTATGGATTAGTTTGACGATTCATTTATTTGCTTTTGGAAGCTTCAAAATAAAAGCTACTATGCAACACCATTATTCAGCATAAAATAGCATAAACAGGATAAAAATTTTAAACTATTCCAACTGTGTTTATCTGACAGAACAAAGTCAAATACAATGATGATGGCATGAGGGAGTGTAAATGATGGGGTCATTTTCATTTTTGGGTGAACTATTCCTTCAATAAATATCTGAAGATGTCTTGGGGGAAAAGGCGAATGAGTTAATCATGATGGCAAATAGCTCAGTCCGCCATGAGGCAAAGATGTGAAATAGTGCATGATTAACATACTTAACTGTTCAGGTCAATGACATGATGCTTTTCTTTAGAATAATTTTTTTCAACACAAAATAAAATGTAATGGTAACACTGAATCAACAATCCTGAAATCATAATGAAGGGGGAATCAGCTTGTGTAGAAAATGTATTTAATTTCAGGTACCTATTGTATTAACGATGTATGAACAGCTTGTGTGAACAGCAATTGTAAAAAAAAAATTATAATAAAAAACATAATAATAATCAAAAGTTTTGTTGTCTAGTCAAATTCTGTAATAAAATTCTGTTGTACAATAGTTGTCTATGATTTTTTGCTGGGTATACATACAAACATACACAAGAGTGACATTTATGCACAATCCCGAGAGCCTCTGGTTTGTTCTATTACTATGACTATGGATATACTGTATTGTTCAAGATATTTCAGAAGAGACATTCTGTACTGTTATGTACATTTGTCATGCAAAGAAAAGTCATTCAAAATATTGCCTCACATTTATATAGTACAATCTCAGAAATAAGGGTACAAATGCTGTCATTGGGATGCTGTACACATTTTGGTACCTTACAGGGTCCATTTACCATGAAGTTAGTACTACTGTACTTTTTAAGTACTAATATGTACCTTTAACCTTAGAACTACCAAGGCGGTCATTTTGACCATTTTTAAAATTTGTAATTTAATAACTTAATAAAACCCACATACAGTATCTATAATACCCTGACTTTTCCTAAATATGCACATATTTATTTCTAACATTGATATTTTATTAAAATGACAAAACAATAAATAACTATGAGTATTTATACCTTGAATTACCATAGCGGTCAAAATGGCTGCATGCATTTCAGTGTCTGCTACAGTACTTTCCCTGTGACTTTGAATATGCAACCTCTTGCTAACATAAACATAACTTTCTGATAGCAAATACATTACTTTACTTCAGATGTGTCTTTCAAAACAGCATATTCAGAGCTGTGAAAAAGTCATCTCCCTGCATGTAAAAGTGAAAATAAAAGTAAGGCACTGACCTTTGCGGGCGGTCTAGTAGCCTTACTACACATGTATAGAGTGTATCACCTAAAAGATTGTATTTTTAGGGTAATCGCTTCATTAAATAGGATAACAGACATTAAAATCTTATTTTAATATCTCAATAGACTTTCAATGGTGACATAAACCTCTCTGATTGGAAGAAAAAAAAATAATTCCAAAATTAAAATTGTATTCCAAAAAAAAAAAGGTTTATGGGTTTGGAACATCATAAGGGTAAATGAGTATGTGTAAACGATGACTGGACTTTTCCCTTCTTAATGTCTGTGGTAATTGTGTTAGCAGGGAATTGTGTCAAAAAAAAAAGTGTTTTACAATGAATCCAACCGCATGGCCCACCCAATTCCTCACTTCACAAATTAAAGCTAAAGCAGGGCCTGACTCCTTCTAACTTATCATTCTGTATAAGGTCTTACATCGAGAAAATGATATACAAGGTTAAACCACTTCAGCACAGCCATCAACGAGCCATTCAAATAGCTCCTTCGGGCTTCCCTATGGATATTTTCTTAACACCATTTTGGATACTACCTTTACGGCCATTAGACAGGCCTCGGGGAATGTATCACTCAGCTCTGGAATGGACTATTGAACAACAAAGAGCTTCGAGAGGTCATTTCACCAGCAGGTCTCGGGTAATTGAAAGGAGGATGATAACGACTTGTTTTGGTCCATAAAAACAAGTGAATAAACATGTGCTAAAGCATCACTGAACAACAGCGTGGGGGTAGAGAGCAAGGCTGGCGGCGAATACTTTAGAGTCGACGTATAGTCATGGGTATAGGCTCGATGCCAGCTTTGAGGTCAATTTTTCATGTTCAACAATAAAATTTGAAGAGCTAACAATGAAAAATTTGTTAAAATCATGTTGGTAAATAAATCCTTGCCGTTGGCTTGCAACTAGTGAGTATATGAGAAGAGGTGCAAATGTTGCCAGATCTAGTTATTATAAGCATTGTGTAGTTGGGCTTATATTTAATATATAGTGTGGCACTGATACCGATTACATGCACACAAATAATGCAGTTATTTCGAATAATCTAAGTAAGGCCTTAATCACAGTATGCGATTCACTACTTCACCACTCTGAAGATTCATATGATCTGTTTAACTGTATCTTTTATTAGTTTGACATGTATATTGTGAAATTTTCTGCATATGTTTGTAGGCAACAGACACATGTGGACGTTTGAATGAGGCTTCAAACATATACTGCTAAAATAAGTGATTAATTCAAGTCTATGCATCATGTCATATCACTCAGCGTTTACTGTGATTTTTCTGGAGTCAAAGCATAGCAATCAACTTGACTGATTGAATAATATACTGATTATAATTCCTGTCTGCATTTTTATACACCTTAAACCCCCAAAATACAACTCTAAACACATCTCTGTCAGTCCATTTTGTTGAGCATAATTATAATTGAGCCTATATTTTATTCACAACAGGTATAGCAGGAGCAGTAAAGGATGAGCACACTAACATAAATCTCTTCTCCACTTCAATTGAAATAATTGTCATTTGACAAGGCATCTATTCAATTTGTTCAAATATTTTTTGACAACTAAAGTATGTTTATTTTGCACATGTGTGTTTCAGCGTACATCATGCTGTGTGAGCATCAGAAACATGAGTCGAGAGCAGCATGACAGCATTAAACACAATGTATCAGTGCATTCTATGGCATCTTTAACAATTCCCAGACCTCAGTAATTTCAAAACCTGACTATGGTCATGGTCGTGAGGAAGGCTTTGATGAATCTGAAACGCGTCTGATGGATAAGAGAGGAATTTGAAGGCCGGAACATTCACTTCTGTTGTTCAAGCATCACATTTTCAATAAGATCATGATTTGTATTCACTTGCCATTCATACTGACTCACGCTAACACACACATACAAGCATTTTGTACGCATTTGCAGTATGATGGGAAGATTTGGGGCGATTGTGAGGAGAAAAAAATGGATGTGAGTTTGGGGCCATGTTGGAGAGGAGTGTTAAGGTAATGTTTGTCCAGACTGCTGCTGCCTGGACTGAAGTTGTAAAAGGTAAAGTATGGCGCCTGGCAGATTCTACTCAAATAGGTTAGATCACAGGCAGCATGATATATATTCGCTCCTCTGGAGGAGCATAGCTGAGATTATAGAAGCAGTTTGAAATGGTCTGTAGGTACAAATGCACTAAAACACCAGTGTTCAGAATATATACATCTGTATAGCTGATGGAAATGCAATGTTTTGGGTGCAAAAACATTATGGAACTTTGGGTCTTTGTGTTCCAAGAAGCTGTTAAGCAGTTAAAGCAGTGGTTGTGGCTTGAACTGGTGGACTATGCCTAAAAATGCATTGGAGGTCATGGAGAGCTCAAAAACCCTAAACCTTGCTTTTTACAGGGTAAGTTGAAAATGGATATGTATTATATTTATTAATATTACATTAAAGTTCATATTAATAAGTAAGGTTAATATTAACATTAATTATTTATTGTAATATTAATTCGGTTTTTTATAATGTCAAAAACCTGTTGCAAAAAAGAATGAATAAAAATGAGTAATTACTAATACAATAAGGTTGTACCAGTTAATGTTAGTTAATATATTTATTAAAATTAACAAGCAATGAACAAAACATTTATTATAGTATTAATGTTTGTTAACATTAATGAAAATACAGTTGTTCATTGTTAGCTCTATGATTAAGTCATGCTTTTTGTTCACAATTACTTCATGTTAGTAAACACATTAACTAACATTAACTAATGAAACCTTGTAGTGTTACCAAAGTCAGATAGATAGATGGTGGCGCAGTGGGTAACGCTGTCGCCTCACAGCAAAGAGGTCACTGGTTCGAGCTCGGCTGGGCCAGTTGGCATTTCTGTGTGAAGTTTGCATGTTCTCCCCGTGTTCGTGTGGGTTCTCTCCGGGTGCTCCGGTTTCCCCCACAAGTCGAAAGACATGCGCTATAGGTGAATTGGGTAAGCTAAATTGTCTATGGTGTATGTGTGTGAATGAGAATGTATGGGTGTTTCCCAGGGATTGTTTGTGGCTAGAAGGGCATCCGCTGCGTAAAACATATGCTGGATACGTTGGCAGTTCATTCCGCTGTGGCGACCCCTGATTAAAAAAGGGACTAAGCCGAAAAGAAAATGAATGAATGAAGTTACCAGGTGTGTAATATCATATCAGCAATGCTTATAAAAAAATAATAAATGAATAAACAAATAAATAAATATTGATCAATCGACACAGTGAATGAATGAAGGATTGAACAATAATCCTTTACATTTTCTTTCTGATATATACATACATACAAAATATACAATATACATAACCCACTTCATTAAAAGTGCTACAGGCAGAACTGGAATGAAACCCATGGCCTTGGATTTCCTCTGGCAGTGTAGCCTCCAGTATCCCGCTGTGACCATCACACCTTTCGCAAACTGAAAAGAGCTCATTGATCTTCACAAGGCTGATGGACACAGATTTGCAGGTCAATGTTGCATGATACCTGTTTATTCAAAACAAATCCTACAACAGGGATTTCCAGTTTGCCAATATTCTTGACGTGTGATTAGAGCAAATGCACAGGTAACGAACACGTCATTAATTGCTGATTAGAGTGGCAAGTTCAGCTCAGGGATCGGTTAGACTGAGTGAATGATGAGCCTGCGCTGGAGTGAGTATGAGGATCATTGCCTTATTAATACCGGTGTCAGGTGTTGTGAAAAATTTGGGCATTGTCATCGGCGCAGTCCTGACGGATGGAGGCTGCGGGCAGAGAAGACTTTCCCTTACATGCTGCTCCGAGCTCTAATCCTTCACACTTCCATTGTTGGATGCACTGTCACACAGGACTTTCAGACGCCAACCATGTTACACACACACACACACACACACACACACACACACACACACACACACACACACACACACACACACACACACACACACACACACACACACACACACACACACACACAGATTTATACACAGGTTAATGTTCATAGACTGACAGATGGAGGACTCGGTCAGCCAGTACCGCACAGTTCATGAAACAAAAAATAATTTCTTCCCCATAGAAGAGAGGGGGTGAGAAAAATAGGCGAGAAAGAGGAATTCAGGGAATTTGAAATAATTCTTTATGAGGTGGTGGGAAAACAGATACTTTGTAATAATGTAAAGCAATGGGAGTCATTTAATCTGTTCTTTGGATGCTATATGGGACATTGTAGCAAAATACTATTTGATGGGGAGGGGAAAAGTGCTGAAAATTTAACACTAAAATGCACACAAGTGTTTAAAATTGTAATTGTTTAAAAATGATGATGATTATTATTATTATTATTATTATCATTATTATTATTATTAGTAGTAGTAGTAGTAGTGTTATTATTATGCTATTTTGTTTAATAAATCCATCCTTTGTGTGAAAAAGTTTTGAAAAAATTTCAAACTTTTGAATGACAATCTGGAATAATAATAATAATATAGGGATTAATAATTCTAGTTAGCATGGGTAAATAAACAAATCAATCAAAATTTCTAATAATAAAATATATGTATATTCATTATTATTATTATTATTATTAATATTTTGTAATATAATAAATCCAGCCTTCTTTGGTGTGAAAGAGTTTTGAGAGAGTTCAAAATCATAAACAATAACCTCCCAAAGATTTAAAAGGCAGTATTTAAAAAAGGGAATATTAATAAAGGTGTTAATACTTTTAGTTACAATAGCATGGTTATTTAAACAAATACATCAACATTTCTAATATTAAAATATATAATATATGTATATTTAATTATTATTATTATTATAATTAATGACGGGCGACGCGGTGGCGCAGTGGGTAGCACGTTCGCCTCACAGCAAGAAGGTCGCTGGTTCGAGCCTCGGCTGGGTCAGTTGGCATTTCTGTGTGGAGTTTGCATGTTCTCCCCGTGTTCGCGTGGGTTTCCTCCGGGTGCTCCGGTTTCCCCCACAAGTCCAAAGACATGCGCTATAGGTGAATTGGGTAAGCTAAAATTGTCCGTAGTGTATGTGTGTGAATGAGTGCGTATGAATGTTTCCCAGTGATGGGTTGCAGCTGGAAGGGCATCCGCTGCGTAAAACATATGCTGGATAAGTTGGCGGTTCATCCCGCTGTGGCGACCCCAGATTAATAAAGGGACTAAGCCGAAAAGAAAATGAATGAATGAATGAATGAATTATTAATGACTAAGATTCTTAGATTGTCTTTAAAACATGTTTAAATAGTTAAATTGTAAACAAGAAAATTATAATATTACATTATATTTACTATTCTTGGCACGCAGTAGTAGTAGATGTATGTTTTATATGTATTACTTTAATATAGATTTGACATACAAGTGTTATTAAATAGACCTAAACATTTTATCAAACAATTTTGTTTGTTTGTCATGATTTTTGAGCAAGTTTTCATTTGTTACCATGGTAACTTCTTGTTTGACTTATTTTCTCACACCTGTTCAATACTTGTTTCATTCATTCACTCAGTATTATAGGACTCAATTCTATTTGCCTGTTTTCCAATTTTCTCTCTTTTGTTTTGTTTACATCAAAGTGGGAAACAGATTCTTACCCTGCACATAACAATAAAATTTTGTATAGTAGTTTGTATTCTGCTCAAACTTTGGGATTAAGTGTCACAATCAAAACACATAATTATTTGTTCCTGCATTCAGGCTATGTATAATTAACACCTTTTTTTCATGCAACTATTCAGACCTCTTCTTTCCCCTTACCTTTTCACCCCATAACACAGATTAAATCTCCTCACACCCACAGCTCACACTGACAACATCCAGCCAAACCACAGGAGAGCAACAGTCTGAGTCACTGCAGCAGCAGGTCATGCATAAAGGACAATAGTGCAAGTGGATGTGAAACCTGGAGAAGCTGATGGGAAGAGAGGGCTACCAGCGAGGGCGAATGGCAGATTAGACACAGAGATACAAGGAAGAAGAAGAAGGATCAAGGGGTTCAGAGGGATGCTTTAACCAATTTTGGGTCTGCTACTCAAAAAAAAAAAACAGAAAGAAGTGTTATTCCTACCAAAGTCATACTGTATTTTGTGTAATTGTATTAGTTACAGCGTTTCCATTAACCAACGTTATGTGAATAAAATTGAGGTTTTCCTCTTGAGATAAGTCACTGCAAAAATCATGTTGACTAATGTTGGTGTGTATATCACAGACAGATATTAAATCTAAATTTAAATGGGGTTGCATCCCATAAGCATTAATGGCATGAAAAGACCATTATAAGGTGATTTTGGGATGAAGTTTCACTGAGGAACCTCTTAAGTGTCGTCTGAAATTTCCATCGAAAATGCACATTTTTCTCAGCCTCCTGTTTATGTTGAGTTATTTCACATTGAAGACCATGAAAAGAACTTATTCTTTGCCATAAAAGTGAAATTATTGAACTTACACACAGGAGTGCTGCAATTTGCAAAAATGCTAATTTTTCAACAAAAAAAAAAAAATCAGACGGCATTTAGAGGTTTTTTGCATCTGAACTCTTCAACTGTAGTTTCAGAATTTAGTGATGAACAGAACAAACTTTTTTTGAATTGTATGTCTCTTTCCCAAGAAATACAGTTTCTACAAATAAAAGCATAGCCATATTTAAAAAAAAAAGCCTGTCATGTTAATGCAATGTAAAAACTCTTTCTAGTTTTGCTGAATATTCCTTTTACAAACTGCCCAGAAAAAGAAAATAATGTGAGCATAAAGCTTTATTCCAATTTCCAATGAGATTTAAACAATTCTGTGCATAATGTTGATTGTGGGTAAATCTGGCCACTGAATGTAAGCTGTCTACCAATAAAACTTATCACATCCATGCACATGAAGATTGCTAAAATGAATATATGGATCAATCGATTGATAGATTTCATATGAATACATGATGATTTTAATTAATGAGACAAGCTTTTAACACTACTTATTTGTTCAAACTTTTTTTATATTTTGTAATTAAATAACTTTGTTAAAATAAAATTGACCACATGCACTTTTTTCCCAGTCTTTGAATATCTGCTCCTCTGTTGCCTTGTAAGTTTCTGATAACAAAAATGTTTTTTCACCAAAACTTTGCTCATCTCACAGTAAGGTAGGCATCTTTGCAGGTGGTTTAGTACCTCGTACACAATAATATGCCATAATTATATGTATAAAATACACTACCTGACAAAAGTCTTGTCGTCGATCCCAGTTGTAAGAGCAACAAATAATAACTTGACTTCTAGTTGATCATTTGGAAAAGTACTGCATCCCAATTATCACAAATACTGCAGAAGACCTATTGGAACCTGCATGGACCCAAGACTCTCATAGAAATCAGTCAAGTTTGGTGAAGGAAAAATCATGGTTTGGGGTTACATTCAGTATGGGGGCGTGTGAGAGATCTGCAGAGTGGATGGAAACATCAAAAGCCTGAGCTATCATCAACGTCAAATTTGTGCTGCCCATTACATTCCAAACCACAGGAGAGGGCAAATTCTTCAGCAGGATAGCGCTCCTTATCATACTTCAGCCTCCACATCAAAGTTCCTAAAAGCAAAGAAGGTCAAGGTGCTCCAGGATTGGCCAGCCCAGTCACCAGACATGAACATTATTGAACATGTCTGGGGTAAGATGAAGGAGGAGACATTGAAGTTGAATTTAAAGAATCTTGATGAACTCTGGGAGTCCTGCAAGAACGCTTTCTTTGCCATTCCAGGCGACTTTATTAATAAGTTATTTGAGTCATTGTAGAGATGTATGGATGCAGTCGTCCAAGCTCATGGGAGTCATACACAATATTAATTCTTTTTCCACTGCACCACGACTTTATATTCTATACTGTACATTATTTCTGTTAAGTGACAAGACTTTAGTCTAAGCAAAGTCAGACCTTAACTGTCCTAATTAAATAATTAAAAATCAAGGCATGGACACATTTTATTTTGTAAAATAAGCATAATCTAGAGGCCTTTGCACTTCATAAAACCACTTCTGATACCAAATGATCAACTAGAAGTCAAGTTATTATTTGTTGTTCCTAAAACTTGGATAGGCGACAAGACTTTTGTCAGGTAGTGTATATAAAATCCTATATAAAACTATATATATACAGAAAAGATTGTATTTTTAGGGTGATGACTTTATAAAATATGACAGCAGACATTTAAATTTTAATTCTAAAATCTCAGTAGAAACTTCAACATGAAGCTATGACGTGAAAAGAATTACATTTGGTACATTCTTATATGAACGGTGAGAATGACCGCTATGGTCATTCTAGTAGTTACAGAATTCTGGTAGTTCCGGTGTTAATTACTACACATTTATTTCAACCATTAAAAATGAATGAATTCATGATGCACATCAAATTTTTTGCTATATTTTGATTTGACTAGTTTTGTTTTTTGCCATTTTGCACTATGTGATATAAAAACTACAGTACTTTAGTGTATAGAGCAACTGGAAGTGCTATTTAGTTAACAGAAAACAAGCAACACATTGTTTTGTAACAAGAAAAGTGTTCTCATATTTATTTTAAATTTATTTTGAGCCTGGTTACGTGCCACCTATGATATTGATTTTGTACCAATATAGTAGTTATTTCATTGTGGCATCGTACCAAATTAATATTTTTTTACTAACACCCTACTGCCCACCACTGTCTCTAAAAGGTTAGTTCTCCCAAATCTGAAAATTCTGTCATCATTTACTTTCCCTTTACTTGTTCCAAACATTTGTTCCAACAGGTTTTCAGCTTTCTTCAAAATATCTTCTTTTGTATTCAATAAAAGAAATAAACTCATAAATGTTTGAAACCACACTAGGGTGAGTTCATTTCCATGTTGGGTGAACTATCCCTTGAACCCTTCAGGGAAATCCCAACAGCTCTCTCAGCACACAGAGCGTCTTCCAGTGACAAACCTCCTTGCTTTAAAAGAAAAATTGTCTCGCCGCCTCAAGACATCTTAGAGACATATTGTGGTTTATTTTGTCACCCGGGTTTGCCATCTGTGCCATTCCAATAGAGGCTTCAGGCTGGTGAAGCCAGAGCCTGGGCGAGGAGGTCTGCCCGAGCCCCTCCAAAGCCCAGCCTGCTCATTAGTCAAATTGCCTAATGAGAGAGAATACAAATGGCCCCCTGCCCTGACAGGAGGAGTTTTGGAAGTGTCAGCGCTCCTGACCCGTGCTATGAGAACAGATGATGGCTTGCTGCTATTTTCAGCACCTTTTAATGACTCTGTCTCGGCCCTTGCCATTCCTCCTCCTTCAGTCTGATTTTTCGTCTTTTATTCATTTTCTGTCTGAACTTTGTATCGCTGTGCATCGAACTCATGCAGAGAAGATTGCACTGAGAAGAATCGATAGTTTGCTTTGAAGCAACATGAGCTAAAGGAAAGAACAGAAATCCGAATTAAATGTAGTCAAGATTGAGATCTTATGAACATATATGATTCTATTGTTTGAAACATTCAGCTTTTCAGAGAAATGCAGCAACAAAACCTTTTACAAGTTCAGACATAAGCTAAAGTAATTATATGTTCACTCTCATGTCGTTCCAAACCAAAATTCCTCTCTTTTACTGAAAAAAAAATGCATAGCATGAGTTTCAAAAATGACACTATAATCCTACATAAAACTTTTAATAGCCTGCGTAAAACTGCAATTAATTCATTTTTTACCAGAAATCTTGTACTCTGGTAACTGAATAAATCATGTCAATGGGAATGTGGTGTTTATGACGATGACATTAAGACCAAATTCAATACATTGAGAATACATGCATTATACAGAGCTAATTTTGACAGAAATTACTTTCAGGTCATAGTCATCATTTAGTTTTAGTCATACTATTTGACATTTGCATGGTTTTTGTCTAGCTTTAATTGGCTTAAAGGGATAGTCCACCCCAAAAATAAAAATGTACTCACTATTTATTTTTGCGTTCAACAGAAGAAATAAACTCATAATGGATTTGGAAGCACTGTAGGGCGAGTAACTGATGAGTAAATTTTCATTTTTGGGTGAACTATCCCTTTAATTTCTGTATTGGTTTTAATTAGAAGTAGTTTAAAATGTTGGGCGATACGGTGGCTCAGTGGTTAGCACTGTTGCCTCACACCAAGAAGGTTGCTGGTTCGAGTGTTCGCGTCAGTTGGCATTTCTGTGTGGAGTTTGCATGTTCTTCTCGTGTTCACATGGGTTTCCTCTGGGTGCTCCGGTTTCCCCCACAGTCCAAAGACATGCAGTACTTTATAATATATAAATATATATATAAATAACAGAAAAGTTTTCATTCAGCATAATATTATAAAACTTACCATTGCAGTCAAATCTATATTATTTGCTCTAGAGCAAATTACAGATGACAAATACTGCCTTCAGACAAACCCAAATGAATTATATTTAACAATAAACCTCTATACAGACTTTATTCAAACTCTCGAATAAGTGTCCGTTAGAAGAGTGCACTCTGCATGAGAGGTTGAATGGCCACTGACCAGAAATATATCCTTAATAAACTGCATATTTGAAATCTAAAGAACTACTTTATCTCCTGAAAAGCTCTTAAAACTATAGTCCAACAGCTACAGTACTTGTCAAACTATAGTGAGTTTAGTCCTCTGTTCGGGCTCATACAGTACAAGTAGAATATCTCACAGCTTTCAGCCAATCAGATTCAAGAACCAAAAACTATTTGACTACTGTGACATAACACGACTTTCTTTATCTTAAAATTAAATAAATCCTCTTCTTTTTGACAAAACAGTTATTTATGCATTTCTTATACAGTAACAAACAGATCAAACAGATATAACTGTGCATTTTAAATTCTCACAGCTGCTAAAGGAACCTAGTAAAGATAAGTGAGTGATTTTCTCTTCATTTTTTACTGTTTAATTAACATTAATGACAGACAGCAGTAGGTATATTATGCTGCTGTTTCTCTAAGATTTAATGCACAAATACATTATACCGATGTGAGAGAGGAAAGTCTTGTTTTTCTCTCCAGGTGAATTATCCTATAAGGGTTTTATGTCAAGAGAAAAAAAAAAAAAAAAAAAACAGAGACCAAGTAAATTATAAAAACTGTAATTTGTTTTGGTAATCTTTAAGCGCATAAAAATTGAAAGAACAAGAGTGAGATTCTACAAACACAAGGGGGTTGGAGAGATGTATTAAGTTTATTTAGCAAAGAATTGTTATTTTTCCATCTGGGTGACAAGCGGCCCTTGAAATCTGGTAGTAGGTTGTGTGCCAATAGGCATCATCCACTGGGCACTGATCTATCTGTCTTCCAGAGTAAAATCGGAGCCAACTGAAGCCTGGCATCAAGCACACAGTTCAGAACTACTTGAGTGTAATGTAATCGCAGCACCGCTCACCTGTTCTGTTCAAAGATTTTTTTTTAAATTGTTTTGCTAAAAATGCTAGATTTTTTATATAATTATAATACTTTCCCCCCTCCTCCATGCAATGATAAAATAGTACAAAATGAGATGGAGAGATAAATATTAAACACGTGTCAAGTGTTTGGAGTTCATGTGCTTGAAGTGCAAGGTGATTTCACCAATCCATCTGAAAAACGACATAAAATAAATAAAAAAACTAATAAAAAAACAGAAGAAAAGAAAGCAAAATATCAACAATATAGATAAAAACACATTAAAGTAAATACTATATAAATAACAAAAAGGTGAATGAAAATAGATTATTAAATAACACTCATATTTAAATAAGTAAAAGTATAAAATAATATACAAAACATACAGATATATAAAATAATTTGCAATAAAATAAAACAACAAGTAAAACAGACCAACATCAATATTATTAAATGTTATCAAAATAAACAAATAAAAACTATATAAAATAAATAATTAAAAATAAAACACAAACACTTGCACAGCTATCTTTTGGTTTAACATCCTAACATCTATGGGTTCTTCCCATAGATGTTAGGATTTTTTTACTGTACAAACTGTATTCTATTCCCCTACTCCTAAAGCCAACCATTACAGGAAACAATATTTTAAACAATGTTTTACATTTTCTAAATAATTGATTCTGTGTGATTGATGAGCTGTTTTAAAATGGGGACCAAAAAAAGTCACCACAAGGTCAAAAGTACTGGTATTACTATACTTGTGGGGACATTTGGTCCCCACTACATCAGGAATACAAAGTACACACACACACACACACACACACACACACACACACACACACACACACACACACACACACACACACACACACACACACAAAAGCAAGGATAGAAGGTAGAATCGATCTCTGATTTGGATTGACCAATTAAACCAAGTGTGAAAACCGCCTAAAGTACAACCAGTCTAGATCTAGGGATTAGCCTCATATCCTATAGCTATTAGTAGCAGCTCTAGCGTGTGAGAGGTCTAGTGGTACAGTAATTCTAGCACAGTGATCTGAAATGGTTTTGAGCCTCTGAGTAAATGAGCTCAGCCTCTTCAGATCACGCATGAGTGGCGGAGCTGGCAATGGACCTGTCGCTAAATTGCGAGTGCCGGATGGGCCACAGCAGAAGGCACAATTACCCCAAATCCCCTCTTAATTAGCGGTTCTGTGGGTATGCTAACTCACCACGCTGGAGCAGGAGGCAGTGCTTGGAAAGAATACCGGAGTGCACTAGAAAGAGAAGCAAATTAAAGCAATAAAGTGGTGTGAGGGTCACCCGATCGGGTCACTGGCCGTATCTGCAGACTATTTTGAGCTGAGCTGAGCTGAGCTTGCATCCCATACCTTCACTTAAGTTGCACCAGCGCTCTTACAGTAGACAACCACTGGCACGGAGCCCCGATAGATCCCCTTCAGAGCTGGGGAGTGTTATTAAGTTTTCCATGTTGGCGGCTGCAGGGCGATGTAAAGTGGCACCTCGGCCTGGTGAGTAATGATGTGTGCCAGGACTCAGGCAGGAGGGATGACAGCATGAGAGGCCTCGTTGGCAGCCACTGGTGCAGCCATAGGACTATTCATCATCTCCTTAAAGCAATCTACCAATGCCGCACCGCCATTCCTCATTAATTATGTTAATCATTGTTGCATTACGCTCATCGTGACATGAGGCTCAGCAGACACTGTGGCAGTCGGAGATGGGAGTATGTGCACAAGGTCTGACAGCTGAAGTTTGACCCAACAAACAGTGAAAATATGACGCTGCGTGCTAAATTGAGCAATAGCTTGATTGACACTAGAAGGATGATTTGCATGCTGCATTGAACAGTGACAAAAAAGTGCAGATTAAATAGGAGTAAAAAACAAAACAAAACAAAACAAAACAAAACAAAACAAAACAAAACAAAAACAACATAGAGGCCTCATTAGCAACCTTGTGCAGCCGTAGAACCATTAATCATCTACTTTAAGCAATCTACCTATGCCTCACTCACATTCCTTATTAATAACAGACATCTTTGTAGCATGTTCATTGTGTCATGAGGCTCAGCAGACATTGTAGCTCAGATGTGGCAATGAGATTTGAGAGTGTATAAATAAGCTTTGATAGCAGCAGTTTGGCCAGTCGAAGCAATCGTTTGATAGAATAAAGATATCTAGATTTACATTTTAGGAAAGGATAATGTGCGAGTTGCATTGAACTATGACAAAACAACAAACCAAACAGAAATTGCTTTACATATAACAATGAATTTTTTTTTTAAAGTGCACAATGCAAAGACTTGACAGAACAGAAACAAAAAATCCAAACAAAACAATCCAAAGCTAACACCACACCACATTTAAAACAATGTATGCACTTCATAGAAATAGAACAGACCCAAATACAAAACAAAGCAAAACAAAACAAAAAAAAATATAACAGAACAAAAACAAATGTAAAAAAAAACATTTCACACTCGTACGTGATTACGCTGCTGTCTTGCTGATCAAGATTTCAAGGTTTGATAGAACTGTCCTTCACAACAAACACAAGCACACGCAGTAATCTCAGATCAATTCATTCCATTATTTTAATTTCACTCACAAACTTTTTTAAAGAACCAAGTTATCCAGAGATCTGTTATCAAGATTAAAGAACCCAGGATATGTCATACCATCCTAGATTACTTAAGCGTGGTACAAAATTTAAACCCCAGACCTGGGACAACCAACATTCCTGTTATGTCTATGTATATATATATATATATATATATTAAAAAAGCAACAAAAAAATCACTGTCACTGACTTTTTACAATACTTAATCTAGAAACAGAAGAACGTGTGCAATTTGAAATCAACATCAAATAGTGATAATCTAAAACGACAACACATATGATAACATGCGAAGTGCAAAAGCCTCTAAATGATGTCTGAAATTTTCTTCAATTTTTATTTGTGTGTAGGTTCAATCATTTTATTTTTGTTGATGAATCTTTTCATTGTCTTTAAAGTGAAATAACTGAATAGAAAAAACAAGAGACTAAGAAACATTTTCATTTTAGAAGAAAATAATAAGAAGAAGGGCATTTAGAGGCTTTTACATCTGAACTTTTCATGCAGTCTACATCAACCTTTCATTTGGAGTGCATGGCTGTAGGTACTCGGTCACTGTTTTTAGAGAATAAACTTCTCAAATAGCTGTAGACAAGTCTCTTCGTATATCTGTAGACAAAGCAGGTGGCAGACTTTTTCAAACAGCCTTCAGGGGCTTCACATCCCCTTATCAGAAATGACTCCATTCCCCGGAATCTCATTGTGAGTTTAAATCGCACTATGTATTAGGGGCTCGTTAATAACCAACTTAACGAGTCCACAGACCCATTAAAAGATCTTTAAGAGCATATTTGATCATAAATCTCCTTAACCTATATTTAATGGCTGGATTTCGAGGGAAATATTTTTATCAAGTTCTAATTAGATGTGCGATAACAAAGACTGCTGAACATGAGGGCAATGGGAAGGCGAGACAGGCCCATCTATTGAGGGCGGCCATGTTTGATAGGCTGGAGAGTAATGAAGGAGCGGATCTTATTCTGGGCTGGGAGATGGACGGATGAGGAATGAGACCCCGGACTGTGATTAGGCCCACAGGCACGTGCCTCTCATTAGTCTTACCATCGGCCTAAATCACTGAGGAACTTACAGACAAATTTGGAAAATAACAGACGAGCACATTTATATTTGTATAATGTGAGTGGAAAAGAACAAGCCAATTTTTTTCTATAGGTAATCATAACAAAATTGACATTACTGGGATAGCAAATGTATGTAACTGTAATTAAATAAATTATTAATAAAAGAGGAAGGACCATAGATAATGGTAAAAATTGAATTTTCAGCATATATATTTTAATGCTTAATAATAGTAGTAATAATAATAATAATAATAATAATAATAATAATAATAATAAAAGATGAACCGTTTCATCTCAAACTGATTAAATGCTTGCTGATTAAATAAATAAATAAAAGAGGAAAAATATTCCCATAGGTAATAATAAAAATATCCATATGTATTTCAACTAGGGCTGGGCGACTTGGCCTTAAATCAAAATCTCGATAAATTGAACATTTTAACTCAATTACGATTAATGAAGGATTATTTTATTATAGTTCAGTGACAGGTTTTGTAAAGTAAATATGCTCACATATTACAAGTGAGATGTTTTTGAATGAGGGCTGCATTACTTGATTTTAAAATAATTGAAGGAAACACACACTATCTATATCTATGATTATTTATTGAACATCAAAGTTGAACAACTGAAATTAAAAACACATTGCCTAAAACGAACAGTCACTTTTTTCTTATAAAAAATGAAAATAAATAACTTGAAAAATTATTTTCAATGTTTTTATATGAAAAGTAGAAAATAAGCAGTATCTCTTTTAAATAAAATAACTTTTGCATAACCTGTAAATAATATTTTAAACAGTGCATTTCTTGCATCTTCTGTAACCAAATATTTTAATGTAAATAATAATTTTAATGTAATGGAAAATATGCCGTCTCAAGGCATCTCTGGCGCAGAATCATCGTCAATGTAGTGCAAAGTAAGGTTCAAGAATGGGTCCATCGCCGGGAACCGGCGGACGTGCAACAACTTTAATCATAAGGTAAACACAAAACAAAAGTTTCCATATGGGGGGACTTCACACTTGTAAACACTCGCTCCAACGGGCTCTCCCACGACTCTCCGTGCTGCCTACACTTGTTACTGCTACTTAACCGACCATCACGGAGCTTGAGATATGCGTCGTCGCGACATGTAGTTAAGAGAGCAAAGTCACGTGACAAAAAATTGATCGATTATAGGTTCTGAATGTCGATTTTGATTATTTTACGATTAATCGCCCAGCCCTAATTTCAACACTACTTATACTACTACTAATGATCAGCTAATTATGTTAAGCAACAGGTAAAATGAAATGCACAGCTTTGCAATGATGTAAATCAATCAATCAATCAATCAATCAATCAATCAATCAATCAATCAAT
>CAIGQV010017835.1:7725426-7737084 GCA_903798115.1 Danio jaintianensis | reverse complement strand
GTGTGTGTGTGTGTGTGTGTGTGTGTGTGTGTGTGTGTGTGTGTGTGCTTGCGTGCATGTGTGTTTGTGTTTACTTTTAAAGACTTTTGATAACAGGATGAATTTGTGTGTTTGAACCAAGTTCTTGAATGAATCATTCAATGACTGCACTGGATGAGTCAGTGTTTTGAATGAATCTGTTTAGAATGAATCATTAAATGACTCACTCATAAAGACTGCACAAGATAAATCAGTATTTTGAATGAATCTGTTAGAATGAATGATTCAATAACCCACACATAGATGCTTCAATTGTTTCATTACTGGATGAATCAGTGTTTTTGAATTAATCACTTGAATGCTTCAATGCCAAATACACGCTGTAACACAATCGTTTTTGCTGCAAAAACGTTTAGTAGTTAAAGAGGGACTGACCTGATTTGGTGTAGATGTTGTAGATTTCGTCATAATCTGGCCTGACGATGTTCTTTTTAGTAGGACTAGAGACTGGAGACTCTGGGGCTTGTCTAGGGAAGACAGGCAGAACTCATTAGTAATGTGGAAATGCATAGGAAATAATGAAAATAATCATTTTATTTAATGAAAAGATTCACATGCAAAAATTCAATAGGAACTTTTTGCTTTCTAGAATTCCAGTGTTCTTTCTGTACAGATTTCCTGCATAATTATGTACTGTAGGAATTATGCAGGTAACAACACAAACATGCATGTCCTAAAAAAATCCACCATGAACTCAATTTACACAGTGCTATTCAAAGTGCTAAGTTGTGAACAATGAAGCAAACATTGTTCGAGATCTGCCTTTACTGGCACTTTATAACAACACACCTGAATTAGCTGGAGTTCTTAATTCTCTTTCAAGCAATGGAATATAAATGTCATATTAATATAATATGATGTTAGGGATTGTAGGTCTCCATCTTTAACCAATATGAATCATCTGATCATTAACCTCCCATTTTCTCTGCCTCGCTGTCTGGGGCTTTTAGGTGCCTGTGAGCGGCTGTCATGGAGTCAGTGGTAATAGGAAGGGCTTCAACAACAGTAGAAGTCTAGAAAACAGTCTAAAAACTCTGAGTTACACACACACACACACCTCATCAGTCCATGGAGGGTGTCTGTGGCTTGGTTATTAGTGTCACCCTGCGTGGACAGCTAAAGTGTTGGACTTACTTTTCATTTCCTTTCCAGCCTGGAATCCATCTGGATTCCTATTATACTATAGGAGTGCCAAAAACAAAATTCGATGAACAATTTGCAATAATTAAAAAAAACGTATTATTATTATTACATATAAAAGATTTATATAACATTGAAATAATATTTAAAATGAATATAAACTGAATATTTATTTAAATATAATTCATATAATTGACCTAAATACATTCCCTGCATTCCATTATTCTAAAATGCTATAATCCGGTATTTAGATAATTTAGATACTTTTTGAATATTTTAAATAATAATAATAATAATAATAATAATAGTATATTAGTAGATAGTAGTAGTAGCAGCTGCAGTAGTAGTGGTACCATTATTGCTACTACTACTTGATTTTAAAATAAGATTTCCAGAATAAAATGCTTCAATTGCATTATATAATAGCATGCATGTATTCAAAATGAATAATAATTAATTTACAAATATTTTATACACTATAATATAATGTTCGTATTTATAAATAAATGACATTTAGATGTAATACAAAAATCTATATTATTATTAGTAGTAGTATTACAGCTTTTTCCAACTGCTTACACACGTGTCACCTTTTTTCAAAACTTTACACACAATTCTCAAAACTGCACACACAAAATGCAAAATGCCTCACATTTCCTTCAAAATGTAACACTGCATTCAAAATGCAATGAACATATGTCAAAATGAAGCATTTGCATCAAATGGCAAAACCGTCTTTCATAATAGTAAATGTTTGGATATCCCATGTAAACACTGTTGTTCAAAATCTAAAGCTCTTTGATCTTTCATAGGCCTATACATACATTTCAACACAATGTTCTACAGTGAAAATAATCTGCTGAGAGGAGTAACAGGCACACTGTAAACACCAATGCAATGGAGAAACAGAAAATATTTATTAGGCCAAACATTATTGTTGTATGCAGTAGCATACAGTAAAATCATAAACATACTCCATGTAAAAATGTATAAAAAAAACAAAACAAAAAACAAACAAGCAGCATATGTAAAGCAAAAGTATATTTTCCAGAATACAGTAAAGAACACAATTGTGTGTGGGAGGTTTCCTGGAGAAGCATCATGCAGGCATAGGGTTGGCCATCATACACTTTACAGAGCCAGGCTTAGAAAAATTTCTCTATTCTTTTCTAGAGGAATTTATAATTTAGAAAAGGTGAATACGCGGTAGGTACAAAACTATAAATTGTGGATGGGTGTAAAACCATTTTTGAACCAGAACAGCCTGGTGTCCTGTCACCTTTGACCTATTTATATGCCTATACTATAGTAAAGAGGTGATTAGTGATCAGTTAAGAAATTGGTTTCCACATTTGAGGAGTGTGTGTGCATGACCTTGTGAATAAGTGTTGCATTTGTGTTTGGAAAAGGAAAGCAAGTAGCATCCTGATAGATTTTAGTGTTTTAGGAAGAAAATTGTGTGTAGTGTTTTATGCAACTGAAAACTGAGTTCAAGGCTGAGAAATAGCTTATGATTTTGAAGATTTGCTGTGTAGTTTTGCATTTTGAGTGAGATGTTTCAGAAATTGTGTGACATGAAAAGATTTTGTGTGTAAGCAGTTGGAAAAACTGCAAATACAAAATGCATTTGAAATTGTAACTATAATATATATAAAATATGCTACTTTTAAATTATTTAAATGGAATAAAAAACTTAGCTTACTATTTTTAATAATAGTAAATATAACATTTAACAAGCAAACAAAAATAACTGATTCCAAGTCAAACTACTTAACCACATCAAAGTTTTGAGGAAGAGCAAAAAATAGCATGCACTGCACTTCATAGACAGTTTGAACTTGCTCTCCTCATCAATCAGGCGCTGGTGAATTACACTCTCTGACTCACTCACGGGAATCAATAAATTCAGTGCTGCGCTGCCGGAGTCTCTCTGCATCAGGAGCACTGCATAATTCTGCTTTAGACATGCTTTGAAGACCAAATGAGCATCTCCAACAGGTTACAGGATGCATCAGATGCATTAAAGTCAGACAGAGTCATGTTTGGAGGAAGATTAGGAGCAAAGTGACACCGCCAAGGGGAGTAAGATGTCATTTAGGCGACTTGAGTTGGAGAGTGAGTTAGAAAGGTAAGCGCAGAAGTGGATGTTGGAAAAGCTTCTGAAATGCGATATCAATGCAAAGCAGGAGATGCCTAGATGTTGAAAATGGAGGAGGGGTATGTTTGAAATAAATAGATGAAACGCTTGAAGTGATGCAAATGCAAATACGGTTGCCTACCTTGGTGCAAAAAAAATAGCAAAGAGTGAATTCGGGACGGTGTTTATTTCTCAGTCAAACACTCTGTCCATCTGAGATCTACTGTACTTATTCAACCAAATTAATGAGTAGAGGGTCAAGTGTATTCTAGTATTCAAGTGCATTCAGTGGATGGCAGTGCGATAAAAAGGGTTATTCAGTGGTTATTTGGCTTATAATAATAAAACCAATTTAAGTGCCATGTAGAACTTAGAAAGAAAACCTATAATGGTTCTCCAGTGGTTATTTGGGGTGGCAAAAAAAAACAAACAAACAAAAAAAAACATGATGTGATGATTCAAACTGGTACAAATGATAAATGAATCACGATACAGGCGCAAACACGCTTTACCTGCACATCAGCGGCGAGCAAGAGGTGGTGCGGCATACTAAAATGACCGCGGTGAGTTGCACCAGACAAAACACAAACTGTGTGCAAATATTGCAAAAAGACGTTTACTTGCACTAACAGAACAACGAATATGATGCAGCACAGTGAAAAACTACTATCACAGACGTCTATACGCAAAAAAAAAATATTAATAGGGCAAACCACGCTGACCGGAGGTCCTAACGTTACGGAGATCACACGGTGCATCAGTGTTTTCACATGAAAGTGTGAAGATGTTTTTTAGACTGAAAGAGAAAGCTGTACTGTTACAGAACCAGGTATTAGATTGTTACTTTTTTACCCTCTCTTTGTCAATTTAGTTTATGCATATTTTAATAATTTTCTTATTATATCATATATTATGATCAGTATTTTATGCCAGTGGCCAGTCCCCTGGAGCAGATGGCCTATTGCTCTCTGGTTTAGGAAATTCGTATCGAATTGTGATACATACATATACATACACACTACCTTGTCGCCTATTCAGGTTTTAGGAACAACAAATAATAACTTGACTTCTAGTTGATCATTTGGTATCAGAAGTGGCTTTTATGAAGGGCAAAGGCATTTATATTTCATATAAAATATGATCATGCCTTAATTTTTATTATTTAATTAAGACAGTAAGGTCTGACTTTGCTTAGACAAAAGTCTTGTCACTTAACAGAAATATTGTACAGTATAGAATATAAAGTCATGGTGCAGTGGAAAAAGAATTAATATTGTGTATGACTCCCATGAGCTTGGACGACTGCATCCATACATCTCTACAATGACTCAAATAACTTATTAATAAAGTCATCTGGAATGGCAAAGAAAGCGCTTTTGCAGGACTCACAGAGTTCATCAAGATTCTTTGGATTCAACTTCAATGCCTCCTCCTTCATCTTATCCCTGACATGCTCAATAATATTCATGTCTGGTGACTGGGTTGGCCAATCCTGGAGCACCTTGACTTTCTTTGCTTTCAGGAACTTTGATGTGGAGGCTGAAGTATGAGAAGGAGTGCTATCCTGCTGAAGAATTTGCCCTCTCCTGTGGTTTGGAATGTAATGGGCAGCACAAACATCTTGATACCTCAGACTGTTGATGTTGCCATCCACTCTGCAGATCTCTCGCACAGCCCCTGAATGTAACCCTTCACCAAACTTGAGTCCATGCGGGTTCCAATAGGTCTTCTGCAGTATTTGTGATGATTGGGATGCAGTTTAACAATTTTCCAAATGATCAATTACAAGTCAAGTTATTATTTGTTGGTCTTACAACTGGGATCGGTGACAAGACTTTTGTCAGGTAGTATATATATATATATATATGCTTTCTTTTGAGGGCAAAAGAAGTTCAAAAAGACTAAGTGATGGTTTACTGCTTTTGAACATTCTGACACCCCGCGCTGCATTAAGTGGGGTTTTAAATGCATTGCGCTGCTTTAGTTGAATGAATCTCTTGAATGAATAATTCAATGACTGCACTGGATAAATCAGTGTATTGAATGAATCTGTTCGAACAAATGATTCAGTGACTTTATATGCTTTGTTACTGGAAGAAATAATTCAATAGTGGCTCACACAGACATTCCAATTGCTTAATTTCTGGATGAATCAGTGTTTTTGAATTAATTAAAGGTGGCTTGAGTTTGAAAGTGAGTTAGAAAGGTAAGTGCAGCAGTAGATGTTGGAAGAGCTATTGGAATGTGATAGCAATGCAAAGCAGGGGATGGTTTGAAGTGGTGCAAATCCAAGTCCGGTTGGTTACTTTGGTGCAAAAATATCAGAGAGTGAATTCAGACTGGTGTTTATTTCTTAGTCAAACACACTGTCCACCTGAGATCTACTGTACATACATTTATCCAAATTAATGAACGGGAGCTGAGGGTCAACTGAAGTATTCAAGTGGTGAGTAAACTCAAGACAGGTCTGCGGTGAGTGGCTACTCTGCATTTCTACCAGGTGTGATAAGTTAAATAAATGCAGTAATTTCTATCAGGGGCAATAAAACATGCTCTCTGACAGCCTGTGGTATTTATGAACTGAAGCCTGCAACTCAGATTTATTTCTCTCGATGGAGCCGACTTCTCCCTGTTCATCTGCATCAGCATTTGCCCATGTTCAATTCGGCCCAATGGTGAATTTTTAAAAGGTTGGCATCAATCTTGTGAAACCGATTGCCACATTTAATGAAGACTTCCCTTCGTTTGCAAAGGTTGACTCGAACGCAGGGGGGAGAGAAAGCTGGGGACATGGCTTTCTACCCGCATCCAGACATTTCACAAACAGCCATAAACTGAAAGGAGACGGTCTGGGTGCTCTTTCGTCAAAGACTGGCCTCAACTACCCCAGTCAGTAGAGCAAGCCCAAACAATGGTGAATGATACCGAGCGGTACACAAAATGGAAATGAGATATATTCAGTGAAAAGCCTGTTTACGACACGCAAATCTATTTGGACGTAAAACATCAGCAGTTTGATAAGGTCAAAATAGAGATAAGAGTTGGTCTTTAGAAAAATGGTCCATCTTGAGGTTATCTAACATCTTGTATATGTTTAAAATGCTGTGTTTATATAGAACAGCTCACTATGCTGCTGTCAAGCATCTAGAAAACCTCTCTGGAACTTTTAGTCTCTTAAAATATCAACTTTACTATAGTTATATAAAATATTATTCATTCATTATTTCATTGATTCATTTTCCTTCAGCTTAGTCCCTTTATTCATTTGGGGTTACCACAGCAGAATAAACCACCAACTTATCCAGCATATGTTTTACACAGCGGATGCCCTTCCAGCTGCAGCCCAGTACTGGGAAACACCCACACACTCTCACATTCATACACATACAATACGGCCAATTTAGTTGATTCAATTTACCTATAGGCTACCGCATGTCTTTGGACTGTGGGGGAAACCGGAGCACCCGGAGGAAACCACTGAGCCACCGTGTCGCCCTTATAAAATATTAATATTATTGAAATATATAATATTATTGTTAATTTAATTTACCAAGTTGTAGGTGACATTTTTTCTTCAGTAAGCATTAAAGATGTTTAGCTGCAAAATAAGAAGTGCTACCAGTGGCTTAAGAGTGAAAAAAATATATATATAAAAATTCAAATAAATTAATACATGTGACTCTTGATGATGCATTGAGATCTTAATTAGCAAAATGATCAGTCTAACGCAAGATACTCAACATTATTTGCAACATTACCTTTATTCAACAGTCCTGAGCTCATTCATGACATCTGGAGTGCAAACTTCTCATTGCATAATGACACACTCACCAGACCATCTAACAAATTACCTCTTAAACTGCTCGTTAAAGCTAATATCCAGCTATCCAATCACATGGTGACAGCTCAGTGTGTTGAGGCATGTAGACGTGGTCAAGAGGATCTGCTGATGGTCTAAACTAATTTTGATTTAAGTGCCTCTGAATGTTGCATAATTGTTGGTGCCAAACAGGCCAGTCTGAGTACTTCAGAAACTGTTGATTTGGTGGGATTTTCATGAAAAAACATCTCCAAAAAAAAAAACAGTGAGCCGCAATTCTATGAGCGAAAATGGCTTTTTGATGACAGCGATCAATGGAAGGTGACCAGACTGGTTTAAGTTGATAAAAACAATGCAGTAAAAAAAATTTTTAAATCGGCTGATAAAATTGGTAAAACAACATATCGGTCAAGCTCTAGAAAAAAGTCATACTTTACAGCATTCAGGCTATTAATAAAAATTAATTAAACAATCAATACAATGCACACATGTCCAACTCCATTGTAAGCAAGCAATATCAGCTTATATTTGAGTGACTGCACGTACATGATTATGCGACAGGACTCTCGAGCTTCAAACTCTTATGAACACTCTCAGTACAGTGACTGTGAATTAATGTTAGTAATGTTGTAAATAATGTTCAGTTTTCTTGCACAAACCAGCATTAATTTTGTCAACAAAAGACAGAAACAGAAACTTGACAGGTTTGCTGCGCCAGTAATGTTACTGAATGTGCAAGCTCCCATATCTTCATCTAACGAATGAACAGCATATTGCAGTGGATTATAACAAAAACATTATGTTGTTTAAATTTCATATTTTTGACTAAATTTACATCTTGTTTTGTCATCAACAATAATGTGCTTTTCATTATGAGCAGATCAGAGTGTGCCCATTTATAGTTTTCAGTTATCTTACTAGTGCAGAGGACCTGCCAAGTCCTTACTTTCATTGACGAAATGAACACTGGCACAGACTGATCATTCCATAAGCTCTTAGTGTATCATCAAGAGTCACAGGTATTGATTTTGTGTTTCCTCTATATGTGTTTTGACTCTCAAAGTGCCAATAGGCATAGCCTTTCATTTTATGACTAACCAGAGGCCACAGTTTCAGCTAAAAATCTTATTTAATGTTCTACTGAAAAATCGCCTATACGCTTTGAATGACCCGAGTACATTTTAGAGTAAACTTTCTCTTTAATAAACGTGAGTTTCAAATGTAAGTGTTTTCCCTATCTTCAGAGCTGTCAAACAGTGTAGCCATACTCAATCCCAATTCTCTGTTTTTAACAGTTTAGGGAACACTGGGTTTTGGTAGCATATGGCATATCAATTACACATCTAATTCTTAAAATACAAACATGGCTACATAATCAACAGCAGCGCGCGGCTTGCATTACGTAGGCCACTGGAGTTTTGAGTACAATTAATCATCATTCAAACCCATCAGAACCACACTGACACAATTCCCTATTCTGAATATATAATTACACCATAATACCTCCCAGAATTAAACCGAACTGGGATTACAATGTGAACAACTGCAGCTCGTGTACCACAAAAAGAGAAAGCCATAAAATGTTTTTTGTATCTTATGACATTTTGAGATGCTCCACTTGCTGTTCTGCTGGTCTACCAATGACGACGAGGGCAAGACAGACAGGAGTCTGAAGGCAGACGAAGGTCTCGAGGCACAAACTCAGAGGACAGTTGATGGTTGATTCCTAATAAGGCCAAATGGAAGACAAGTGGACACAAAGACAAGCGCTCAAGAATATCACAATGCCTGGTAGGTGGAGGCTTGACTCGGGATGAAGGACTGAACAAATTAGAGGCGAGCCTTCGAATGACAAGACAGGCACAAACGAGTGGTGTAGGTAGGCTAAAAGAAAAGTGGATTGCACTCGGGCTATGAGCAGTGATGAAACGGCAAACAATTCCATGTAGTTCAACCTTTATTTTATGTTGTTTAACACTCTGTCGTGTTGTTGAGCTTTTTGTTGTTATCATGGTGTTTAATGCTAATGTTAGCCTTTCATTTAAAGGTAAATAAATAAATAAAGATTTTTGGTAACACTTTATTTTGATGGTGCATTTGAGTATTAGTAGACTGTCTGCTTAATAGCTGTTGATACTGCCCCTTCAACAGACATTTAACTGAATATAAGAAACTTTGCAAGTACATGTCAACTTACATTAACCCTAACCCCAACCTAACAGTCTACCTATAATCTAATGAGAATTAGTTAGCATGCAGATGCAATGTAACTTAAATTCAACAAACGGACCATCAAAATAAAGTGTGACCAACTTTTTTTTTTCTGGAATAACCCACTGATGGTGTTTTTTACATTTGGCAGATGCTTTTATCCAAATTAATGTATTAATGCATTAAAACTGTATATTTGTATGGTCCAAGCATTTCAATTTTGTTGGGAGTCAAACTCATAACACTCAAACTCAAACTCATAATAAAAAAACTCATGATAATCTCCTGCTTGATCTTTACAAAAGCACTTAAAATAAGGGTTGGGCTCAACCTTTTAGAGTTTAATACACAGTCTAATTATAAAGTTTTATTTATTCATTATTGTGCTTATTTTGTACTTTTGCATCACAAGAAGCTCTTCAGTTCTGTAGCTGATTGTGGCAAAACACTTCTGTCTGTTAAAAATAAACAGAAAAAGCAATTATTCATGTTGTTACCCCAAAACCGAGGTACGTATTGAACCGTTACATCAGTGAACCTTTACACCCCTACTGATTGTATATAACCGAAAAAGGGTCAACTTCATCCACACCACACAAATCAACTACACATAATTTGAACATAATAACAGATTTAAAACCAAAAAGGTCTGTGACTTGTACAGTATTTACAGGCAAGAAGACATTACAGCCTGGGAGATTTTGAGGAGCCTCTAAAAGGAGGCAATTAGTCAGGGTAATCTCAATATCAAAAGCCCAATCCCACATGCTGGAATCTCCACGGGTGGCTGATGAGAAACTCGAGAAAGCACCGGCGTGGAAGCGGAAGCACGAGTCCGTCGAGCGCATCTGTCACACTGTGGACAAATTCACCAAAGCCTTTGCTGAGGAAAAAACTGGGATAAAAAAAGATATACACAAATATTATGCCACGCACTGAGAGGAAGTTGAACTGAATCTGGAAGGTAAAGTTTTGAAACAGAAAAAAAAACAATGGTTTTATCATAAAGCATTTGATAGATTATGCATATATATTCGGATATATGATAGAACATATATTCTCTAGTCATATGCTTTAGTGTATATATACAGTGCTTATAGAAAATCATCATACCCTGTGAAAATCTATACATTTACTCACATTACACCCTGCTTAAACATTTCAAAGGCTGAAAAAAAATTATTTGGAATGTGATTTGATTTCAGGCTGTATGCTAATAAAGTAATTATTTCAGAGGTATGATGATTTTCTATAGGTACTGTTTATATTTATCCAATGAAAACATATATAATATACTGAAATGCCTGGTTTTAAACCAGAATAATTCATTAATATGGTGTAGGGTCTCCTTTTGCGGCCAATACAGCAATTCATCTCGAGAATGACAGATAGAAGTCCTGCACAGAAGGTATTTTAAGCCATTCTTTTTGCAGAATAGTGGCCAGGTCACTATGTGATGCTGGTGGAGGAAAACATTGCCTGACTCGCTCCTCTAAAACCCCCCAAAGTGGCCCAATAATACTGAGATCATGGGAGATGTTCAAATTCACTTTCATGCTCATCGAACCACTCTGTCACCAATCTTGTATTATCAACCATTGGGTGCACACGGTCCTCCAGAAAGGTTCAGTAGTCCTTGGCAGATCCACTGTATATGCCCATCTAGCACAGGTATTGGGCCTAGGGAATGCCATGATATTGCAGCCCAAACCATCACTGATCCACCCCCATGCTTCATTCTTGGCATGCAAGACAAATTTGGCATACTTGCCATGCAAAACACAAGTTCCTGGCTTGATCCTCCCTCGCTCCGTTCCCATGGCTCTCGGCCACACCCCCGTTGTGACACAGGCCAATCAGAACACAGACTGTTACATTGTACACTGGATTATTAATATACACTACCTAAGCCGCATTTGATTGACCAAAAGAGTTTCTAGTGAGATTATAACAATATTACTTATTTTTAACTTTATTTAGCTTATATTAAACTTACTTTCTCGAAGTCTTGAAAATGGGAGTGACAGGGAGACTGAGGCCCATCAAGGCGCATCATGTCTTTATATTGTTTTCTATACATTGCAAAGTAATAAGGACAGAAGCCGAATGGTGGTGCTGGTGTGACAAACTAAAACGATGTTTCGAATTTAAAAAGATGCAGCATGGCACTTTGCATCTGGTGTACGATGGGCTTTAAAGAGCAGTTCTCAGCCAGCCATCTGTTCACAGTGCATCAGAATGCAAAATGTGGTATATATACGAATTAAAAATGAACTAGCACCACTCCAAAAGAGACATAAGGTGTGTTCAT
>CAIGQV010017835.1:7713407-7725026 GCA_903798115.1 Danio jaintianensis | reverse complement strand
AACATATGCTGGATAAGTTGGCGGTTCATCCCGCTGTGGCGACCCCAGATTAATAAAGGGACTAAGCCGAAAAGAAAATGAATGAATGAATATTATTATTATTATTTATGTACTGTATGAATTGTGAAATTTGCCACATATGTTCGTAATGAAGCAACAAACACATATAAACAGCTGAGTAAGTGTTTAATGCACATTTATGCATCATGTAAAATCACTCACTCTTACTGTTATTTCTCAATTTTCAAATATTTCCCAAATGATGTTTAACAGTGCAAGGAATTTTTCCCAGAATTTCCTTTTTTTTCTGGGGAAAGTTTTATTTGTTTTATTTCAGCTAGAATAAAAGCAGTTTCTAATTGTTTTAAACCATTTTAAGGTCAATATTATTATTATTATTAATAATATATTATTGCCTCTTAGGCAATTTTTAAAAAAATTGTCTACAGAACAAACCATCAATATATAATGATTTGCCTAATTACCCTAACTTGTCTAACTAACCTAATTAACCTAGTTAAGCCTTTACATTGCACATTAAGCTGTATACTAGGATCTTGAAAAATATCTGGTAAACTATCATGTACTGTCATCATGGCAAAGACAAAAGAAATCAGTTATTAGAAATTTGTTATTAAAACTAAATATGTTTAAAAGAAAATTATAATTCCATTAAACAGAAATTGGGGAAAAAATATACAGGGGGCTAATAATTCAGGAGGGCTAATAATTCTGACTTCAACTGTATATATTGTTTAAATATTAAATAGAGAGAGAGAGCAGGCACTGACACCAGCACTGACACCAGACACAGTGTCAGAGCAGAGCACATTAATATTCATGACTGTTCCAAATATGGTCAAAACCATGCTTGTCATTCTAAGGGTCATTTTTGTGATTATAAATGAGCACATGAATTATGGCACCTTTAAAATAATAAAAAAAATATTCAGGGAAATAATACAATGGATTTCACAAGTTACTAGATATACCTTTTCCAGAAAAAGTGTATGTTTGTATTTTTTTACAGTAGGTATAAATTTCTCCATACCAGTATAGACTTTTTAGATATTAATATGTGAACCTTTCCTAAAATGTACCTTTAAGATACAAATATGGACTCTTTAGGGTTCATTGTTGTACCTTTATTACTTACAATGTAGTAGAAATAGTAGTAGTAATAATAATAATAATAATAATAATAATAATAATAATAATAATATTAATAATAATTTAGCATGGAAGCAGAAGCACAAGTCCATCTCGGAGAGGAGAAATCGAGCACATGTCACACTGTGGACAAATTTACCCAAACCTTCGCCGAGGCAAAGACTGGAGAAAAAAAAAGCTATATAAAAATAATACGGTAGGAACTGAGAGGAATGTGGAAGGCGGTGTTTTGACACTCATCCGAGATCCTGGATGACAACACCTCAGCGCTCGCTCGGAGAAGGCAGCCCACACAACCTACACGGGTTTCAGACAGACGCTTTCGGCAGTGGCGGCTTTCCTGCTTGTCATTATTCCACTTAAAGCTCCATGTCAGGTGTGGAGAAGGAGGAATCCTGAAGAATATATGGGAGTGTAGAAGCTCTAAAGAGTCACAGATCTTTGCTGATGATTCTATTGTTTGTGGCACTGCTCAGTTTGAGTTTACTTGATGTGTATGGAAATTTGCACGCTTTTTAGGGCTTTCTGGGGAAAGAGTACACAAGAAGAGTGTCTGGAAAACACATTTGAGGATGGTGTCACAACAGATCTGCCTTCGCTGAGAACTGCTGGATCAGGCGTTGTTTAGAGAGCTGATGCTGAGGAGGTGACACCGAGGTCAGTGAAAACAACAGAGAGCGCAAACACTGACACCCGTCCATCAGTTTGAGTGTGTGTGTAGAGTACAGTCTCTATATCTGATTATTATGAGGTGGAGGGTCACAACTGACTTATACTGACTTATATTGAGGAAATATATTGAGACAAAAACTCCTGTAAGACTGTAATGAACAAAGAGAAATTATGATAATTTTACAATAAACTGTTTGATAGATTATGTGTGTGTAACTGTTGGTAACAAAGAGATTCACAACAATAATGAATGTTTTAAATACCTGAATATGATATTCATAATTTTTTGTTATTATTTACATGTTATTATAATTTCATGAGTTCATATAAAATATAAATTATAATTATTGCTAATTTAAAGGCATAAAGGCATATGTTTTAATATGTGTTGTAATGAATAAATAAGTTCATAAATAAACTAAAATATCAGCGGTAGAAGTAACAATAATAACAGCAGCAGTTGTAACAATATAGTAACAAATTATTATTATTATTATTATTATTATTATTATTATTATTATTATTATTATTATTATAGCCAAACAAATATAAAAACAATTAAAAAAATAAAAATAAAATAAAATAAAATAATGTTTGGCTGTATTAATCTCACAGAAATAATTTAATTAAGCAGTTTAAACTTTTACGGTTAGTGTGAATCAACCCAAGGGTCTAAAGCTATTATTTTCTTTCTCATAATAAAATATAAATAAAATGTATTAAATTAAGATATAAAAGTAAAATCCCAATGTAATCTACAAGTATAGACACACAATTTACTGTCAAAGATCATACAAGCACAATGCATGAAAACAAACACATATTGTATATAAACAACACTTAATTTTGTATAATATGTAAACACAAAGATCTTTTTTTAAATCATAAAGTGGAAGATTCTTGACCTATAATGCAAACTTGACAAAGGATTAAAAAAATAAAAAGTTTTTTCCAAAGTTGTTCAGTGTGGTTCTCTATTTACTGACCTCCAGCAGTGAACCAGAGGAGTAAATCATGGGACGGCATTAAAAATATATATATTCTTGCTCGCAATGTGGAATATGCTTGACCTTTCCGTTTATATTCTTCAGCTTTTGGATATAAAAACTTTGCCTGCCTTACTGTATATGGCCCTATCATTCAGAATGAAATGGCCGAAACCTTGATTCTGTGAAGAAAAAGAGAAACCGAAATACAAGCACAAGGCAACTTTATGTTCTCTGTCAATCCAGAGGTCAGATATCAGAGCGAGAGATGACAGTTTTATTAGGACAACAAACGACAGCACAGACAAGAGAAGAAGCTCATCCTGAAGAACAACACTCCTAAAATCTATGGTTTGTGAACTGGACTGTCCCGGCCCTGTCTGTAAGAAACTGAGGTCAGAACATTGATACCAGACAATTTGATGCCAGATATATAATGAAGATAAACACTGGAAAAAAGAAGATTTATTTAAGAAATAATGAATAATCTTCATCATCCAAAATTTACAGTAATTTTAGTCGTGGCTACACCATGCTAGTAGACCAGTGTTAAAAAATAAAACCCTTACTTTAGTGGAAAACACAATAATCAACATTAGAGAAAAGCAATGAATGTAGCACAATAAATCAATGCAACTAATTATTCTGAAGGTTCATTCATTCATTCATTCATTTTCTTTTCGGCTTAGTCCCTTTATTAATCTGGGGTCGCCACAGCGGGATGAACCGCCAACTTATCCAGCATATGTTTTACGCAGCGGATGCCCTTCCAGCTGCAACCCATCACTGGGAAATATTCTGAAGGTTAGAACAGTCAAAAGAAGTGTAGAAGCCCTCGCTTTGAATCACTTGAGAACATATGCAGCCACAGGACTTCACTAGTCTTTTACAAGTCATTACTAATCTCTCACAGACATCGCTAATCTCTCGCAGACAACACTCTATCACGGGTCATCAGTCTCTCACAGGACATCTCTAGTCTCTCACATGTAATTGCTAGTCTTTCACAGACATCACTAGTCTCTGACAGATACCACTAGCCTCTCACAAACTTCACTAGTCTCTCACAGACATCACTAGTCTCTATTAGGACATAATTAATCTCTTACAGACAGCACATTATCTCTGACAGACATCACTAGTCTCTCGCAAACTTTGCTAGTCTCTCACAGACATCACTAGTTTCTCTCAGGACATCATTGGTCTTGCACAGAACATCACTAGTTTTTTTTTTTTTTTACAGACAACACTAGTCTTTCATGGGACACTAGCCTCTCATCACTAGTCCCTGTGTATTACTTAATATTACTCAATGGAATTTCCTCAGGTTGATGACAAACAGGTTTCCCCATCAGATACAAATAAATTAAACTAGTTTTTATCAGTTCTCTGTCGACACAGCATGCTCCTCAGCAACGGTTAGTCCAGTCAAGGTCGAAGCTTACGTCATCGATGATGCAACTGTTCAGTTTAACAGTAACAGAAACACTCTCGCTCAGTACAATGGAGTTTGCTTTAGTTATAGTTTGTATTATTTTGAGTCTTTTGGGATGCATTGACACACGGCCGAATCTTTTGCTGAAAAGATCCACCGCTTTTGACAATCTTAAATGTTCATAAAAAGTAATTGTTGCATCTTCAGTTTTGGGCTCGGCTATGCTTTGTACTCACATTACAACCAAACTGCGCTCTGGCCCCTTCCAACTGGCACAGGGCTGGCCAAGCGAACCATGCTCAGGCATGGCACGAACCACATCCACTTGCAAAATGAACTGCGATATGGGGGTCAAATAAGCCCTTCACGATTTAGATATTCTACTGTGAGTACACCCTTAGTCTGTTGAGGACGACCAGCCTTTTTGGCCAACTTAAATGAGTAACTGCAATATTGTAAAAAATCACCAATTTTGATTAACCAACTTCTCTTAATGTGGCTGAAAGTCTCATCTCTTTAATCTTCATCTGGACAACCTGCAGTCGGAGGGTTTCAGTCACCTTCAGTCATCTTGCAAAGTTATTGAAAACTGTAGTTACTCCTGTTGGCACAACGTCAAATAACCGTGACCTCAACGTTTAGGAAATTGTAGGTTGCACAATAATTTTGTTCTCTGCTATATTATTTATAGTTCAATTTTAACACCTAAAGAAGACCATCTGTAAAAATGCTGCACATTTTATCTTTCTATGTGTCAACGAAGCATTTAATATGCATGATAAAATGCAGAAGTGTGTGAAAAAAAAATACACTTCACAAGCAAGACTTTGAAATTTCAACCAGACAGCAAGGGAAAGCGAGATTTGAACAACTCTACACTCAGTAGTCTGCACACACAGTGATTAGTGTCCTTGTAGCCCGAGGCAAAAAGGTTTATTTGCAGAACCACCAGCATTCAAATTTAAAGGGCTCATTAAACATTTATTCCTTATTGACTATGTTTAAAACATCTTTCCTATAACTGTAAAAGGCATTTAAATTTGAGGGCGTCTTAAAAGAGTCATACAAACAGTAAACATTGATGGGACTGCTGAGTTTGTGTGAAATGAGGCGAGAACTGCATCAAACCTTGTAATGGGACTCGTGAATGCAGGTTTTCTATTCTAAAACCTTACTTTATTCCTTTTTGGCAATGTGTTCTCCTCCCTTTACAATACATTTCAGGAAACTACAAGTATGTTACATATATTATAAATCAAATCATTTGAAGAACATGGTTTTTAACACATTGGAGGGAAAAGACACATTTTTGATAGCCTTTAGCTTTTTCTTTGACTATCTGTTAAGTAGTTCAATTTGGGGAATTTTTTAAATATATCTAGCAACTACAACTCATACATTGTAAAATGATATGTTAGTTTTCAATTATGTACTTTAGTTGACGTACTTTGGTAATACAGGGTGCATACTTACTAATGTCCATTTTCTGGTCATACAACTGCTTTAACACAAGATATTATTCCTGCATTTAATTTTTGTCACATTATATGAAAAGAGAAACAAATATATTGGACTGGAAAATTTTTAATGGTGTAAAAAAGTATTTTACAAACTTGCAAAGTATTGTCAAGTAACACACTGAATAAAACATGACCATTGTGTAGACAGAAGTGGTATAAAATAAAAAATGTAGTGATATTTTTGTTCAGTGATGTTTAATAACTGCTAATATTGACGTTTCGACAAAATATTGTATATAAATGACATCCACGCCAACAGGCATGGGCTAAAATCCACACCAGTGTTATTCTGTATCAAATGCATTCAATTCAAGCGGGTGTTAAAAAACCAGAAAACAAGAAAAAGTCCAACATCTCCAATAAAACACTCTGTCACCTCCTGAGCCTCTTAAAACCAAGATCTTTTTTTTTACAGATTCACAGATTGTAGTTGGACATTCACGCAGACGTAGAAGCATGAAATGTAATAACACAAAAGTGCACAGTCTGTGATCACAGCAGGTATTCGTGAGGCGCAGATTCGCGCTCGGAGGTACAATTTATTCTTCTCCAACTTGAAAAGTGGCTTCAAAAGAGTGAAGAATTAACAGGGTGAGACGGAAGTGTGTGAAAGTGTGGGACTGGATGCAGGATGGCTCGCAGACATCAAACGCTTCTGCCCTATAGCCGGCCTTTCCAAAAAAAAAAAAAAAAAACACAGCACAAAGGGCTTTATTCAAGCCACGAAACCACGGTATGTTTCAGAGCTCGGATCTTGTGCAAAAGTTCAAAGAGCAAAAACTTTAGACAAGTGTTTCAAGTGGAGCCCACTGGAACATCTTATGCTCATCGTTGGATGAAAGCAACCAATGATCACGGAGAATTTATGTGAGAATTGGCCTGAGTCAGATTGGACGCCATATTAAATTTGAAGTGAACAAAACTGAAGAAAGAACATAAAGATTGCTGGGTGTTGTACAATATTGTTGGGTTCCTGCGTGTTTGATCATCCTGCCAAAAATACAATGATAATATGTTTTGTCCAGTGAAATTTGTAGAAAGACATTTTCTAGTGCACTGATACAAAATATATGAAAGCAGACTGGTAAAATTGCTGTTTGCTTAGGTCAGAATGCCCCTTTGTGATATTCTGGTTCAGAAGCGTGTGCAATAAGCAAACAAACAAAAAAAAAAGAGTGAAAGTTAGCTTAAGATTAATTTTGTCATTTAATTGCACACTGTAAACACAGTTAGTTCCTTTACTTTAAAAAAGTGAGTAAACCTGTTGCCTTAAAAGCAACAAGTTGACTTTACTTTAAAAAGTTAGTAAATCAGTTGTAACTTGCAACGGTTAAGTTGACTTAAATGTAATAATTATATACATAATTAGTTTACTTAATAATTGCAAGCCAAAGGGTTTTCTCACTTTATATATATACAAGCGCTGCAATTCATCTCTCTAGTCCCATAATGCAATCTGAAGGCATGAATTAACAAAAAACACATGTGAATCACGATAACTTCGATCAATTATTAATTAACAGACTTTTTTTACAGTGTAGCACAGTAAAATGCTAACATCAAAACGCATTGTAATCATGTGCACAGAGTCTGATTTGTGTCCCATCTAGTTGCTATTTACAAAGAGGTACAAATCAGGCTTCACGTTATTTGGGATGTTCGCTGACTAGTTTTTGTAACAGCGCTCAAGTTTTGTAAACTAAACGACCAACAACTGCAACTTCCAAAGCAATATGAAATATTAAACAGACTACATTTCCATATCTCAAAACTATCCTCATAACTTGTTCAGCAGCAAACTCTTGAGGTATTAGCACTGAACTGGCAACCCTGTTGTAAAGGCACTGATATATGAGGTGGGCGAAGTTTGTCGGAAAAAGAAAAAAAACTCCATCTAAGCTTGGCCCTAACAACAATGCCAGGACCTTCAGGCACGCTCAGATAAGTTGGCACCATCCACAATCCACATGCCCTCACCAACCTCTCTCCTCCATCAACCATTGGAGGGGAGCCGTGATTGTTTATTTACTATTTACAGAGGAAAAACCCCACTACTTCCTGCTCATAAATAATTGACATGTTTGAGTTGGATGAGGTACAAAGTCACACTTGCTCTGTCTTCTGGCCTTCGGGCTGTGTGTTTGTGGTGTGTGTCAGACTGAACTCTCCTCCTGCTTCAGCACTTTCTGCACCCCGTGTCTGTTCTGTCCCTGCCGAACTTCAGCTTATCCACGGAAATACATTGAGTTCTCTTATGCTACATTCTGCTCAGCATGAAATTGGAAATTCAATTTTTTTAGATTGTTGAATGCACTGTAAAAAAAAAATGCTGGGTTCCACACAATTCCTTTATGCTCAATTCCCAACACAAATCAAATAAGTTAACTTAATCGTTTTTTACAATCTTAAGTGGATTGAACATAAAAGAATTAGGTTGTCCCCCAAAAACTTAAAAACTGTGTTGGTTCAACTCATATTAACTAAGTAGTTTGAACAAGCAGCAAGAGTCATTTTTTGAGTGTGTCTCACATCTGATGATTCTCATATCCAATTCCTCCTGTTTAAGGATTATCCTGGTAAAATAGGCAATGTAGCGCATGACCTTTTCTTACTGAAGTGACTTACCTGGCAACACTATGAATGCTTGTAGAGGCAGAAAAAGTTTTCTGCATTGTGTCGTGGGACTTGGGGACTTTTCCCAGCTGATACCAAATCCCCAAACCATTCAGCTCTCTGTGGAAAATGATATAAAAATGTATAAATATGTATATGTTATAATACTACTGTATTTGTATGTTTCAGTATGTACAAATATTGATTGACATGCATACTACGGAACTTTTTCAGATTATAGGTGAAAATGGTGATATGTAAGCAATACCAATTACTAGAACTATTGATCAAAAATTACATTTGTACAGTATATATCATGTCTGCGGTCAGTAAAGTTTTTTTTTGTTTTGATTGCTTGATTGATTGATAGATTAGAAATGTATTTCAATTTGAAAAGTGATAATTCTGTGCTATATTTTCAAAAGTTTGGGGATATATATATATATTTATATATATATATATATTTATTTATTTATTTTTATTATTATTATTATTTAATTAAACTTTTTTATGGCCTTTTTTTTTTTTTTTTTTCAACAAATAAATAAATGTTTGCTGACCACAAACATGACGAAATTTTACTTTTTTATGAATTCAAGTTACTTTTAGAAAGGACATAGAGTATTAAATACAAATAGTAAAATTGTATGTATAAATTATATGTAAAACAGGTTGGACCACAAAACCAATTAAAAGCATATTTTGTGGGGAAATTGAGATTTCTGCACCATAATCTTTATATTTGAAAATTGCATTTAAGGATGTCCAAATTAAGTTCTTATCAAAAAATATGGCTAATCAGAAATTAAGATTTAATATATATTAACTGTAGTAAACTCACAAAAGTTCAAGTGGAACATAATCTTTACTTAAAAGTTTACTGATTTCTGGGATATAAATAAAATCTATAATTTTTACCCATACAGTCTATTTTTAGCTATTGCCAAAAATATGCCCATGCAACATAAGGTTTTGGGGTACAGGGTAACAAATGATTAAAAGTGACAGTAAAAGTAACATTTATGTATGTTACAAAAATATATTTTCAAATGAAAGCTTTCCTGAGCATTTATAAGCATACAGAACATTCTATTAATCAATAAATCCTGAAAAATCCAAATAATAATGATAACAGTTAACTGTTTTCAACACTGATAAAAATAAGAAATATTAAAAAATAACATTTGTTTTAGCAACAAATCAACATATTAAAATTATTATGTTGAAATCGAATACATAAACCTGCAATAGCAGCCAAACGGCCTATAGAGACAACATCTTTCCACTCTATATAGTATGAAGCATAAAAAAATTGTCATTCAAATACCATCTAATATCTCTAAGACATGTCTTGGGTGGCTTTAAACACAGTTGGAAAAACTACACCAGAAAAGCAGGTTCCCATAATGCCTATAGCAGGCCGCAGGCACTGTGGGGCACCAGAGGAAACACAAGCCGGTCAAAAAAACACCGGCAGACCAGAACAACAATCCACTTCGCTTAAAAAATGACGATTCAGACAGCATTATAAACATGGCTCCAGGATATTTACTTTGGTACTACTTTCCCCCTCAGAGGGAATAGTGACTGAAAAAACATCCACATCAAACACCCACATAAATAACTCTCATGTTTGTGATACCAGCATGCTTGCTTTATCCAGATATATGATTTCTTACCCTATAAATGTATAATTAGCGAGGCTGTGCTTTGATTTTCCCTGTATAAGCACATCGCAGATCGCCGTATCTGTGCTGTTTCGGGGGACGAACTTCACACACAGCCGCTCCTTCCTCAAAGCCTGTTCCTCTGAGACAGAAAGAGAAATAACAGTCATAACATAAACAGCCCTCGTTATGTATTTCATTTATCAGCAGTCTAAATACATTTACACCACAATCCATATGTGCCTTTATATCTTTCATAGATTCAGAGCTAAAATCAATGTGTCAAACTTATTTCCTTGACTTGCTTGTGTTTGGGAAGATGTGTAAATAATGACACAACAATGTGTTTTTATAAAAAATACATATTCCCTAATGGTGTATTTAGACAGATATATGTGCATTAATATTTGAACACCTTATAAATGCAACATTATGTGCCGTAAGGATCAATAAAAGGATATGTATGAAAACCTATCAAAATTACATTTGAAAAAAATGCTTTTGGGTGCTAGATGGGAATTTTTAGATTTTAAGGATATATTGAGTATATAGAGAGTTGACTAAGAATTTAAAAAAGGGGAATTTAATCTGATCCCATGAGAAAAAGTAATCTTTTTCTGTTTTGGGAAGTTAGTGGATTATTTGTACGAGATTGACTTTGTATATGAAATTAAGCACGAAAGAGCTACACATAATCAGAACCATAACTGGGGCATAATTACTTTGCACAGATACGTATGAACAATATATTACTTAATTTTATTCAATATTTTATTTATTTATTGGGTGACACGGTGGCTCAGTGGTAAGCACTGTCCAGTCACAGCAAGAAGGTCGCTGGTTTGAGTCCCGGCTGGGTCAGTTGGCATTGTTGGCAGTTGGCACCTCCGGGTGCTCCGGTTTCCCCCACAGTCCAAAGACATGCACTATAGGGGAATTGAATCAACTAAATTGGCCGTAGTGTATGTGTGTGAATGAGTGTGTACGGATGTTTCCCAGTACTGGGTTGCAACTGGAAGGGCATCCGCTGCGTAAAACATATGCTGGATAAGTTGGTGGTTCATTCTGATGTGGCGACTCCTGATTAATAAAGGGACTAAGCCGAAGCAAAATAAATAAATAAAATATTTATTTATTTATCTATTTATTTGTTTAAAATGTTTATTATATATTTTAATCTATCTGGTTTGTATATAATTTGATTTTTGATCATTTATTTAAACCGTATTTAACTGTATTTCTTGCCTCACTTATTTTACAAATATTATAATCACTATAATTTGTAATCATTGTTTACTTCTTATAGTAATGTGTGCATATTTATGTTAATATGTTCATTTTTTTAAATATTATTAACTAAATCAGGGTTTTTCAAATGTATTTAATAAATGATATAATTTATCCCAATTTTAATTCAAATAACAAATTATTTTTTATCTGATTAAATCAAACAAATAAGTACAGATTAATTAGATTCAAATGAATATAAATTTTAAAAGAAAGAAAGAAAGAAAGAAAGAAAGAAAGAAAGAAAGAAAGAAAGAAAGAAAGAAAGA
>CAIGQV010017835.1:7698433-7713397 GCA_903798115.1 Danio jaintianensis | reverse complement strand
AGAAAGAAAGAAAGAAAGAAAGAAAGAAAGAAAGAAAGAAAGAAAGACTATGAGTAGAAATGGTAATGTGAGGACGACGAAGGTAATATGAATGAATATGGTGTTTTTTTTGTTAAATTCATGGCATCTGAAAGAGTGAGAACTCCTGAGTCAATATTTTTTTATTATTATTATTTTTTAATCAATGTTTTTTTTTTTTTCTCCAAACATTTGGAGAATACACGGAGCCCTATACTTCATTGTGACCCATCAGGGTCTCCGGAATGAAAACCCCTACACTAAGCAGGCAAAACTACCTACAGTACTTCCTGAAAAATAATAATAAATAAATAAATAAATGTCTCTATTTCCCCACAAATTATTCCAACAGACAAGCTAAAATATCCATTAATATTTAAAACCCTTATAAATGCATCCGGTATGTGCCTTAAGCCCCAAAACATCACAGTAGTATGAAAGCCCATCATAATTACATAAAAACGCCACTGGGCGCAAGAAGGGAATCTTCAGCGTCAATGATATAACCAACGTGACTGAGAATGAAATGACAATACAGTGGCGGTGGCATCTATTAAACATGACTTAACCACAATAAAGCGGAGCATTAAAACCAGCACCCGACGAGACTCCATCTTCCTTTTTTAGCAATTCCTACCAGACTGGGCCATATTACTCCTGAGCCCGTCCCATTCGTTTTAAGGCGGCGTCAGGGGCGAGGGCCGTGTAAATGTAATAATAATGAAAATAATAAACATGCTGCCCTCACTCCCGATGCCAAAATAATATTGCGGTGAGAGGAGAAGAGAGAAGACGAGAAGGGGAGAAATACATAGCACTCAAAAAGCACTAAAGCATCAAGGGAATGCATTTCATTAATATTAGATAACCACCATCCACTCCCGCTCTGCACAAATAAATACATAAATAAATAAGCACATCATAAAGAAAAAGCTGGGTTCTGGCAGAGATAAACAATGACTCATCGTTCTCCTCTCCTCCTTCCTCCGGGGCAAAATGTTTATTTTACTCGCTCGCGCTATCATAAATTAAGCTAAACCTGAGCCCATGAAACATTCACATTCACAAGCTCTGGAGAAGCGGTCCCTCAGGATGACTACAGAGAAGAGAGAGAGAGAAAAAAAAAGAGGATGAAAGAAAGAAAACAGTATTTTCTGAAGGAAACCGTGCTTACGGGTATCCATGGTGTCTTGGATCGGAGTGAAGCCCTCTGGCAAACAGTCCTTCAGGTCCATCAGCTTCATATCCACCACCACGTTGCATAATTGCTTCTGCCACAAAATTTAGGGATATAGTCATGATTATACCAGTTGAAAGCATTATGCCAATGAAAGCACTTTTCAAAGACTGCTGAAGTTATGTGTGAAACCAGGTGCTTTTCAATTATGCATGATTCGCACCTGGGTCTGAGACCAAAAGTGTTTTTTAAGCATCAAAACAATAAAAGTGTAATACTGATTTAGTTTTGGGTCCTTTTTCAGTATGTGTCCTGATTTTCCTAATTTTTCAAATACGCTATGAACAGCAGCTACGCTAATTATTTTCTTTATCCTCTATTTACACCTGGGGATACTCATCCCGAGGCCTCTAGAGAATATGAATTGATGCGATCCAAGACCTGTGAAGAAATGATGCCAAGGTATCAATAATCCTGGACCAGGTCATATCCTGAGCTGACGCTGCGGCGGTCATGGAGGAGCAGAGAGCATGAGACTGATTCCTGAAAGACCACAGTGACAGATGAATCTTCGCATTGATCCGTGGGCCAGTATGATCCCCTGCCGGTGACCTACTCACACCTGCAGTTCTCCACGATGAATGTCCAGTGCTCTCAAGCCTCCGGCATCTAGACTGCAGCTCCGCACAGGAAGTCTGGCCAGAGGAGAAATGGTCGTGCCCAACTGAGCCTGGTTTCTCTCAAGGTTTTTTTTCCTTCACTATCGTCAATTGGTGAAGTTTGTTCCTCGCCACTGTCGCTACTGGCTTGCTTGGTTGGGACTTGTGGAGCTGTGCATCGATGGATTTGCTCTTCAGTGTTTGGACTTTCAGCAGTGAAATTTAAACCACACTGAACTGAACTTAAACTCGAAAACTGGACTGACACAGTTTCAATTTACTAGAACTTCTGTGTTAAGCTGCTTTGACACAATCTACATTGTAAAAGCGCTTTAGAATCATTTTTTTCATACTCACAGAAGTGTCATTATTTGTAGCAATAGTTTTATATGGCAAAACAATATTATAACAAATTTAGGTTAAGGATAGATTTTTACTATGGACTATGAACAAGTTCTTGAAAGTTTTAATATATTGATTTTTTTTAATGTACGCACATTTATAAAACTATAGTTTGTATTATATAATCTTTGCATCAAATTACAAAAAATACTTCCAATACTGTTTGTAATGCAGCGTCGGTTGGTCTATTGGTAGGACAGCACATTTTACTTTTTTTCTGTTTTGGCAGTTTTTTTGTGTTTTTTTTTTCATCATTTTTTTGAATGTTGTGAAAATACTATTGTAGAGGTTTTCTTTTAATATTTGAGGAATTTGATGAATTTGAGCAATATTTGAGGAATCTGAGGAATATTTGATGAATTTCTCTGCTGAGATATGCGGAAATATGAAAATGGTCCATTATCTAGTGGCTTATTAACTGCCTTTTATTGAGATATTGGCAGTTCAGTTTGGGACGGCTACCCTTTAATTAAAATTTGTAATGTTTATGTTTGGTCTCTAATCTTTAAAACACTATAGGTTTACTGATTTTTCAGAATTTTTAATAGCTTAAAATAAAGGTGATGTAGTTACACATGTTCCACAGACTTATTGTAGTAATTACAATGAATTATGCATAATTTTATGTAACTAACCCTAAACCACATTCTAACCCCAACATAGTAAGTAAATGTAACTAATTAATAATACTCAGTAGTTAAGTGAATAATTAAACTGAAAGTAAAAATAAAATAAAACTTATAAAAATAACAAATTAACTTTGTTATTACTTGTTCTTTCATATATTAAATCGTATAGCTCAGAACAAATATGGGGCATTGTTTCATCCATTTTTTGGCACTTTTTTTTTTGGCATTTTTTGGCATTTTCTTTCCCCAAATGATCCTTTGAAACATTGAAGCATTTAAACACAAATCCATACTTGAAGTCAAAATGCTTTCTATAGATATAAAATCCCTTTTGTATATATATATATATATATATTTTTTTTTTGACGTAGAACAGGACGCCTAGTCTTTGACCCACCTACAATAAAGAACGCTGCTGTAATATTTCGTGCACAGATTTGTTGAATTGCTGCCCTCTTTTAAGCATGCGAGCACCTGTGCGCTAGCCATCATCTTCAGACATGGCAGCCAGTGCTCGGGCCAGTCGGTGGCAGGCCAAATTGCTTGTGCTTCAGAACAGGGAGTACTTGAAAACAATCAGGAGCTGTTTAGTTGACATTTTCAAGCATGACTTTTTCCCTCAGCCTTTCCAGCCTGCGCTCATTACGCTTCCATTTTTCGTGGTAATAAATAGCAATAATGCAGCAAAAGCCCTGAAAGAGTGCAGCAAGCGTGGCGTGACGTGATGAGTCCGACATTCTGGAAGCCGTCGCTACTGTTAGCCGGCAGTTATTACCACTATGGACCATTTTTATTCATAGTTCTGACTGGAGGGTACAAATATGGATGAATGCTATTACTATGCATGAGGTTTTGTTTTTTTCTTAACACTTCTTTTTTTTTTAAATAAAAGACGTGGGAGACATTTTTCCCATCAGGACCTGACAAAGGGCCATCTACCTCCAACCCTGAGTATGATAAATCACAAACTGTTTACTTCCCACCACATAATTCACTGGCTAATTCTGTAGAATCTGTTTTTGTCATAGACAATTACAGTGGGGGCCACTTTGACTGACAGACAAAATAGCCTTTGTTGATGGCGCTGCCATGTTTTATTAGCGTCAGGGACTTCAAAACAGTGCAGACACACATTTTAAGACTCCACGCTGGAGAGGTGGCAGAGGGGACTGATGTGCTACATACTAAAACTGCAGCTCTCATTGAACTTGATCAACAGGCAGGAATTGGCCTGGGTAAAGCAGCCACAGCGATGCTTTGCAATGTCGTTTCTGAATCTCAGAACTCTCTCGGAGGTTAGAGTTTGAGCGAGCCTTGTTTTTATCAAGATACGATCACTGCTTTACAATGGCCTGTGATGCCTTTTTGATGACTATAATTAAATTAGTTTGCACACCAAATGAAAATTCTGTTATTAATTACTCATACCTATGTAATTACAATTCCCTGAGACATTTGTCCATCATCAGAACGCAAATTCATTCATTCATTCATTTTCTTTTCGGCTTAGTCCCTTTATTAATCCGGGGTCGCCACAGCGGAATGAACCGCCAACTAATCCAGCATATGTTTTACGCAGCGGATGCCCTTCCAGCTGCAACCCATCACTGGGAAACATCCACACACACTCATTCACACACATACACTACGGACAATTTAGCCTACCCAATTTACCTATACCACATGTTTTTGGACTTGTGGGGGAAACCAGTGCGCCCAGAGGAAACCCACGCGAACACGGGGAGAACATGCAAACTCCACACAGAAACGCCAACTGACCCAGCCGAGGCTCGAACCAGCGACCTTCTTGCTGTGAGGCGAACGTGCTACCCACTGCGCCACCGTGACGCCAGAACGCAAATTAAGATATTTTAAATGAAATTTGAGAGATCATCTCTCTTGAATGGATCAAAAATGGTCCTGAGATGTTCAAAGTTTAGAAAAGAAACCAAAAATATTGTCAAAACATTCCATGTGACTTCAGTGGTTCACAACATAAAAAAATAATTTTAAAAATCAAACAATAATGCACCAACAATTTAACTCACTCGATAAAAACACGTACTGTTGCATAAATTGAATGTGTTTCAGAACATGCTAATATTTATTCTTTAGATACATAAACATGGACATTTTGCTTTACAATATTAATTAATATCTGTGATTTGTAAAGAGTATGTATTTGTGATGTATCATTACATTTGGATACATTTAGATGTTTAACAGAGCAACAGCATTTTCCTGCAAAGAGATAAACTTTGAGACCAAAGGTTAATGTGAGATTAACAATTTACCACGTGACAGAAGTAGTCAAGAATGTGTACACATGTGTTATGAAATGATTGGCCCTGTCCTAGAATGTGGCATAATATAATTGTGATATTTAATAATCTACAGAGCAGATAAATAAACAAACAAACAAACAAACAAACAAACAAATAAAAAAAAAAAAAATAATAATAATGCTAAAAATAATGCTACAAGGGGCAGCGCGGTGGCGCAGTGGGTAGCGCTGTCGCCTCACAGCAAGAAGGTCGCTGGTTCGAGCCTCAGCTGGGTCAGATCTCAGTTCTGTGTGCAGTTTGCATGTTCTCCCCGTGTTCGCGTAAGTTTCCTCCGGGTGCTCCGGTTTCCCCCACAAGTCCAAAGACATGCGTTATAGGTGAATTGGGTAAGATAAATTGTCTAGTGTATGTGTGAAGTGTATGGGTGTTTACCAGTGATGGGTTGCAGCTGGAAGGGCATCCGCTGCGTAAAACATATGCTGGATAAGTTGGTGGTTCATTCCGCTGTGGCGACCCCTGATTAATAAAGGGACTAAGCCGAAAAGAAAATGAATGAATGAATAATGCTACAGACCCCTTAAAGGGATTAAAAATATATGTTAAAAATCTGTTTGGTTACCAACATTCTCCAAAACATAATCTTTCATGTTTAAAGGAAGAATGAAAGTCATACAGGTTTGGAATGACATGAGGGTGAACAATGACAGATTTTTCATTTTGCATTTTAAAAATAATAATAATATAACATTTCCTTGTGGCCCCCAGACATCTGTTTTAAACACTTGCAACAAAGAAAAAAAACTGATTTAAGTTGGGTTTTTTTATATACGGGCTGAGATAAAAACCTATTCAAAATATTCATTATGTTAATCAGCAAAAGGAATTTTGTTGCAACAGCGCATCTAAAAAGAAAAAGCAGATGTACTGGTGAGATGTAACACTGAATAATAATGACCCACCAAAACAAGCCTATTAACCAGAGCCTATTTTGCCATTTTAACAAACACACGTGAGCAAGCTCTCAGCAGGCCAGACCCACTTACAAAAACATTTCACTACACACACAATAAGCATAATTTTAAACTTACAAGCCCAGTTTCATAAACAGGGTTTAGCTTAAACCAGGAAGAGGCCTTCAATAAATTAGGTTGATTAAGCAGCTTTTATAAAAATGCCTTGGAAAAACACATCACTAATGTGTCTTCAGACTAATCAAGGACACTGATGTATTTTAAGATCTGTCACTTTTATTTGAAGTTATTTTCAGTTAAAACAGCCCAGTTTAGTCTAGGATCTGCTTTAAGCCTTGTCTATGAAACTAGGGGATAGTTTTATATACAGTTGAAGGAAGGCAAAATGATGAAATTTGAATTCTTTGTAAATTATAAAGAGAAGACTTTTCAACATAATAGTTTTAATAACTAATTTCTAATAACTAATTTATTTTGTCTTTGCTGTGTTGACTACATATTTTGCAAGATACTAGCCAATTGAACAAAAAAAAAAAAATCTTAAGAAGGTTAATAATAGGGAGCTTAAAAATATTGTTAATGTTTAAAACGATTACTAATATTATTTAAAAAAACTAAAAGAAATACGGTTTTCTACAGAAGCAATAGTATAGAAAATACTGTGAACATTTCCTTACCATAAATATAAAAAAAAAAAATTACAATTACATAAAAAAAGGCTAATAATTTTGTATATGATTCGAAGATCCTTTTACTGGCATTTCTTAAGATCTTTTTAATTTGCCCTTCATTCATTCATTCATTCATTCATTCATTTATAAATTGTAATTAAATTTAACACCTGGGATGTGTTATTATTTGCAGCCTTTAACCCATTTAATTTGATTTCATAAATGTTTTTACACTATTTACAAAAAACACTCGGGACATAGGGCAAAAATGTCCTAATTGGAATCCATCACTACTAACTTAAAAAGGAATTAATTTTGTTAGTTATCATCAGGAAAGATGCTGCAGGAATCAATGTCATTGAAACGGAAATAAGCATTGAAATATGATGATATTTTATGACAATGTTTTTATTGACAGACAAGGGATAATTTTATAATAATATGCAAATAATAAAGTTTAAAGCATTAACATAGAGATGGAACCGTGAATTCAAATATTAACAGTTTAATCGTTTTGCTATACCATTGTAGCCCTGAGGAATTTTGATCCTAGAAAAAGAAACATAGTAAACGTATGTCAATTTTTTTTTTATAAGACATATGCTATCTGTTGCCTTTGCTTACACTGCAAATGGAGGAACAATAAAATCAGGGCAACTCAAGCTTCACATCGTTCACCTTAAATGAAGACCGATAACCCGAGCAGCATGACAGAGCCACCTGTTTCACTCTCAACACAGATACATACACATAAAGCGGCGCTCGTTCTCAATTTAGCTTAGCCAATCCAGAGGTAAACGTTCAAATAGTTTCAATCCATAGAGGAATCTTTTAAAATAGGTGCTGCTTTAGTAGGCTTTTCGGATGGCTGTTTGTTGTGTCATATTTCATAAGCGAGAATCCCCATAACTGAAAGTTTGACATTTTTTGGATGTTTCTCTATCTTTGATGAATGGCTGGGAGGTATTCGGAAAAATCTACAGGGACCAGGTTAATTAAGCCAAATGAAATCATAAACTACTAATGCCGGAGAGCTGCGTTTATGAATAATCATAAACCAAACTCCTTCGGGAGAACTGGAGATCAGCAACACATTTTCAAATGTGAGCATGCAGGGACACACATCAAGTGAAAAATGAAAAAAATAAAAATAAATAAACCATCAGAGAAGTATTTGCATTTAGCTTGTATACTTAACTTTAAGTACAAGCCAATAGAGTAAAAAGAAAAAAGAAAAATAAACAAATAATTCCCCAGTTCACTGATAACATAAATAATTGAAAACATGTTGGTATTGTTCTCAAATATTATGTTTAAACCCACACGAAAATCTGATATATGACCATATACGCTCCCTGGCCACTTTATTAGGTACACCTTTCCAACTTCTCGTTAATGCAGATTTCTAATCAGCCAATCACACGGCAGCAACTCAATGCATTTAGGAATGTAGACATGATCAAGACGATCTGCTGCAGTTCAAACCGAGCATCAGAATGGGGAAGAAAGGTGATTTAAGTGACTTTGAACGTGGCATGGTTGTTGGTGCCAGACGGGCTGGTCTGAGTATTTCAGAAACTGCTGATCTACTGGGATTTTCACGCACAACCATCTCTAGAATGGTTGAATGGTCAGAAAAAAAGAAAAATGGTGTGGGGAATATTTTCTTGGCACACATTGGGCCCATTAGTACCAATTGAGCATTGTGTCAACACCACAGCCTACCTGAGTATTGTTGCTGACCATGTCCATCCCTTTGTGACCACAGTGTACCCACCTTCTGACGGCTACTTGCAGCAGGATAACGCTCCATGTCATAAAGCGCGAATCATCTCAGACTGGTTTCTTGAACATGACAATGAGTTCACTGTACTCAAATGGCCTCCACAGTCACCAGATCTCAATCCAATAGAGCAGCTTTGGGATGTGGTGGAATGGGAGATTCGCATCATGGATGTGCAGCCGACAAATCTGCAGCAACTGCGTGATTCTATCATGTCAATATGAACCAAATTCAAAAAGGGGTCCAACCTGGTACTAGTAAGGTGTACCTAATAAAGTGGCCAGCGGGTGTATGAACATTTTTACTGTATATAAAATTAAATAGCTAATATCTTTGAACATATATGTACATATTTATAATTCCAATGTAAAATGTAAACTGATTTTATTTGCTGTACTTTGAAATATATGTTGAATATACTGTAGACATATTTTATTCTATGTGAAATCCAGACGTGGACTTGTATGTCATTTACGTAATGTGCAGATTTTTTTTTAGATTTCTATATGGGGGTATTAAAACAAGACATTATTTTGTTGGATCTGTACTAATTTCCATTCATTTCTAACAAAAATCTGAACATTGGATTTAGAATAGTTCATTCATTTTCTTTTCAGCTTTTCAGCGACGTTTTTTGCAGCCAAACGGAACCATTTTGACAGAACCAGCAAACTTTCCAAAGCGATTCAACTCCTTTACAATTTGCTCGTTAGGAATGAATGGAGGCACGTTTGAGATCGTTACTTTAGTAGCCGGTGTGCGGAACGGCAATACTTGTACTAGGGTGTCGGAAACAACAATTCCATTTTCCACGAGATTGTTAACGTGTTTCTCATCTTTAAGAAACACTAGCACTGCCTTATTCATTCTAGAGGCAGATACTTTATTTTCGTGCCCTACAATATCGCCCTTCCAATAAAGCGCTTCTTCTATTTTTAAGATTATATAAAAAATAGTATGTGCTTAACATTTAGGATGCCATTGCAATACTGACATATTGGCGCAGCTTCTCCATGAGTAAGTCGAGTGTGTCCAGAATGTAATCCTTTATAAAAAACATCATCATGTCTTAAATTAAAAAAATTATTAGATTTTCATTCTACTAAAGGATGAAATTAAAAAAGTTTATTATTTGAGCACTGACCCCCTTCTTCTTGCCATTTATTTAGAATATAGCTTTTAATTATTAGTTTCAATCCTTAAGGTGGGATTTTGCACTCTTTAATTCTTACTGTAAGGGCGGTTTTGTTAGCTTGTTCGTTTCAAAGAAAGCCAACATGTCCTGGCACCCAGCAGAAAACTATATTATAAAGGTTTCTCTGTAGTTCCTTCACTTTAATAAAATTGACAGTTATAATGGGATGTTTTACTTTAAACCGTTTTAATGCCCGTAGACAAGATTTTGAGTCATTAAACAGCAGTACAACACAGTGGTCTTCGACACAAAGTGATGCATTCTGGATGGATAAACATGGATAAACTGGAGATTTCAAAGTAAAAACAAACATGATCGCCGTATTGGTTCCAAACCGAAGTGCTCAAAACTGGCAACTTCGAAAGGCCCATCACATTGAAGGATTTTAAAGGGTACTTTTGCACAGAGAAGTTGTTTGGTGTCACATAATAACTCAGAATTCATCTATACCTCTAAATGTATGCATTGTATTTTTCTATAGGCAAATACTGTAATGTTTATGAATAAATATAGAAATATTTAGAAATATGTATATATGTATTTTAAAACAATCTATATATTTATTAATTACAATTACATCCAAAGATGCTTCTTCTTCATTCACTTTCGGTGAATGTAGCCTTAGCCAGGAGGAGTTGATGTCATCAGGCGGTATCCAACGATCATTGGGTGTTTCAACCCTAAACACCTTCAACATTGGTGGGTCAGCAGTGGTGGCCAAATGACTGCCCATCAACTCCCCCCGGCTTCCAGCTAAGCTCCTCTCTCCTGCTCCATAACCAGCAAGAAGCTCTCTCTGCTGCCTCCCCCATCCTGCGAACAGTTATCTTTCTCTCCCTCACCATCACCCCAATGGCTGTAAGCATCCTCTATACTGACTGGGCGGGGAATCCTCTACAGCCGACCTCGACTGGGAAGAGCCATTCTCCCTGCAGTCATACAAGAGGTCCTGGTATTTGGCGCTCTTCCTCTCAAACGCTTGCTCACAACCCTCTTCCCATGGGACTGTAAGTTTGATGAGAATGATCTTCTTTGCCTCTTCAGACCACAGTACTGCATCTGGCCTCAGGGTTGTCTTGACAACCGGGGGGAATTGCAGTCTTTACCTCAGGTCTACCTTCATTTCCCATGATTGGGCCTTTTGCAGCAGATTGGTTCTTGTTGTTACTGTGGTTGGTGGCTTTTGACCCGCTTTTACAAACTTGATTGATGGTATTGCTCTCCCGTGTGGTTGGTGTTAGGGAGTGTCATGAGCACTTTGTCATGGCACCACCTGTATCTACCTTGGGCAAGTGCTGTTTTACACCCTGACAGGATGTGTGCCATGGTACCCCTCTCCCCACAAAGCTTGCACAATGGGTCCTCTCTTAAGCCCCACTTGTGCAAGTTTGTCGGAGTTGGGAGTGTGTCATACGCCGATCTTAACATGAATGAGATGCGGAAAGGTTCCAATCTCCACAGATCTCCCCATGTGATCTTCCTTTTGGGTAGGTCCTACTTGGTCCATGCTCCCTGGGACGCTAGCTCCACTGCCCTTGCCCTTCGTCCTTCCTCCTCCAGGTTCCGTACCTCCTCCTGGATTATGGCCCTTCTATCCTTGGATCCAGCCTTCCCCCATTGCTGGATATGGGAAGTTCCAAGACCCTGTCTTCCTGTGCATGGCGTTCCATGATGTCACATAGCTTCAACATACTTTCAGCTTGTGAAATAGATGAGTCAGCTGCCCACTTGCGTCCTGATCTTGTAAGGATACCTGCCTGCCTGACTTGTTCATCCTGGGAGTCTCTGTATGTCATTATGACCCTGCACTTTGCTACCTTAAATTCCTCCGCCACGGATGACAGACGAAGTTGCAGCTGCCTTGATCTTATATAAAGGCCTACCGAAGTAAAGCTTGGAGGGATTCCCAGCCACCTCCGGAGGTGCTTGTTGATCTTTCTCTCCACTCCTTCGACGCTTGTCATGGGAACTTCATACACCGTTAACAGCCACATGAGTCTTGGCAGCAATCCATGTTGGTAAAACCATGCTTTAAACTTCCCCGGGAGCCCTGATTTTTCGATCTTCCTTAACCATTCCTCTGTCTGCTTCTCTGTACTGCATCCTGTCAGTAAGTGAATCATCAAACCACTTCCAGGGGCACTTAATTAGATTTTCCTTTATCGATGGAATCACTTCCCCTTGCATATGCAGCATGACTCTGTTTGTCATTTTACCTTTCCTGATCACCATGTACCTAGATTTCTTTGGCTTAAACCTCATTCTGGCCCACGTTGCCATGCGGTCCAGAGCAGTTAGTACCCACCTTGCCTCCACATGGGTCGTGGTCGTCACAGTAAGGTCATCCATATAACCTCTTATTGGGGGTTGTCGGATGCCCGATTGCATTTTTGGGCTTCGGGCTTCCTTCCCAGCAGCTGTTATTATGAGGTTCATTCCCATGATGAAGAGGATGGTGGAGATTGTACATCCAGTTACGATCCCTTTTTCCAGGTTTTGCCACTGGGTGGTGAAGTGGCCTGTCTTGAATCGTAGCTGGATTCCGCCAAAGTAACTGATGATCAATCCCTTGATGTGCTGACTGATAAGATAATGGTCTAGTGTCGCATGGATGAGGGCGTGAGGGATTGATCCGTAGGCATTAGCCAAGTCCAGCCAAACAACGGTCAGGTTGCCGTTGCTGGCCTTGGTCTCCCGGATCATCTGGCTAAGAACTCCAGTGTGTTCCAGACATCCAGAGAAGCTTGGGATCTCACCTTTCTGTATGTATCCATTCTCAGTCATGTATGAGGTCATCCTCTTAGACAGTACGGAGAAGAAGATCTTGCATTCTACACTTAGCAGTGAGATTGTTATAAATTGGTCTATGGTTGAGGAGTTCTCTTCTTTTGTTACAAAGCAACCCTCTGACCTTTTCCAACATGATGGAATGTTTCCCTTCTTCCAGATCCTCTGAAACAGCTTCCATAGCCTCCGGAGGAGCATTGGGCACTTCTTATATACCTTATAGGGTATGCCGCTTGGGCCGGGGCAGAACCTGACCTGGCCTTCTTCGCCACCTCTTGGATTTCCTTCCAGGAAGGTTCGCTGATGTTGAGCTCCTTTACAGGTGTATCAATGATGTCGATGTTTGGGTTGGCATCCAGGGCCTGGTTTCTGAAGATGTCATTGTGGGTTTCTCTCAAGAATGCCTCCACTACTTCTCTGGGGCTGGTCAGCCGTCCAAACTTTACTTCACCCAGCAGTGTGAACACCCTTCAGTACTGGGTTGCAGCTGGACGGGCATCCGCTGTGTAAAACATATGCTGGATAAGTTGGCGGTTCATTCTGCTGTGACCCCTGATGAATAAAGGGACTAAGCTGAAGGAAAATGAATGAATATATACATATATATATATATTAAGAAATGTGCATTTATGTTTAATTTAAATAAGAATTATAAATACATAGAAACAGACATACAGTACATGCATGCATGCATGGATAAATAAGGTGCAAAAAATGTACTTTCTAAACATGTTTTGTGGGGGTTAACTAGTGGGCAAAAGGTGTGATGAATGCACTCCGTCTCATTGTAGTAGTAGTAATAATAAGTTGATTTAACAGGGTCAATGCAGAAGCCTGTAACATTGCTACAATTTCAAGCAGCTGATGCTCCACATATAGGCTTCGAGCCAAAGGCTAATTTGCACCCCTGCTTAGGCTTTTTACAAAATAAAACAACATTAGAATTTATCATACTTTATTTACTTTAATATTTTTTCACCCTCATGTCATTCTAACCATGTATGTCCTTTTTTCATTTAAATAACTTATCATTCAAAAGAAGTGCATTACAAAAAATAGTTTTTTGACCCCTACACTTCATGCCTTAGAAGCTGTCACTCAGGAGGATAAAACCTTCTAAGGGATTAGAGCAAACGGATGAGCCCTTCCAAATGGAAGTGTGTGACAAAGGTAACATTTAAAGGTATAGTTCACCCAAAACTGTAAATCTACCGACTATCTACTGTACTTACCCTCAAACCCACTTACCCAAACCTTTATGAGTGCCTTTTTTTCTGTTGAACACAAAAGAAGATATTTTGAAGAAAGCTCAAAACCTGTAACCATTAACTTCCATAGTAGAAAAACAAATACTATGGAAGTCAACGGTTTCAGGTTTCAGGCTTTCTTCTAAATATCTTACTTTGTGTGCTTAACAGAAGTAACAAACTCATAAAGGTTTGAAATAAGTTTGGGGTGAGTAAATGATGACAGAATTTTCATTTTTAAGTTAACTATCCCTTTAAAAGTGCATTTTGAATGCTTTACATTAGATTGGAGAAAAAAAAAACACAACAACAACCTGGCCTAATATTTTAAACTGACAGTTGCACTGAAAAAATTGTGTTTTGCCTTAAAGAAGCTTGTGATCAAGGATCTGCACTGAAACCTAAAGAGGGACGAACTAAAGCAAATGGGCCAAATGACAGCATGTGTGAAGAAACTGGAGAAAAACTCTCAGCAAGCATGTTAAAACTTACACGTTTCCACTTACATTTTTGGAGGTGGCAGCTCGGCTGAAGCACAGATAGCGCGTGACCTTGGATTTGAATATGCTGTCCTTCCACAGGTTGGCGTCGAAGCCATCTGTTGTTTGTGCAACCTACGTGAAAAGAAAAAAAAAACACACACAGACACACAGAGAGGAGAATGTGCATTGAGGTGAGATGGAGTTAATGTATGGACAGAGTACACGTTTCCTTTTTTTTCTGCTCTTGGTTTAATTAAGGTTTGCTTGAGCTCTCACTTCATCTCATTAGAGCCTGATGCTAGTGAAAAAGATCCTCAGCCTCCTCAAAAAAAAGGGGTAAAAATACCAGCAGCCCCCTATGGGACAAGCAGGATGAGACAAGACCTCACAAAGAAGGCCTGGAAAAAGCTAAATGAGTCTTCACATGTGCTCTGCAGAGATCAAGCAGCTGCCTTTCTCAAATACAGTACAAACAATAGCAGTGATGCAATCACCATTTAATCACGGTTTAATGATATGCGACAGGATGTCAGATCAGAATTAGTATTTCAATGACAGGAAGTGAAACTTATTGAACTGCATTAACATATTATATTATATTATATTATATTATATTATATTATATTATATTATATTATATTATATTATATTATATTAT
>CAIGQV010017835.1:7640274-7653509 GCA_903798115.1 Danio jaintianensis | reverse complement strand
TTGTAATTGTTAATTTACAGTACACTTGTAAATGTTGCCAGTAATACTGTAAAAATTGCCAATAATACTGTAAAACTTACAAGTGCACTGTAAATTAATAAATACAATTGCGTTGTAAAACTACATTACAATTGTAATTGTTAATTTACAGTGCACTTGTAAATTTGTCAGTATTACTGGCAACCAAAATGGCCAGTAATACTGTAAATCTTACAGCATTTTTTACAGTGCAACATAGGGAACTTCAAAATAGATAAAAAAAAGCAAAAGAAGAAAATCCAACATCATCCACAACACAGTTTAGCTTCAACTTAAATTAGATATTTCACAAAGAAAAGTGTTAAAGAAACACTCCACTTTTTTATTTTGAAAATAGGCTCAATTTACAACTCTAGAGTTAAACTGTCGAGTTTTACCATTTTTGAAATTCATTCAGCTGGGTCTGGCAGGAGCTCTTGTACCTTAGCTTAGCATAGATCAATAAATCAGATTAGATCATTAGCATCTCCCTCAAAAAAATGTCCAAAGAGTTTTGATAATTTTAGAACAAATTTTTTTCAATAATTTAAAGCTTGACTCTTCTGTAGTTACATTGTGTACTAAGGTCGACGGAAAATTAAAAGTTGCTATTTTCTAAGTCGATATGGGAGAACTATATTCTCATTCTGGTGTAATAATCAAGGAACTGCATTTTTCATTGATTCATTCATTTTCTTTTTGGCTTAGTCCCTTTATTAATCTGGGGTCGACACAGCAGAATGAACTGCCAACTTATCCAGCATATGTTTTACGCAGCGGATGCCCTTCCAGCTGCAACCCATCACTGGGAAACATCCATACACACTCATTCGCACACATACACTACGGACAATTTAGCCTACCCAATTCACCTATAGCGCATGTCTTTGGAGTTGTGGGGGAAACCAGAGCACCTGGAGGAAACCCACGCGATCACGGGTAGAACATGCAAACTCCACACAGAAATGTCAACTGACCCAGCCGAGGCTCAAACCAGCGGCCTTCTTGCTGTGAGGCGATCGTACTACCCACTGCGCCATTGATGCCAACTTTAATAAACAAAACTGTGCCCAAAACTACTATATCCACTATATACTGTAGTGCACAATATTGTCCACCATTATTCTTTGCATTTGTTCTCCACTTTTGCCCATTATCCACTCTAATTTTGAGTGTACATCTGAAGATTAAAAACTTATTAATATTAATGTATTAATATTAGTACTACTACTACTAATAATAATAATAATAATAATAATTATTATTATTATCATTATTTTGTTATTATTAAAACAACAAAAAAAATAATAACAACACTAAAACTATTATTATTATTATTATTATATTGCACAAATATTTATTACAGGTGTCTAGATGTAATTTTAAGGATTTAACCAATTGCTCTCTGGCTCACAATATTTGCATCACGGTCCAGTCATTTTTGTTCCCTCTTTCCTGATGTAGTCCACTCAACTGCCATACACTATTAAGGATTAGTGAATGAGTAAACAATTGAGCCGATTTGGCCACAGCTATAGTGTCGAATATTCCAGAGTGATCACCATCCTCCTAAACTGTGTCACATCAGTTCAGCCATTGTGTGCACAGGTGTCTCGTGGGATTCCCCTTGTTCTGGGTGTGGAGGTGTGAGTGTTTAAGCAGTCAGAGAGCGGGACCGTGTGGCCTATTTGCTGCTCAGTCTCCCACTGAACTCGCAGAGAGAGAGAGAGAGAGAGAAAGAGAGAGAAAGAGAGGAAAGATGCTCTGACATTATTGAGTATAACCCTGCCTCTACCTCCTCCCAAAAATGATGATTGATTACCCCATTACGGCCCTGCATTACCCCTACAACTAAAGCCTCTTCTCGTTCATGTTCAGTGCTGCACTACAGCGCAGTGAGGAGCAGTGGAGGAGCCAGAGGTCAGCCTGGACCACTGCATGTCCAAAGCTAAGGGAATGAAATGTTGCTAGTTTTTTTTTTTGACTAGACTGATATCTGTGCACTTTTTTCTTTTTGGAGTTTTGGAAGATCCAATCAGTGTTTAAATAGATAAAAGACCACTAACACTTCCAGAGACTTTCATTTTTAGTTTTTGTAAAATGACAAATGTGGTATATTAACCAACTTAATGACTAGGTACTTATAAAAAAAAAAAGTACAATGTACTTACTGTGTTTATAACATGTTGCACAATACTTATGGTGCTGTTTAGATGGGATACAGTTAAGGTTAGTGACAGGTTTTGATCGTATAGGTAGGTTTAAGGGTGGGTTAAGGTTTAAGGGATGGTCAATAGTTTAATTATAAATGTAATTACAGTAATTACAGATGTAATTACATGTAAATATTTTGTTTAATATTAGTTCAATGTAAAAACATGTATGTACACAATTGCAAGTGCATTGTATGAAATTATTAATTTAAATGTAAGTACATAGTAATTAAGGCCACTTAATATAAAGTGGGAGCAGAAATGTTGCTTTAGTAGCTAGCTGAAATGAAGTATTGTTATAAATAGAAAGTTATATAAAATAGAAAGTAGAAAAAGTATTAAAAAAATAAATATAAAAAAGTATATAAAGAAAGTATAAAAGTTATAAATATTATATAAAACAGTATAAAAAATATATATAAAAAAAGTATATATACATATATATATATATATATACCCACTTATTGTGGGTAAAGCATGATAATATGGGCAAGCTAATGTTTTTTCCCCTTTATATTTTATAATAAGTTTTAGTAACTTTGTGTTTTTGTCATTTTTAGATGCTTTTAATGTGTTACAGACTATATAATTTAATAATAATAATAATAATAGGGGCAGCACGGTGGCGCAGTGGGTAGCACAAATGCCTCACAGCAAGAAGGTCGCTGGTTCGAGCCTCGGCTGTGTCAGTTGGCGTTTCTGTGTGGAGTTTGCATGTTCTCCCCGTGTTCGCATGGGTTTCCTTCAGGTGCTCTGGTTTCCCCCACAAGTCCAAAAACGTGGAATAGGTGAATTGGGTAAGCTAAATTGTCTGTAGTGTGTGTGTGAATGAGTGTGTATGGATGTTTCCCAGTGATGGGTTGCAGCTGGAAGGGCATCCGCTGCGTAAAACATATGCTGGATAAGTTGGCGGTTCATCCCGCTGTGGCGACCCCAGATTAATAAAGGGACTAAGCTGAAAAGAAAATGAATGAATAAATAATAATAATAATAATCATTTTGTCTTGTTTTGATTATTTTTATTTAGGTTAAGTACGTTTAGTTTTTTATTAATTTAATTTCAGTTTTAGGTATCTTAGGAACAAACAGGTAAAAATTTAATTTTTAAAAAAAAATTTCAAGTAATACATGAAAAAAATGTCTTTCAATTTTAATTAAATATAACGAATGTCACAAAAAACGTATTAGACCTGGCTATGGCTCAAATCTATATGAGGTCTAAGTGGCCAGTCGTGTTTACATTAAAATAAAATATCTAAATCTGTTTACCTAACAGTCATCACCCAGCTGAATGTATAAAGTGTCACTTTCAGTGTCAAGAAAGTTTCCTAAAAGTTTTTCTCAATTTGCTCCTGTTTATAATATAAAACAAATGCAAATCGCAATCGCCTCCCTCTTGCATACTGTTAAACACCCGTCTCCTACAGATCTCTAAGCTCTTTATTGAGGGTGCTGATTCCTCCTGTTTCCCTCCCTCGTCTGTGTGCGGGTCCCCGGGGCCCAGCTGGAAAGTGCACGTAGAGACGGATAGTGCTCCTGCTTGGCCTGGTAAAGATGGGAGGTGTGGCCCCCACAGTGGAGACACATGCACTGAGCTGCTCACAAGGGAGCACAGCCGGGCCCCTACACCTGCACCAGCATCCATCTCTGTAACCCACTGAGATTAATGGAGAGGAAGCCCTCTGAAAACACACTGCAGTCAGAATTTACAGGGCACAAGCAAAAGGTGCTTTACAGTGTGAATCACTTTTTAAAGACAAACTCACTCAGGTGTCCTCTGTTATCACCACATGTAACCTTCACCGGCAGTAAAAGGATTAAAAGGGACAAAACCCTAAACATTTTTTTTTATTTTAATCTCATTAATCTTTAATGTTTGATATAGTGCTTGAATAAATACCCATTCACAGCAAGAATTAGTACCCACAACAATGCAATGGTGTGTCACTTCAATTGATCAGGCTTTTCAGATTCTGATTCTTTTAATCATTTGTTAGTTGAAAATAACTGTTCTGAACGCCACAGTAAGTGATTTTCGCTGCTAGAGGGTGCATATTCACAACAAACAAAGGCGTAGCACAGACTGAAAGACCTCGAATGGGTGTGACAGACAAAGGAGACATCCAAAACATGTAGTGTTGGTGGTCCTCCAGGAACGTGGCGGAGAAACACTTTTCTAAAGTTGTCAAAACGTATTATCATGCTCGATTATTATTAAAAGTTCGATGCAGAAGCAGCAGAGCTTTTATTATGCACAATCAACTGGTCCCAGTTCTTCTGGTCATGATCACATGGGGAAGAAGCAGCACTGTTTTATCATGCTAAATCCATGTTAAGGCTCTGTTATAAAGCTGTTCCGTGCAGTCTAATAAAACACACAAGATATAAAAATATCTTTGGTGTTTCCTTGTTTTCTATAAAACATACCGGAAATTGAGGGTGTGTGACATCATTAAGACGGTAGCACAGGACACAGTCCTGACAGAATTTTCATTTTTTGGGTGAACTATACTTTTAACATTTAAAAATATTTCTGTCATATGCCAAAAAAAGGCATATACTTCACTTTCTCCACAAGGTCCATGAGAGAAAAAAACCTTTATTTGATCAAAATAATGCTGCCTTTGGATTATGCATATTTTCCTAGTGTGCAAAAAACAGGAACTATCGTCAAAAATACAGAATTTAAAATACAGTATCAGAATAATAGTTCAATAACTTGATGCAAATGCTAAAATACTAAAAACCTTAGAGCACACGAGCTAAGGAGAGGACATTTAGTTCATTTATTTTACTAACTACTGACCTGGCATGCAAAACTTTAATCAGGAGTTTAACACAAAACAGGAGTTTAGTTCACACAAAAATAAAAATGTCCTGTTAATTTACTCACCCTCAGGCCATTCAAGATGAAACTGAGAATCAGAAAAAAACAAACATATAGGCAAAACAAAAATTTAATCTCTGTCTCCTCATTATACATTGGGGTCTTATGAAGCAAGATGACCAGTCTGTCTATCAAACTGAACATTATTTACAACATTATTACCTTTAATCCACAGCTTCAGCAAACAGTCCAGAGCATGTATACCTCTCAGTATTAAAAAGGATGTAAACCTAACCATTTCGATTTTTAACTTATTAGCCTTTAACATTTGATATAAAACCCGAATAACACTCGACAGTATTTCTGAATGTGTAATCTGTCCAGAAAAGTCTTCTTTGCTTCACCTTCTGCACGAGGTCTGTGATAGAAAAGCCAGTTTTGGACCTTTATTTTATCAAAATGATGTGATCTTTGGATTGCCCTTTGTCTTGGAGAAAAAATGAATTCTCATTTGCATTAGTGCGTCTAAATGTCAAGCTCAGATATTTTGTTAGACATTAGTGAAGCTGGCAGCCACAGAAGCAGGATAATTGCACACAGCCTTCTGCAGGGATTTACATAATTTCAGACAGCAATTAAAGAATCCTTGGGAATTTTATTCCTGGCCTGCGTCTCAGTCTCCGTGTCTCTCTATTTCTCTCTTTCTCTCTCTCTCTCTGATCTCCCGCCCCCAGCACCTACACCAGTACAAAAGGAGCATTCGTTTACATTAAGCTCCATGCTCCGTGCTGTTCATTTGCATGAAATTAAAGGTTTTCATGATCTTGAACAGCAGGGTAACATTTAGAATGCTGTTTTAAAGCTTTCACCTTGGAATAATAAAATGCCTCTCGCTCTCCAATCTCCCTCCCTCTTCATCTCGGGCTGAAGGGAACTGCTTGTTTCCTCCACGCGGTAACCTTTCACACTTCACAATAGTCATTTTCAATATTGCACTTGGAATTAGGAGTGAGAAAACTTTCATTTACATGCACACACTTGCAAGACCCAATGTGAAATAGTCTTTATCTCATGTCACCCTCAATATTGTGTTTCAGTATTAGCAGTGAATAACAATTCACAGACCTGCATTCGCCATTACCGTTTGTTTGTAAAGGACGGTTCAAAAGAAACCAGCCCTCCATTTGATAATGTGTATGTCTTTGTTGTATACAATTACACATGAAATGCAACGAAAGGTTAAAAAATGCAGTATCATTAAAAAGTACTTCAATGACATACTGCAAATTTTGAAATACTGAAGTGTGCAAACAGGAGAATGGGAGATTTAAGCTTTAGGAAAAATGAGAAAAAAAAAAAAAAAAAAAACTGTGGTCGTGGTGTGATTTTGAGATTGTAAAATTGATAGAAGAATCAATAAATTATTTAGTGGTTAAATTCTAGTTTAGGTCAAATGTTCTAACAGACAGAAATATATGCACAAATTCCCAATTCACTATTAATGCTATGTGACTAGAAATAATACAGTAAATTGGAATTCTGCTCATCCATCACTCTTACATCATCCCTCCATCCATCCACTCACTGCTCCATCCATCCATCCATCACTCTTACATCATCCCTTCATCATTCCATCCATTTCTCTATTATGCTGCACCCGATTCGAATGTTATCACTCAATTGAATGGGCGTTATCAGTGGATATCAGCTGATAGATATGGGCCAGTAGGGGCCTTCTGCGCCTCCTAGTGGGCTCAGAAGGTTGTAATCATCCATCCACATGGTTAATCAGCTATTCTAATAAAGAACAGTTCAGATCCAGATGTGTTTTTATATTACTGTGACGGTTGGGTTTAGGGTTGGGTTTAGGGTTGGGGTAGGCGTTAATAAAATACAATTAATGGGAAATTTTACATTACTGTGATGGTTGGGTTTAGGGTTGGGGTTGGGGTAGGCGTTAAAAAAAATACAATTAATGGGAAATTTTACATTACTGTGACGGTTGGGTTTAGGGTTGGGGTTGGGGTTGGGGTAGGCGTTAATAAAATACAATTAACGGGAAATAGTATAATTTCATAAAAAATCACGCGTGGCGGTATACACGCTTACCTCCATATGAATGGATTTTCAGCTGTTATCAGTTTCTCCAGTGGCTCACCGTGTACGTCAGCAGACTTGAGACGTGGAGCGGAGTTGACAGTGATGACTGGGTACGAATCTGCCGAAAAACGGTTTCAGAAAGCAGCTAAGGCAAAAGTTAATTATTTGTTTTTATTGCTTTTTTAAAAAACAGATGGTTGGGTTTAGGGAAGGAGAAGGGCAGGTTAATCGCTGCTTTTGAAAAATAATAGCTGCTTTTGAAAAAATAATGACCGTTGGGTTTAGGGAAGGAGGAGGGCAGGTCAATCGGAGCGGCCTCTGCTGGATTTACGCGAGAACAGCAGATTAACCATGTGCATGTAGGAACAGTAGGCGCAGTAGACCCCTACTGGCCCATATCTATCAGCTGATAAACCACTGATAACGTCCATTCAATCGACTGACAACACTTGAATCCGCTGTATTATCCATCCATCCATACATCACTCTTACATCACCCATCCATCCCTCAATCCATCCATCTATCCATCATTTACATCATCCATTCATCGCTCTATTATCATCCATACATTCATCACTCTTACATCATCCATCCATGCATTCATACATCCATCGCTCTATCATTATCCATCCATCCATCCATCCATCCACTATTCACTCTTACATCACCCATCCATCGCTCTACCATAATCCATCCATCCATTGCTCTTACATCAATCCATTCAACCATCTGTCCATCCATCCATCCATTGCTCTACCATCCATCCATCCATCTATCTATCTATCTATCTATCTATCTATCTATCTATCTATCTATCAAAAACAAAGATAAATGCATCCCTTTGAATTTTTTAGTTTTTAACCTTGTTTGCATTAAAATTGGTAATTATAATTCTACAAACATGGTCCACTCAAATGTACAAATAACACATTTTCAAGGCAAGACAGAATCTACGTTTTTCATTCACCATGCACAGCTCTATGTAACAAAAATCATATTTTAGAACACGACATTCTTCCAGTCCATGCACTTGTCACAGCTGAAGCTCTGAATAAATTTGTCTGAAACCGTCCACAATTCAGCGAATAAGCCCAGCTGAATATTTATACAGCAAAGACCTTGTGTGTAAATAACAGGGCTGAGGTGTCAAAAAAGCAGGCACACATTTTGAATAGATAATGTTATAATATTATAATCTCAGCGACCCTACTGGCACAGATAAAAACATCAGGGAGAGATGTGTTCTGGTGTGAAGATACTGCCTGCCTAACTAATGCTCTCCAGAGCAGTGCTTTAATTAAGTCCCTATAGGTTCCAGTCGAGCTGATTAAAATAAGCACTTGTGGAGGCTTTCCTCACACAAAGCCTTCTTCCATGAACTGTTTTCTGCCCCCTTTTTTCAGGACCAAGGGTTAAGAAGTACTGCTGTTGGGGAGACATTGAAAAATCACACTAAGGTTTTCCACGGAGGGCCAAGGCGGTGCTGCTCCTTTGAATATAATCACATTTAAAAGTACTTTGGATGTCCCGCTTCTTATTGGACACCCAGGGAAATTACTGCTTACCAGTGCGATCAGATTGGTCATTTTGCGAAAACCCAACGGACTTAAATTACAACACTGCTGCTTGTGCAATTGCCCGGCTATTGTTGGTGTGAAAAAAGATGACACATTTGTTAAGCTCCATTGAGCAGAGGGATTACTTATATCGAAGCTTTCTTTGAAAAGGAGATTCCAGCACACACACTTTACATACACATTTCCACGCTTCCTTAAGGCATCACAGGGCTTTTTTTTTTCTTTTTGCAAGCGCGTGAGCTTCGCCTGCGAAATAAATTGTGACAGTAACTCAATATGAAGTGAAATAGCTGAGAAAGCCCTGAGTTCACTTGCGCTGACAGTGCTGTTTAATTCCATCTCGTGCCGGCCCTGACATTTCTGCTGCCACTAAATATTAAACATGTATACCCCTTTCATTTGCATCTGGTAATGAGTATGAAGACAGCACCCAACTGGTCAAGCCTATGCTATCACACTGGCTCATATCGAGTCACGTGCCGCAGAGATAGAGGGAAAGCAAGCGAGAAGACACAGATTTTTCTCCATGACCTCTGGGTTGACATTTTGCCTGCTTTTGCACACATGTCTCCCCTAAAGCTTGAAGATGCACACCGCTCTGTGTCCAAAAGCCCTTTCCCTGGTGTTTTGGAACAGCGGTATATATGCCAGGAGAGGCAGAGTTAAACGCATTTGCTCCAAATGCCAGCCGATCTTGATAATGCTATATATATTCATGATCTGGCAGCCATGAAAGAGCAGAAGCCAAAATACGCTTAGTAATTCCTCGTGTTTGCGTCAGATCTGGGGCTATCAATCTGCAGATAAACTTTCATGTATTAGAGGATACGTGAAGGAGCATTTGAGGTCATGGCTGAAACGGTTTGGCATTAATGCTGGTTAGTTATGAAAATGATCAAATACGTATGATATCATGTGTGACTTGGAAATTATGTTTAAAATGGCAAACAATGGAAATTCTGCTGACAATAAATAAATAAATTTAAAATCTCTCTCTCTCTCTCTCTCTCTCTATATATATATATATATATATACATATACATATATAGTATTAGTACAGTATCTCTCATATATAAAGAGAGAGAGAGAGAGAGAGAGAGAGCTATCTATATGATATATATAAAAGAGCAATATCACATGAGTAGCAGTGCGATATGGCTGTATATATGTGTATGAAAATAATATTGTAATAATAGTTGCAGTAATTACAAGAAAGTTGGCAAATTAAAACATAATAAATACATTATATGATACAGCATGTTTCCAATGTATGAACATACATGGTTGTATAAATCATGTTAAAAAAAATTATATTACATTTGAAAAATATGTGTTTTATCTTCATTTGTCAAAGTTGTGCAATTAAGAGCTTCCAATTTATTCAAGTAAATTAAACAATTTAATCAATACATTAGATTATCATGCATTTTCTCAAGTTTTATATATTAATATTCAATTTTTAAACGTTTAAATGCAACATAGGTGTGTAAAATATGATTTAGTAATAATGATAACAATTCATACAAAGTCATATTATGTTTATGTATATCTGCATTAAAGCATTTGAGTGCATTTTTAGATAATGTAGATGACGAGAAAAATTACAGCATGACTTAAAAATAATAAAAAGCAGCTTAAATGAAATTTCATAATCAAATTTAACAAATTATATCTTTATCTGCAGTGATCTAAAACAATATCATTTGTTTACTTTCGCTACGTTTCATGTGCAACACACACACACACACACGCACGCACGCACGCACACACACACATAAAGCACATGTCTACAAGCAAGACGAAAGAAAAAGAAAAGATAAAAAAAAGCCAAAACATCATGCCATTTTCTCCTCTTTGACAAAATCTCCAGACAGCACAGGAATATAATGACTTTCAAAAGGAATCATCTGTCTCTGAGCTCTGTGAAGAAACTTTACAAATTAATTTCACTTGTGAGGCACTTGGCAGGATGTTTCTTTTCTTTTTTTTATATGCTTAACTCAGAACGCAGCATTGTGCGTATCATTCTCCCTCACCGACGCTGGATGTCGAGAGATTTTGAAGACCTTTCAGAAGAATTGTATCGCTTTAATAAAATGAATCAGATGTGTCAGGTTATCAAACTATGATCAAATGCAGAGCTGACTGTTGAAAAGACGCAGGAGAACTTCAAAGCAACGGGATACAGCAAAAAAGAAAATGATAAAAAAAAATGTAGGGGAAGAAATTGGGGATATTGAAAAGTGTCTGTGATTCAGTTCAGGTGTGGGGTATTTCTTGTAATTCTATGTAGTCCACATTGTTTGGTACATTAAACGCAAATAGTAGCATCAAATTCTGTCCACTTCCCAAGAGTCCAGTGTGATGATTCGTTCTGAAGTTGGCTGATGTTTGCTTGTCATGTTTGCGTCAAGTGTGCTTATTGCCTTGAGTCGGAACAACAGGATGTCGCTCAGGTACTTAGTCACAGGTTCGCTTTTCGCTGCCTCAGATTCTCTGTCACATACGGTTGCCTATCATTTTGTAAGAGGTAAGCAGCATCGAAGTAGCCTTGGAACAAAACCATCATAACACTGTCATCATAATGCTTAGCGAGGGACTATTTTCTTTGGCATTTCTTTCTTGAATATGTTTCTGTAGTTGTGACTTAACAAGCCCAATAAAATCTTTTTTTTTTTTAATCACAACAAAGAAAACACACCAAAAACAATTTCCATCAAAAACAATGCTAATAGGAAGGCTAAGTGTTAGCATGCGGATAATTGTTAGCGAAAGAATGAATAAAAACAGGCACTTTAAAAATGACCTTAGCTTGGTCCACCTGGTTTGAAATACCAATAGTTCCTGTAGCTTTCACTTCACTGTGGAAGGAATTAATATATTGTACAGCACACCACTGTTTAAATGTTTAGAAAAAAAGATTTAAGAAACAGTACTATATTTTCACCTCATTTATTTGGAAGAAATACGTTTTGATGACTGAAACGCAATGCAAGCAGACAGCATTAAATTGCTAACATGTATTACTCTAACTCTAACTATTTTTATTCCATAAAAATAATTTCTGTAGCTTTCACTTTGTCAATTTTGAAGACAAATGTTATGAGATTAATATATATATATATATATATATATCCTTAAAAAAATTATCTGGTTTGTTATACCAATAATTTCTGTTGCTTTTACCAATTTCAAGTGAAAAGATGACTATTTATTTTGTCTCCTCAATGTGCAGCGCTTGACTCCCATATCTCAGCCTCATTTCTCTTCCATATTTTTTCTTGTCTGAAGCCTGGCAATAGTCCTCTATTATTTTAATACGCACTTGGTTTTAATACATTATTGATCTTTAGGTTGAACTAAAGGGCACTGCATTAGGGCCACGATTCTGAGGCTTTCTGCCGCATGACATTCATGTACTTGTGAAAAATTATACCAATTATGAAATCAACCAGCAGCTGCCTCAAAAAGCAATCAATTGTCACATCGAAAAGCATTTTGTTCCATTGCTATCAATAGCTTTTTGGTTACACAGAGGGTGTGAGAGTGGGGGTGTGAGGTGTTTAACGACCTAGGAACGCTCGTTTTTCTTGGGCTTTCTTTTTCTGGTGGCTTTTGTCTTTTTCTTTAATTTATTTATTTGGTGGTGAGGTGGGTGTTCATTTTTTGAGAACAATAGGATTTGTATGTTTCCTAAGCAAAACATATGGAGGCATGGTGCATTGTGTCCTATTGATCTCCTCAGTGTTTTTAGCCATTTCCTTCCTTCATGTCTCATATCTATGATGGCAATTAAGGGAACGCAGGAGAGGTGTGTTTGTCACTCCTGGGGAGCCTGTCTCACCACGACACATGGACAATTAGCCTGAGCGTCTCTGCTGTTGCAAATGAAACATGGGGCGATTCCTTTGAAAACAAGAAGTGTTGTTCCTGAACATGTACTGTTGTTGAAAAGTTCAGCTATGATTGTTTTATTGTTTCTGAAAGTCATTTATGCTCATCAAGCATACATGTGTTTGAACAAGAATATTATAAAACAGTGATATTGTGGGATACTGTTGATATAAAAAAAAAAAATAACATCAAAATGGAAATTATCTTGTCATTTTAGAAAATTAAGACACTTTTGATAAAAGCTGAGAGATTTCTGTCCCTCCACTGAAAGTGTCTTAACGTATTGAATGAAGCAAATCAATTTATCTATTTTTTTTTCGATTTGTTATCAAGTGATTTAATTAAATGATATTATTGATTCATATTCTATGATGGCTTTATAGTATAAAATAAAATGAAGCTCAAACATATATACCCACACATACACATACTATTAATTATGCAGATTTTAAACATAAATGGCATGATGACAGTACATAATATTTCACCAGTTACTTTGCAAAATATTACTATTCAGCTTAAAGTGCAACGTAAAGGCTTAACTAGGTTAATTAGTATAAATAGGCTAAATAGTATAAATATAAAAATATATATATTTATATAAT
>CAIGQV010017835.1:7605757-7635274 GCA_903798115.1 Danio jaintianensis | reverse complement strand
ACACACACACACACACACACACACACACACACACACACACACACACTTGCTGTGGTTCTGGGTCTGTGGTTTAGTGGACCTGCCAAGAGTTCAGGTCCTTTAAGTGGAAGTAATTGGGGAAGAACACGCTCCATTAAAAACAACTATTTAATACAATAATCATTCAATTAAAAAGCCCCTGTAGCGGCTGCCACAGCTCATTTGTGTCAACTGCATATTTTATTTGCAGAAAGAGGCACAGATTTACCATCACTTTTAACTGAAATATGTATCTTGAACAACATTTATTTACCCGGCATTCGTTATATGCATACTGATATTAACTTGGCATTTAAAGAAAATTATCAGTTAATTTAAATCATAATACCTTCATAGTGAATCAATTTGCAGTTTTTGTACAGCAGTCTATTGATTTAGACTTGAAGTTATAAGTACTATACAAGTAGGTTTACATGAAAACAATATACTAAAAACATTTTGGAACTCCTGTCAAAATGGTCCCATGCACACACACACACACACACACACACACAGACAGACAGACAGACAGACAGACAGACAGACAGACAGACAGACAGACAGACAGACAGACAGACAGACAGACAGATAGAATGTAGTATGTATGTCAGACCAATAGTAGGTCAAAGTTTGTGTTTTACTGCATGTTTTTTTTTTTTGTCTTTTTCTTTTTAGCATCTATGCTTAAGAACCAATTTGTATTATTAACGAAGTTTAAAAGAGTTTTGCTGTTAACATTTTTGTGGAAACCATGCACCATGATTATTTGATGAACAAAAAGTCCAAAAAGAATATACAAACTAGTCCCCCAAATCATTGAACTTCAGTGTTTTATTCACTTCCTTGGCCACAGGAGTATAAAATCAAGCATGCAGACTGCTTCTACAAACATTTGTGAAAGAATGGGTCACTCGCAGGAGCTCACTGAATTCACACATGATATATTGCCACCTGTGCAGTAAGTTCATTTATGACATTGTCTCACTACTGAATATTCCAGTCACCTATTATAAGCATTATAAAACCGTGGAAGCAATTGACAACAAAAATAGCTACAGACCTCCAAACTGAGTCTTTAGAGCAGAGGAGATGCATTTTCTGGAGTGACCAATCATGCTTCTCTGTCTGGCAATCTGATGGATGAGTTTGATGATGGGTTTGGAGGTTGCCAGAAGAGCAGTACTTGCCTGACTGCATTGGTAGAGGGGGTTAAGGTGTGGGGCTGTTTTTCAATGGTTTGGCCCCTTATTTCCAGTCAAAGACATTTTGGACAATTTCATGATGCCAACTTTGTGTGAACAATTTAGGCTCCTTTCTGTTCCAACAGAACTGCAAAGCAAACAAGGTCCATAAAACAAGGGTGAGTTAGTTTGGTGTGGATGATCTTGACTGGCCTGCCCAGAGTCCTGAACTCAACCCGAATGAACGCCTTTCGGAATGAATTACAGCAGAGACTGTGAACCAGGCCTCATGAGTGCCTGACCTCACAAATGTGCTTGTAGAGGAAATGTCAAAAATTCCCAAAAACACACTCTTAATTTTTGTGGAAACTCTTCCTAGAAAAGTTGAAGCTGTTATAACTCAAAGGGTGGGCCAACTTCAAATTAAACCCTATAGATGAAACCCTACCAATAAAACTCCAATTCCACTGTGGCGACCCATAATAAATCAGGGACTACGCCCGAAGGAAAATTAATGAATTAATGATAAAATTATTTTGGGAAAACTGTTCAAAATAAAAACAGACATTATTTTTTGCACCATCATTTGGTACCACTTGTTTCATGGAAATTATCATTCATTTGGATCATTTACATGCATTTACTATGAGTTTGCTTGTTCTGTTGAACACAAGAGAAGATATTGTTAGGAATGTTGGTTATCAGACAATTGACAGTGCCCAATGACTTCCACCTTAGAAAAAAATAGTATCGAATTAGTGGTTACCATCAGCTACAGTATCTGGTTATAAACAGTTCTAGGATCAAATTGAGGCTGAGAAATTGACATAATTTTGACTTTTGGGTGAAAACTCATATACTTTAAGCACAATTTCATGTTACAAGTATCTGCACTATACAATATGACAGAACAAGATAATACTAGATAAGAGTAGAGTGTTTCAATGGCAAAGTTCAATACTTCAAAGGGCAAAGAAGAGCAGACAATTTGCAGAAACCACATGACATTTGCCAAGGTTAACATTGACAGCATATTAATCACCATCTAGGTAAATGAAAAAGTATAATCCACATTAAAGAGCTTCACATTTACTGTACTCTTAAGTGGCTCGTTGTAAAATCTTATCGTGAGGCTGATTTTAATCAGATATTAAATATCGCCGGTGTCTTACAAAGATCACTCATCTCTCTGGTGGCGCTTTAGAGAAGGCCTGGTTAATTAAAGAAGCGTGGTCTCATCGGGCTCCTGCACGCTTCAACAACAGATGTCTTTTTATGGCTGCATCCCACTGAAAGGAGAACAGAGCTGATGGGCAACATTTACACTTTACATCAATCAAAGCCTATTGAGAAGCTCTGAGCCAGAAGAACATGTCTGTAAATAACACAAAGATTCATTCAAATTTATATATATACTAACTTTTTAGTTAAAAAAGAAAGGAAGGTCTGTGTGAAAATAGTATGTAAGCTCTTTAATGCACATTATTACTCTCTTTGTAACACTTCACAAGGTCTCTTTATTTAGCGTTAGTTAATAGATTGATCAACAAGACACACGTGTTAATCATTGTTTAGATTAGTTAAGATTAAGTTAGAAATTGTAGTCTATTACAGATTACAAATTACATAATGCAAAAAACTTGAAAATGACACTACATGGCCAAAGTCATCCAGGTTTGAAAGATATTTTATTTATTTATTTATTTTTAGTCAGGATTTTTAGAAACCAGTGAATGCCACTACATATGATGAAGACATAATATGTAAGAACAAAACATGATATTTCTATAAATCTATAATTACTTAGGCATATAATAAAAAATAACTGTTATTGGTTTATGATTATTTTAAAATGCAGAATAATCTTATTTCAAGTGCTAAATATTTGAATTCTGACAATCCAGATTACATTTTTACATGTATTCAGTTACATGTAATTTAGGGCCAGACAGAATCTGTGGACTTTATTCTGCACAAAAGTTTGTTAAAATTAAATGAATAAATAAAATATGCAAATGTATGCGGAATGGTTTTAAGATTTAGACAGACACATAAATTAATAATAATTATAATAAACATATTCTTAACCTTTATTTAAGGTTACAATGTAAACAAATCTACAGTAGCTCTCTCATGTAATATTTTACACTAAAAGAGAGAAAATACTACTTTTTAAAATTGTATTGTACATAAAATTTATTAAACATTTGCATATTGTTCTATAATATTCATTCATTCATTTTCTTTTTGGCTTAGTCCCTTTATTAATCTGGGGTCGCCACAGCGGAATGAACCGCCAACTTATCCAGCATATGTTCTACGCAGCGGATGCCCTTCCAGCTGCAACCCATATCTGGGAAACATCCATACACACTCATTCACACGCATACACTACGGACAATTTTAGCTTACCCAATTCACCTATACCGCATGTCTTTGGACTTGTGGGGGAAACCGGAGCACCCGGAGGAAACCCACGCGAACACGGGAAGAACATGCAAACTCCACACAGAAACGCCAACTGACCCAGCCGAGGCTCGAACCAGCGACCTTCTTGCTGTGAGGCGAACGTGCTACCCACTGCGCCACCGCGTCGCCCTTCTATAATATTACTGAAATTTATTGAATGTTGGGCTCAAAAATAGCAAATGCTTTTGATTGTATTTTTTTACTATCTTATCGACAACATCTATTAGGGTTAACAAAAAAAACAAAAAATGTAGTTTGTGTGTGTGTGTGTGTGATGGGGTCCCAGAGACATATCATAATTGATTGTCAATTATAATTGATAATTAATTTATTTACACATAGAACATTTATTATTATTATTATTATTATTAATAATAATAATAATAATAATAATAATAATGTTGTTATAATTATTATCATCATAATTTGAACTATTTTGTTATCGATCATTTGATTGATTGATTTTTGTCCAAATAACCAGTTGTTGTTGTCAATAGATTAAGTTACATTGTTTCAGCACTTCAATGTTTAGAATTTCCTCAAGATATTAAAACACCATGTGCATCTCTGAGTTCCAAACTAGTCTGTGAGGCTTAAGTTCACACTTATCCACTAATTCGTCCTCCTCCCTGGTGAAACGTGTGACTTCCAGACACTTTACCACACTGTGTTTTGACGCTCTGAATGCATTGTGTTCTGCCTGCCTCAGCAAAGAAGCTCATTACTTCCATCCTTTTGTTTTATTATGTGCAGCAAATTAATAAATGGGGAGAGCGCTGGAAAAAAAACAGATATGAAAATGTATACTTTGCATTATTAAAAAGGCCCAGCCTCCAAAGGTTACACAGGGCTATTGTGGCACTACAGTGTGCGAAATGTAATTAAGAGGAGGCTGGAAGATAAAACCTCCCTCTTGTCATCTTTTCCTTTTTTTTTCCTTTCGTCTGCCTTCCCTCTTGAAACTTATTCTCTCCGAACTAATTTTGCATGACATATTGCATTTCTGCATCAGCTATCATGAGGCTATACCTGTGAATTAAACATGGCCTTGATATACAAGAAAATGATAAATATGTTATTCATTCATTCATGTACATTGAGTTATCAGTTTTATTAATAATAATAATAATAATAATTCATTCATTCATTTTCCTTTGGCTTAGTCTCTATTTCAGAGGTCGCCACAGCGGAATGAACTGCCAACTATTCCAGCATATGTTTTACGCAGCGAATGCCTTTCCAGCCGCAACCCAGTACTGGGAAACACCCATACACACACATACACCACAGAAAATTTAGTTTATTCAATTCACCTATCTTGCATGTCTTTGGACTGTGGGGGAAACCGGAGCACCAGGAGGAAACCCACGCGAACACGGGGAGAACATGCAAACTCCACACAGAAATGCCTACTGGCCCAGCCGAGACTTGAACCAGCGACCTTCTTGCTGTGAGGTGCGACAGTGCTAATCACCGAGCCACCGTGCTGTAAGTATGTATGTGTGTTAATATATGTATGGGTTGTTGATGTGATGCTGAATTTTCAGTCACATGACAAAAAAAAAATACTATAATTGGAAATTGTCATCATTTAAAATGCAGTAATTGGTCAACATTTCTTTTTTCAGATTTACCACACACAAATATATTTATCACATATATAGTGGGTAGCGCTGTTGCCTCACAGCAAGAAGGTCGTTGGTTCGAGCCACGGCTGGGTCAGTTGGCATTTCTGTGTGGAGTTTGCATGTTCTTCCCGTGTTCGCCTGGGTTTCCCCCACAGTCCAAAGACATGTGCTGTAGGTGAATTGGGGATTGAGCCCCCATAAACCCGCCTCATAAAAACTAGATGTTACGAAACACTAATATGGTGTAGCTAAATATCAACTTCGATATAAATGGCCCTGGGAGTAAGTAAGTAAGTATATATATTTTTGGAACCACTATTATTATTATTATTATTATTATTATTATTATTATTTTTGTTGTCCTTTGGTGTGACACCACAGTAATATAATAATATAATAGTAATAATTCATTATATAATTAATGATAATAATAATTCATTAACACACTTTGTTCATAGAAATTATTTGTGTCATAAAATATATATTAAAAATATATATTTTTGTCCAAAATACCTCAATGTAATTTGTAGCAATAATAACAATAATAATAATAATAATAGACTTTTTATTAATAAAAAAATCTACATTTATTATTAAAATGGCCCAGCCTCCAAAGGTTGCATAGGGCTATTGTGGCACTATAGTGTGCGAAATGTAATTAAGAGGAGGCTGGAAGATAAAACCTCCCTCTTGTCATCTTTTGTTTTTTCCTTGTGAGTTCTCTCCTGAAACTTATTCTCTCCGAACTAATTTTGCATGACATATTGCGTTTCTGCATCAGCTATCATGAGGCTATACCTGTGAATTAAACAGGGCCTTGATATACAGGCAAATGCGCGGATTACATTTCAGACGTGCAGATACTTCATACTCCCGCCGTGATTTATTAATTCCACCAAAACAAAACTCACAACATCGCTTACAATTGCATTTGTCTGCGCCGAGGCACAAGCAAATGGAGGATGGAAGAGTTATAGGGATGCACTGGAGAATGGGGAAGGCTGGGAAAGATGGATACGCGGACAGCTTGCGAACCGGCGGTGAATCTGCGTATTTTGGGGGATGAAGTCAGTCATGTGTCCTTGAATACGCTACGGATATCTTGATATTAAATGTTCCATAGCTCATAAATTTATGAGTTAATAAAGAACTATTGTTTATTGCCTTTCTTTGCATGATGATAATGTTTACTGTCAAAACTATATTCCCTTAAGACTGTGGTGAGGATTAGGTATGAATGAATGAAGGAATCACAAGCACATAAAGCACACATACACACATACAGTGCTCAGCATAAATGAGTACAATCCCTTTTGAAAATGAATGTTTTTATTAATTTCTCAGTGAATATAGCCAATAATTGTTAGTGCATTTAAACAAAACAGTTATATTAAACAGTTATATCCATTAAAATAAAAGTTTGGTCATCTAACATTTATAGAAATAGAAAGATAATACATTTAAAGCTATTGCAAAAATTTATTTTACAAACTTCAAATATTCACCTACATTGTATACATTTTTTATGATTCTCTTGAATTTTCCTGTTTATTAAAATTTTTATATTAATGTTGTGATCTGTGACCCAGTTTTGGCTTTGGTACTGACTAATATATATATACATATATATACATATAGTTGAAGTCAAAACAATTAGGCCTCCTGTGAATATTTTTCTTTTTCAAATATTTCCAAATTATATTAAACAGAGCAAGGATTTCTTCACACTATATTGTATAATATTTTTTTTCTTCTGGAGGAAGTCTTGTGTTTTATTTTGGCTAGAATAAAACCTGTTTTATTATATTGTTTTTTAAACCATTTTAAGGTCAATATTATTAACCCCCATAAACAATCTTTTTTTTTTTTTACAGAACAAATCACTGTTATCCAATGACTTGCCACATTACCCTAATTTGCCAAATTAACCAAAGCCTTTAAATTGCACTTTACGCTGAATACTAGCGTTTTGAAAAATAGATAGTAAAATATTATGTACTGTATTATTATATACTATATAGTTTGTATTATTCAATAATATTCAAGTTAATTATAAATAAACAAATAAATAAATGAGAAATTGTTGTTTTTGTATTGATATAAAGTACTGTGTAAACGTCTTAGGTTCAAGGGAGGCCTAAGACTTTGGGATGTTATACATTTATCCATATTTAACTCTTGCTCTCTCTCTCTATATATATATATTACAATAATTTTTTTTACAAATCTGAAAATAAAAGGTCATACATGTTATGACTGTCAACGTTTTATCAGTTGTTTTTCTCTCCATTTCTTTTCGCTGCATTAGCTGTGTTTTTGGAGTCATTATTGTGCTGAAAAAATAAATGCATTATCAATTAGGTGTTTTCTAAATGAATGGTATAATAGATTAAACCTGTCTTTACTTTCAGCATTCACAATCCCATAAATTCACTGAGGACATTCATTTTCCTTCGGCTTAGTCTCTTATTTATCAGGGGTCGCCACAGCGGAATGAACCACCAACTATTCCGGCATATGTTTTTATGCAGCGGATGTCCTTACAGCCGCAACCCAGTACTGGAAAACACCCATTCACGCTTGCATACATACATTCACTCATACACTACGGCCAGTTTAGTTCATCCAATTCACCTATAGAGCATGTCTTTGGACTGTGGGCGAAACCGGAGCACCCGGAGGAAACCCACGCAAACACGAGGAGAAAGGACATAGGGAGAAAGCCGGGACTTGAACAAACGACCTTCTTGCAGTGAAGCGACAGTACTAACCACTGAGCCACCGTGCCTTCCTAACAAACAAATAAACAAACAAATAAATGCATTTTTATACAAAAACAAAAAAGCCAATAACCAGTAAGCTGCTGAGATATGCATTGTAATCAACATGGCCATCCTAAGAGTAAGTACAAAAAGCATTATCAAAATATTTAATAGATGAACATGCATAAATTAATGGATATTCCTCCGGCCACATAGACTCACTTTAACACCATACAGTAAACGAGCGTGTTAAACTTCAGCAAAACCAAAAAGACTATACACTCATCATTTAAATAACTCCCAATCAAAACAATCAATTCGCCACCTCCACATGATTGACCATGTTTTTTTCCAAATGGATTTCCCTTTCAGCCTCATTAGGTTTAATCAAACACAAAAAAGGTTTTCGATCACCCTCGCGCTCAATCATCTCAGCGTAATTCAAGAGTCAAGACGTTTAGCATGGCAGCTAAAGCCAGATTTCCCTCATGCCGGCGTTCCCCTCTTTCCATCACATTACAGCGAAGCCCCGTACATTCGCCTGATAAACCTTCCCTTCCTCCCTAATGACTCTACCTGGTACAAAAGCCAGTGATAATGGACCCCAGCCAGGCCAAAAAGTTGAGCAAAAGAGAGGAATGATTAAGGAACCTTATTAAAAGCATCCTCGTAGAGTGAGGGAGACTCGTGATGGAGAACACATTAAGAGACCTGATCCTTTTCAAAGCGACACACACGCGAACATCGGTGGAGGAAGACGAAGAGGAAGAAAAAAAAAACCTGATTAGGCTGACAAGCACTGAGTGATACCGCAAACCTGTTAATAACATGAAAATTAGAAGGGGCTCAGGCAAAGAAAAGAGATTAATTTAGCTGGAGTCCATCTTCGCGGCAAATTGCGAAGTTGTGAATATGTTCGCAGATAATGAGCCTTCCTACTTGTCAGCTCACTTGTCATTTTCTGTAATTAATGTTAAGGAAGACTCCTTCCTGATGGTTGGTATTACTCATGTACCGGGGAAAATTTCTTCGGAGAAATAATTTACATTTATTATCATCAGTCTGTTTGTGTGGTTTATTTCATGGCGGAGTAATTTATTGCAGCACCGTTTCGAGCACCTTGATTAGTCACTCGTCAGACTGAGATGTAATTTTTTTTTTTCCCTCTCTCTTTCCTCTTCTGATGTCTGGGCCGGGGGAAATGAAAGTGTTGTGCCATCACATGGGCGCTTGGGCGGCAATGGCACCTCACGGCTGTCTCTTTTTAAAAATAAATAAAACAAATCGTGGTGAAAAGGCTGACGATTATGTTGTTGTTTTTTCTCTTGGATTCTAAACTTCTGTCCTTTTTTACATTTCATCTTTCAGATATACCTGCACACGTATCCAGAGATGGAAAGTATTATTTATGCTCTTGAGTTTTCATTAATTTATTCATCATGTTCAATTAATGTACAATAGTAATAGTGGTTGATTTGAACAAAACACTGGTTTTGAAGAACTACAGCTCCCCAACTGATCATCAATATGCTGCTTAATAATCACTGTCTGACAAGACTGACTGTTTGGTACAGGAATCAAATAAAATAAAATACTTCAGATTCATTGATTTAATGTGATGGACAATGACTGCAAAATCATGTGACTAATTCCAAGATTTTGGAATATTTGCATGTGGAAAAAGTTGTTTTTCCCCCACATGAAAGTGTTCTAAACCAAACATTTAATGTATGTTTCGTTTGTGTTCCACATATGTTCCGTGTGTGCTTCACATTTCATATGTGTTGTAAGTGTATTACACATGTGATTTAAATGTAACTGCTGTAAGGCTCATGGCATTTTTTCTGTAAAGGTGTGCATGTTTGTATTTTGGTCCCCTATACCCTTTAGCCCTATACCCCTTCAATGTCCTTTCATTCTTTAGGCTAAACTCTTCCAAGTGATTATGGAAAAAAAAAAGACTAACTTTTTACAGAATGGAAAGAATGGCGAATAGCAATGCATTAGGGGCCAGTCACATATCGTGTCCTTTAATGTGCAAAAGTTTGTTATTTTAAATGGAGATGCGCAACATACACGAGCAAATAGGGAACGATGTGGTCTTTTCAGCTTGTTCTTCATTTATTCCACAGACCAGAGCGAGAAACAAAGAATAAGTACTTAAACAGAAATTCAATCAGTAAAAATGTGTGCTTGTACAGTTAACTGGTGTGTGTATAAATGACGTTACTAACGGCGATACTTTTTTCAGTAACAAGTAATCAAATGAATTACTGTTTCCCCTGTTACAATGCCGTTACCGTTACTGACAATAAAATACGCGTTACTATAATTCAGAACATTGAAGCGGTTTTCAAGCGAGCTCATGCATCTCTCTGAGGTCCTCTTTTTCTCTGGGGTGTGTGTTAATTCTTAACTAATTACTCTTTTAAAGGAAGGTGACCAACACTGTCTATATGCAATACAGTGGAATACTGCCATACAAGTATATAACCCTATACTACATATTAGTCAAGCGTTTTTAATTTTATTTATTTATAATTTTTTTATAGAGGACCGAGCACCCATAAATGGAAAATCCCAGAATCTCATCTGGCGTCAGTTACTCTCTAAAATTCTGTACATTCTAAATCCAAAAGCTTAGGCAGCTTCTTGTTGCCTCTGTGACAGGCAGTGACTCTGGAGGGAGTGTTTGGGCATGAAAGCACCTTGTAAAATGGATTTCAGACATACTTCTGAGGTAGCATAATGATTTAATCATGTACAACAAAATAGGAAATTCTATAAATAAAGAGAAAATGATTTTTGCTTACTACAATACTAACTTCTCACTAGAAATGGCATAAAAAGTGGGAAACTTTGATCAAAAACATCCATTTACACACAATTTGTCACCCAAGTGCCACTTCAAGACGCCACCTTTGTTGTTTACCCTAACTGTCCGTGTAAAAAATCCATAAAATACAGGGAAAACTACCGTATAATTGTGAACGAACTTTCCGTATTTTCATTTTAAAGCAATTTTACCCGTATTTTCGGTTACGCGCTGCATCATGGGAGCAAGAATCTCGGCGCGAACAGCGCGAGAGGCAAACGCCATTTTTTGTACATACACCCCTCACTGTAGTCAGCTGTCGGAGAAGGATACACCTCGAGCTTCTGTGGTGAAAAAGTAAGTGTTTTAGTTTTTTTCTATATTTTACAGACCCACAGCATGTTTTTATATCATCGTTTTGTTTTTAGCACGTTACTCACTGTGTTAGTCGTTTGTGTGACTCCTCGCGGCTGCTGCTGCATGTCCTCATGGCTCGCTCGATGATTTTGATTCCGGTTTAGTTGATATTTGTGAAGAGAACGTGAGTATATATGTCACTGTGTTGGTACGTGTTTTTTTTTTTTTTTTTTAATTATGATGGTTTGTGACATATGTATATATGTTTCGTATTGTTCCAAGGCCATAGTAAAGTTAGCATATGCAGATGTTGCAGATTATTTGAAATAATATGTGTACTGGCATTCATCACGCTTAGTCATTAATTAAATGTTTTCGGGAACAGAATAAATATCTCCTCAGTTATCTTGACTGACCCTGAGTCGGTCAAAAGTTAAACTTGCTGTTAAAGTAATCGCCCCTGCGGCAGCTGATTTAAAGTAACGTTAATCCCGTCGTAATGTTTACTTGCAGTGTCTGTGAAGTCCGTTCCGTTGTCTGAATATTTGCCAACGTTTTTTTAGTCTGCCCATAAAGATTGTGGAAGAAAAAATCCAGTACAGCTCATCTCTGATTCTTAAAGGAGAGACCTGAACATCTTTACTGCCAGCAGAGGTTGGTTTAAACTCATTAACATTAGTGTCTTTTTATCTAACCCAAACATGTGTTAATGTGTTTTTATATTATTAATTTAAAACCACAGATAATGACGTGCATTGTTTAATATTTTGTATTCAACAGAGGAAAGAAACTCAAACAAGCACTGAACTGACAGATGTTAATAACATACTTTGTGTGTGTGTGCGCGTGCGTGCGTCCATAAAAGTTGTGGAAGAAAAAAAACTCCAGTACAGCTCATCTCTGGTATTGCCAGATTCTTAAGAGAGCCCTGAACATCTTTACGTCCAGCAGAGGTTGGTTTAAACTCTTTAACATTAGTCTCTTTTATCTAACCTAAACATGTGTTAATGTGTTTTTATATTATTGATTTAAAACCAAAGATAATGACATTATGCACTGAAGGCAATGACTGCTGGGTTCCAATATTCTACAAAATATAACGTAAATATTGTGTTCAACAGAGGAAAGAAAATTAAACAAGCACTGAACTGACAGATGTAAATAACATACTTTGTGTGTGTGTGTGTGTGTCCATGTGTCCATAAAGGTCGTGGATGAAAATTGGTGTTGCCAAATTCTTAAAGGAGAGCCCTGAACATCTTTACTGCCAAAATAAGGTTGGTTAAGATTCTTTATTGTCTTTAATAATACATTACTTTGTACATTGCAAACACGTTAGTGTGTTTTCATATTATTATTATTATTATTATTATTGTTGTTTTTAAATCACAGATTAATGACATTATAATGGTATCTGATTTGAAGATTCTTTGTAACCTGATCTGGGAACCCCTTTATTTTGTAACATGATCTATGAACCCCTTTATATTGTTGACTGGTCTGTCAGAGTAGCTTCTGGACACATTCATTTTTTCCCAATTTGGTTTCTGCTCTAACTCTTTTGCTGTTGTAAAAATTTAACTTGCACTCAAGTTAAGCGTTTCATTTTTGTAATTACTATAAACAATTTAAATGTATTTGTGCATATAATTCATCAAAAAAAAAAAACTTTTGCTGTTGATTTACCCCAGGTCATACACAGTGTTAGTTTTTTTTTTTTTTTTTTTTTTTTTTTTTTAATGAAAATAATTGTGATTACGCATGAATTGGTGAAGTTTGTTCCTCGCCACTGGATTGGTTCTTTTGGAACCAGTGGAGCTGCGCAGAACTAAACTGAAGCAGTTTCAATTTACTGGAACTTCATCTATGTTAAGCTGCTTTGACACAATCTACATTGCAAAAAGTGTTATAGGAATAAAGATGAATTCAATTGAATGAGATTCAAGGTTTTATCTTTCCCTCCATCAATTACAGGACTTAATTGCTGATGGACGAAGTATCATGTGCACCCCCACTTTCTAATAATGGGTTTGTATTGTTTTTTTGTTATTTTTAAATAATCATATTTTTTAGGTAAAATATATTAAATAAATATATTTGTTCAAAGGCCTGGACCTTGTAAATAGGTTGTGTACAAATATGTAAACACCAGAAGAAAGTATAAAACTGTGATTATTTGATAAAAAATCATTGTATGTGAGCTAGACAAGCCACAAGTTAAAAAATACAGAATAATAATTGGTTATATGGTGGTAATGATATAGTCACACTGCCTAGACCTAACAGCTGTATATCATTTGTTTAAGGTGATGGACAATTAAAGATGGCTGTGGATCCAAAAGTTGTAAAATGATCACGTGCCCCATTGTGACTCTGAATCATTACCAAGGGTAAATCTATCACTATTATTCAAAGCATGGCAATTCATTGTTTTTTATGTAGTTCTCGACATTACAGTTCAAAAATTAAAAGTCACTTTATTAGATTAACATTCAGGAAACATCACAACTGAAAAAAAAAAGTTCAAAATGTTTCTCACTTTCAGATTTGTTTATTTTTGACTGACATTAATCTTTGTGTGCTGTTGGGGATGTTTTCACTCACATTTGTAACGTCATTTTGTTTTTTACTGTGTTACTCGTTTGTTTGACTCCTCACGGTTGCTGATGCATGTCATTATGTGACGATTTTGATTCCGGTTTAGTTGATATTTGTGAAAATATTGTGAGTGTACAGTATATGTCATATCTCCTCAGTTATCATTACTGACCCTGCATTGGTCATTAGTTAAATTTGCTGTTAAAGTAATCGCGCGAGGGGCGGCTGATTTAATGATTTAATCTGAAGTAATGTTAATCCCATCATAATGTTGACTTGCAATGTGTTTCGAAGAGTGTTTCATTGTCTGAATATTTGACTTTTTTTTGTGTGTGTGCCCATAAAGATTGTGGAAGAAAAAATCCAGTACAGCTCATCTCTGGTATTGCCAAATTCTTAAAGGAGAGACTTGAGCATCTTTACTGCCAAAATAAGGTTGGTTTAGACTTTTTTTTTAATATATTTTTATAATACATTACTCTGTTAGTGTATTTTTATATTATAAACCTAAAATAACATAACCCTTCATGCTGCTGGGGATGTTTTCATCCACTCGGTGATTTTTTAGATTTAATTTGCCCACAACTTTGTTTGTTTCAGCAAATGGAATGATTTTTGGTGACAAATCTTAATTTGACACATATTGTGAAAATGCTTTGAAAATTTTCAAAAACTCAACAATAAACTCTGGGCAAATTTTATGACCCTGCCATTATGTTGGTGGCTGTTTTTGCCCCATTGACTTCCTTTTATAATCACATTTTTTATTACAAAGCCATGACCGCATATAATCGTGCATTCTTGATTGTTGCTAGTTTTCCCTTTTGGGAAGAGGTAAAATTTGTAAATTTTACTATTGATCATCAGTTGCAGTGCAAAAACAGATTCGTTTTTTTATGGAATATAGTGTATGAGAGAGATCTTTGCGCACATGCCTTGATAAGTCCATGAAAATCTAAATAAACACCTCAGCTCTCAGAAAATACTTAACAGTAAGTGTATTTCTGCATGCACACTATAATTAGCTGTTTTACTCTATAGAACTCCATATAAAAGCCAGAAACGTTTTTGCACATTCCTATCTAAAGGGTTAATGGTCTTAACTGATCATCAAAATGAAAAATGACAAATTGTACCTCTTCCCAACAGGGAAAACCAGCAACAATCATGAATGCATGATTATTTGCTGTCATGGTTTTGCAATCAAAAAAAGTTGATATAATGGAAGTCAATGGGGCAAAAACAGCCACCAACATAATGGCTGGGTAGTAATTTGAACAATAGGGTTAAGGAAAATTCTTACACTTCAAAGTCCATAACACTTCTGCCAGATGCAGCTTTAGTGTAGAGTGCCCGAGTAAAACATTGTCAATACAGTATGAGATGTTGATGTCTTTATGCTGTCACTAATGAGTGTTTCACACCTCAGTCCAAACTGAACCATCCTTTCAGATGTTCCATTGTTCAAAGTGTGTGCTCTTTGATTGCACGCAAGCTTTTTTTAATTATTATTAAATGGATCATTTTCAAATTTCTTACATTTGATTGTTGCATTTAGTTATACTAAGGTATTGTAGGACTGTTACAAATCAAATGAAATTATTTACACTGCAAAATTAGAACTAAACTAAATGTTAACTGTTTACATGGAATGTAATATCAAAATATTTTTTGATGCTTTTATCTAATTGGGCAGGTAAAAAACTTTTCCCTTCAAAAAAAAAATTAATCTGAAAAGGCGTGTTACTTTGTCAATTCTATTCAGTGCTTTACTTCTGAAGCTAAAAGTATTCTTTTCTCTCAGAGTTTTCTTGAAAATAAATTCTGGACGATGGTCATAGGCTGAGATGAAAGGGAGTCCTCCAAGGCTTTGGATGTTCTAAATCACTTAAATCCATGGAAAACGTGAGCTTCTTCTGAAGACACTGAACATTTTAATGCTGAAATTGGCACATACAGAGAGGTAATGAACATACACATGGAGTCCTGCTTTTTGCTCTTCTCGACATCATCACATTCCTCCAAGACTGATGGAATTCTTGATTAATGCTCTTCTCTTTAATAATAAATGACAATAGTCTTGTTCCCTGAGTCTATCTATGCCATTTTTTTCATTCTGAAATGTGAAGTATACTTATGAAGTAATTTTTAAGAAATAAATTGACAAATTTTATTAAGTAATTTTGACAATGCAGCACTGATATTGTATGACATGCTCACAAGCACTTTGTTTTTGAGCGTGCATGTCATTTTTACAAAAGCTGTAGGCCTGTTTGTTTTAGATTCCCTGTTTATTTATTTAAAGAGTAATATATAAAGTAAATGCAGAAAATAACAAAGGGAAACGATTATACAAATATAAATTCATGTAATACTAACTTTTCCTTCTGTGACATTTGTTACCTGTTTCAATTTCAGTGCTTATAGTTTTCTTCTTTTGTACTAAACTCCTGAATGCAATGTTTGTTTTGTGTACATTGTGCTTCATTTGTGGTACCATGTTTGGAAAGCTACATTGGCCTTGTAATGAAATTTTAATGTACTTTGGCAAAATTTTATAGGTGTATATATAGTGTTTTTTACAAATGTATGCTTCTATTTAAGGTTTACTGAAGTTTCTGTATAATCATTTAACAGAATAAAGTAAATTGTACTGAGGATATGCTGTAAATTTACTGGACCGTTTTTTTTAAATAAGGAAAATTTCATTAAAAAAACAGACAATGTACTGGCAGAAAATTACCAGTACATTTTTCTGTTGTTTTTTTACGGAAATTTTACAGAATTTTCCGTTTATTAAAAGAAGAAGATTCCGTAAAAAAAAAACAGAATGTCCTGGTAATTTTCTGCCAGTACTTTCTCTGTTTTTTTATGAAATTTGTTTTTACAGTGTAGAATGCACAGAATAATGGGGTATCGAAGGCAGTGAAGGATACATCTCTTGTATGCTGCCTTCAAAATTTGATCAGAATGAAACACCTCCCGAGACAGGGCGTGAAGCAAAATTTGGATACTATGTCTTAGTCTTACTGCCATAGAATGCAGCCTCTGAGGGCAGATTTTTAAAGATTTTGATTGCAACCCATATGTGGCTCAAAGGGTTAAATGAATGATTAAATTTATTAATTAAATAAATACTAACTTGTCGCAACCAAGCAGCAACCTCGTTAAGCTAATACGGAAGTAACTGAAACTACAGTTCATCGACTGGCCTTTGGGGGCTGGCTCCAGGAACTCCAGACATTCACTGACTAATTTAAATTGGCCTTTTTTTTATAGCTGATAAAAAACGTTTACAGCCTGGTACAAAATATGGTTTTGGTGCATATAGCTAATATTACCCTTCATGACAACTGTGAGGGGGTGACGTCTCGTCACCTCAGCTGATTTCGGCTGATTAGCTGCTGAGCTCGGCATATATATTATATTTTTGTTTTATGTGTGGTTTATTTATAAACTAATTTCGAGAGGATCACATGCTTATGATTGAACACGGCTGGTACCGCATCAGCTCTGTATATTGCACCAATCAGATGAATACTGAGGCACTATAAATAACCAGTTTTCCACTCCAATCATCTTCGTCTTGAAGAATCCCCCCTTCCACCCCTACTCCTCCCCTTCTCCGACAGGGCGGCACAGCAGCCCAGTGGTCAGCACTGTTGCCTCACAGCAAGAACGCCGCTGGTTCGGCTCCTCACCAGGCTGGTTGGCGTTTCTGTGCGGAGTTTGCATGTTCTCCCCGTGTTCGTGTGGGTTTCCCCCGGGTTCCCCGGTTTCCTCCCACCATCCAAACACATACACCATAAGTAAATCGACTATTCCAAAATAGCATCTTAAGACAACTCTTAGCCACACACTTCTCAGCACGCTTACAAGCAGGGGAGTTCTCGAGACCATACCTGAGCTCAAACTCCCCTCTCGCCCTTTTATATTCCGAGCTCAGGGCTGTCTCCCGGGACAGCATGCCAAATACGCGTTATTATTAATCATCAAGTGTGAACTCTTTAAGTGTCTTTAAGTGACCTCCTTTTCCCAGGTGAGTGAAATTCTTATTCCTGAAAATTGTAGAACAGTCATCTGAAATATTGTCATACAGTGTTATGCCTGGATTTCATAAATAGCCTTGCATTTACTAATACAGACTATATTTGAAGTATTTGGAAGTAATTCGTGTTTTCCTCCTGTAGAAAAACATCATAAGAACAATTCTTAGTGGCCCAATGTATTACAACAGTGTTTCAAAGAGAATTTATTGATATAGTATACAACCAAGCACATGTGGTCAGAACACAAACGAGTCGCAGGTAATGAAGTATTAAGCGTTTCTCCCCCCCACCTGTGGTCGGTGCGATGATGCTCGAACAAAATGACGACGTTTGGCCACGCCCACTTGTAGCTTCATTTGCACTCTTCAGAAACTTATTGGTGACACCACGGATACTACGTCCATATTTTTTACAGTCTATGGTCGCAACCATCTTACATAATGTAATACACCATTTTATTTACAAAACAGACCATAGTTAAAGGGATAGTTCACTCAAAAATGAAAATTCTCACTATTAACTCAATTCAAACCTTTACGAGTTTCTTTCCTCTGTTGTACACAAAATATATTTTGAAGAAAGCTAAAAACCTGTAACCATTGACTTCCATAATAGGAAAAACAAATACAATGGACGTCAATGGTTACAGGATTCCAACATTTTTCAAAATATCTTATTTTGTGTTCAACAGAAGATTAAAAAAGGGTGAGTAAATGATGATATAATTTAAATTTTGGGGGGTGAAAGATCTCTTTAACGTACCACAGTTATAACAGAAATACCCAGCTTTTCATTAAAACAATATGATGGACCCATTTAAAACATTCTTCTTTCCCCTCTTTAATCCTATGGCTGATATTAAGAGGTCATTTGTACAGGGAGAAATGTTTCAATTCTCCTGTGTTTTTTACACAGCTACAGAAATGAAATGAGGGTATCCACTCTGCCACAACCATAACTCAAGCAATATTCATCTGAGACATATATTCAAATCAGCCTCGGCTTGGGCTCTCTTGCTTTGCTTTAGCTTTGTGTTGGGAAATTTATAAGCCTACTCCTTAAATGTATTATTCATCAGGGCGCGTAAATAATGCATGCTTGGTTCCATAGTAAATTAACCCTTTACCTTACCTATGCCATCAGAGTCATTGTTTTGAAAGGCAATTATGTCATTTAATTCATGCTGTAATTAATACCGTAATTAGCTTAAATACTCAGCAACCCAGTGCCACTGCTAAGCTGTCTTAATTAAACAGATTGAAAGGTTTATATGTCTGTTTTTCCTCACAATCAGATTGTCTTGGCTGCAGCAAGGGATGCAGCCGAGACAATCTGAAACCTTGAAACTAGCACTGAAAATAAGATTTTTTGCCACTTTCTAAACGATCATTTGAAACAATTAGCTGATTTATCAAAATGAGCTCGTATTCAAATGGAGCTCTGAAATGCTGTTGTGATTCATGGTTAAAGATGAACACAATGCCCTGGAGCGGCCGTATCTCAGCTGCTCTAAGTAAATGTGGAGGACCCATGTAGGGAAGTGCACTCTTGTGTTTTATTGTTCTGAGACTGCAGGGAGGCAAGTGGACAGCTAATCCAGGGCTGGAGAGTTTTTATCCCTGCTCTATCTGACAGTGATAGAAAGTGTTTTCCCCAAAGTAGAAAAATAGTCGGAGGTAAATGAAATAGTGAAGTGGTCAGTGAATACTGAGGAAAAAATTCCGGCCCACCAGCACATTACACTGCTGTGCAGAGGGTATCAGGTAGTATCATGAACAGTAAAGGCATAGTCAAGTTAGGCAAAGTTAGGCAAATTTTGAAGGCAAACTTTTTAAGGTCCACTCTCTATTATTAATATTAATAAAGTAAATAAAACGGCACACTACACACTTTTAATGCAAATTATTCTCAATGTATGGCTCCCATCCAGTTGCATATCCAAAACAATTACATTACATGACTCACTGCTAGACCATAGTATGATGCATTAATTAAGAACTAACTAGCAAATTAATGCTTTTCCTGAATTGTGTCACTGATACGTAGTTTGAACCATGTTGGTTTGAAGTGTCATTAATGGTGTCAGTCAGGTGATAGACTGATAACTTATGCTAACAAGGTAATTTCAGAGTAGTACTACTATCAATAACATACATGATATATAATGACTGCTTTTCTGTTTGTGCTGTTATTTTTGTTTTATTATGAGGGTTCACTTACGTCACTCTGAGTTATTGCCATTAAACTATGTATGCACATATGAACACTCTTCAATGCAGTAAATCTCATAACTACAGTGGCTGAAAGAGTTCGAATTTGGTGTAAGTTAAGAAAACTGATGCAAATGGGAAAAACTTAATATATTTAAGTTTAATATATTTAAGGTTAATATATTTGCATGTGTTTTCTTAACTTACAGCGCATTCGAGCTCTCCTGTCCATCGTCTATAACAAACTAAAAGATGCTAAATGAAATTTGTGTTGTAAACTATAAGAAGGTTCAAATAATGCTATATTGTATGTGAGATAATGTGAGCGTAGGAAGGGAAAAAAACATTTAAAAAATGGTCAGATGGGGAGACAAGAGAGGGGGAGAGAATGCACGGTGTAATCGGGTGGGATGGTGCAGAGTCACTGTTACAGAAAATGTTGAAATAAACACTGAACACAAAAGTTTTGGTTGATTCATCTATCCAGTGGCCACAACAGATACAGGAAATAGCCAAGAATCCATGAATAGGAATAGTACGAACAGATTCCTCAAAACTGACACTCCTAACTACAAGTCCAGACCACACAAATTTGTGTTCGCAAATATTAATTGGATCAATGGATTTGTAAAACTGTTGATAACAACAAAACCTGTGACCAAAGCTAACGATCAATCACTCCATATAAAAACAACAACAACAAAAAAACAACAATGTGCATTAATGACGTGTGCTTCACACAAGTGAGTGGGATTGACTTCTCTCTCTCAAAAAAACAAAAACACTCCACCCTCCTAACTTAAGCACTAAATTCTCTGAGACAATCGTATATAAAAGGTAGAATAGAGGTAAATCATCCACACTGCAAAGGCAGTGTCTTGTGAACATGTACGACAGTTAGTTTAAGTTACACAAAACTCTAGAAAGTTTTAAATTTGGATATTTTCTTACAAAAATTAGGGATGTTCCGATACACATTTTCCCTTCCTGATACTGATTTCGGGGTATCAGACGATACAAAGTACTGAACCAATACCGGAGTGTATATCTGTAGAAACAGTTGTGTATACTACCTCTGCATAAATTGACAGAATAAATTTTCGGAGTGGTTCAGACTTATCCATTAATAAAATATGAATAAATACATACAGTGAACCAGAGTATATCTGACATTTTTATTATCAGACATTCAACAGTAAAATTATTGGTCACACTTTATTTTGATGGTCCGTTTGTTGAATTTAAGTTACATTGCATCTACATGCCAACTAATTCTCATTAGATTATAAGTAGACTGTTAGGTTGGGGTTAGGGTTAATGTAAGTTGACATGTACTTGCAAAGGTTCTTACAGTCAGTTAAATGTCTGTTGAAGGAGCAGTATCAACAGATATTAAGCAGACAGTCTACTAATACTAAAATGGACCATCAAAATAAAGCGTTACCAAATTATTTACTGTATTTACTGAAACAATTCAGCCCCAAATCAAACACAGTGAACTGAAAGAAATTCTATTCAAGTTTTACAGTATAACTGTATAAAAATCAGTGCAAAAAATAAAGAAATATAAAAAATGAATATGAATAATATAGAAAAATAACTTCTTTGAAAACCTTAGAAACCTTTTTTTTAAAGACAGTGCAACAGTACCTTATACTCAATCTAAATAGACCTTTATGTTTTCACATGCAGATAATGATGCCAGAATTTTTGCAGTATCGGCAAGTATTTTCAATGCTACTATTGGTATCGGAACAACTCTAACAAAAAAGCACCGATTCTCAAGCTACTTAAAACATTCTGAGCATTTTTCCCTTTTTTCCATGTCCCTGATGGTACGAAAGTGATGAACAGCTTATACAGTGATGTTGTCAAAAACAACAACAAAAGAACAAAATGGTTTTGCTTTAGCAGGGTTTCTCTGGTGTTGACACAATGTGTGGCCCTCCATGAGCGGGTTAACTGTATTTGGTTTGCAGTGATTTTATCAATGTCGTTAGAACATTCATTGAACTAAGTGAGAAATCCATCAAACGGTGACAGCACACTTTAGACTAATGGCTGTTAGGCGATAATAATTTTTAATATGATTTTTATTTCACTTAATTTCATCTCCTCTAAGCTAAGGTCCCATGTCAGAGGTTTCAGTATGGGGGAGATACGTTGATGCGTTATAGATGAGCTCACCTGCTGTCGAAGAGCACATACAGTGTTGGTCCTCCATTCACCTTGTCACTCTCCTCACAATTCATCAGATTTTTCTGAATCTCATTTTGGTTTCATATTGTGGAATATTTCCTCTCAGCTTGTTCATATGTGTGAGATGTCAATTTTTTCCCCCTCAAGGTATTGCTCCCAGTTAAAGTCAGTGTTGTTTTTGACTGAAGGGTTATACGAATTTTTCACACACAAAAAAAGACAATTCTGTCATCATGTACTCACCCTCGTGTCTTTCCAAACCTGTATGACTTTTCTTTTCTTCTGAAATGCAAAAAAGAAGACACTTTAAAATAATGTTCAGACTGCTCTTTTACACATAATTACAATTAATGGCTTTCAAGCTTCAAAAGTTAACAAATACACCATAAAAGTATTTTAAAAATTGACTTAGCATTTGTCTATTTTGGGAGATAATGGTAATATATATAGGTTTGGGCCATACTGCCTATATTTTTCAAAAAGTAACAGTGCCCCATCCAATGTATAAAAATTAAGCTCAAATCCTCATCCTTTGGAAGTGCATGCAAACTGGATTTGCTTTTGTAGTGCAGAGTCTTCTCGACATGTTGACATGAAACAAACATCCAGCTAGCAAGTAGACTGCAAAGGTTTGTACAGGAAAGAATACTAGAATTAGTGATACTTTTCAGACAGTTCAACATTGATTCTTCCTTTTGGGAGACAATAGCTCAATTTAAACAATTTTCAACTTTGCAGGCCTTTTACATCCACAAAGAGCTCATTATACACTATTATACACATTGCATGGAAGGTGATATATGAAAACGCATTTTAATATCAACTGACTTTATCCATTCATTCATTCATTCATTTTCCTTCAGCTTAGTCCCTTATTTATCAGGGGTTGCCACAACGGAATGAACCACAAACTATTCCGGTATATGTTTTACGCAGCGGATGCCCTTCCAGCCACAACCCAGTACTGGGAAACACCCATACACTCTGGCATTCACACACGCACTCAAACACTACTGCCAAATTTGTTTTACCCAATTCTCCTATAAAGCATGTCTTTAGACTGTGGGGTAAACCGGAGCACCTGAAGGAAACCCACAGGAACACAGGGAGAACATACAAACTTTACACAAAAATGCCAGCTGGCCCAGCCGGGACTAAAGCGACCTTCTTGCTGTGAGGCGACAGAGCCACCGTGCCACCCTTGACTTTATCCATCCTTAGCTCAATCATTGGGGAAGATTATCAGTAAACAACATGAACTGAAGTAGATTTCTAATACTGTGATACTAACGGAAATGACACAATAGTTTAAAATAACATGTAGGCGAATAAATGATTTTCTTGATTATTTCTTAAAAATAGGCTCATTTTACAACTTGAGTAAAAAAAAAAATTGTTTTACCACTTTTTAATCCATTCAGCCGATCTCGATGCAGATAGATTAGACCGTTAGCATCTCATTGAAAAATGACCAAAAAGTTTGGATAATTTTCCTATTTAAAGCTTGACCCTTCTGTAGTTACATCGTGTACTAAGACTGACGAAAAATGTAAAGTTGCTATTTTCTGGGCCAATATACTCTCATTCTGGCATAATAATCAAGCAACAGTGATATTAAGCAGCGCATAAAGGTAACTTCCAGCTAGGTAACTTCCAACATGACCACATTGAACCAACGATACATTGGTTATATTGATGAACACTGATTTTCAGCCATTTCCCAGTGATGGGTTGCAGCTGGAAGGGCATCCGCTGCGTAAAACATATGCTGGATAAGTTGGCGGTTCATTCCGCTGTGGCGACCCCAGATTAATAAAGGGACTAAGCCGAAAAGAAAATGAATGAATGATTTTCAGCCACTGCATAATATAATCGCGTCTACTGCAGTCATTATATGGCAGCAAAGATCCTTGATTTTTACAATGTAGTGAGAGTATAGTTCTTAACCATATCAGTGTAGAAAATAGCAACTTTTAATTTTCCATCAGTTTTAGTACATGATGTCACTACAGAAGAGTCAAGCGTTAAATTGGAAAATGATTGAAAATCTTTGGTCATTTTTGAGCAAGATGCAAATGGTCTAATCCAATTCAATGATCTGTGCTAAGCTAAGCTAAAGTGTTCCCACCAGACCTGGAGATCAGCTGAAAGGATTGAAAACTGGTAAAACTCAACTGCTTAACTCTAGAGAAGTTGTAAAATAAGCCTTAAAAAAAGTGGAGTGTTCCTTTAAAAATCATCATATAAAACTATATTTATGTTTAAGAGATGTTTTGGAGATTAAGAGCCATAAAGTCTAACCTCTTTTAGCAACCTCTTCACAAAATATCCCTGAGTAATAATACATGATCAAGCCTTTTGTGCTCTGATGATCATTCTTTGATACAGAAAATGAGAATTATCATTAAATCGTAATGTAGCTGTTTTTAATGGAGCTTTCTACTTCCATTCCCCCTGCATCAGTAAATAGATGATGGATCCGATTAATCCGATTTCTTCCACCGCCAGGAATATATTGAATACTGTATTTCCAGATCAAAGGGGATTCATTTTGATTGCAATAAAATGTGATTTTGTATTCGTTTAAATGCAACCATAGCCTCACTACTCTATAATTATTCCAAGTTTGATGCAGTTCTGGTCCCAAACTAATTTTACACTTGCCTTCAGAAATTTCGCCCTCTCCACTCTCACAGCCCGTATCTCCAGAAACAATCTATCGCCCAGCAGAAATTGCCTGAAACATAAAGAAACAAGTGGAACGGAAATTCATTTCGCGCAACAGGATTATCAGCCCCTGTGCCTCTTATCTCCTCCTGCCTGTTTATAGGAAGAAAAAGGAAAGAAAGATAATTTCACAATTAATGGCAAAAGATCCTGGACTCTCGCTCAGCAGCCATTAGACGAAGCGATTTGGAGAAATACCTCTCCATATTTCTTGACTTCAGGTTTCAATTGTCTTGACCCCGGCTGTATTAATGGAAAGGCTAATAGCCGGCGAGAATACTTAATTTATGCCAGGGTGAATTAAGAAGAGGTAATGGATTTCGCTTCTTTAAAAAAAAGGGCCAGAGCGAGGCTTTTTTTTCCATGGTGCTTATCAAGGAAATCAAATTATCATATTATCTCTCTGAGTGGCTCTTTTGAAGCCATTTTTCACATTATCTTAGGAGAATAGTTTTGACACTCCTAACACGAGGCTGGCTTTATTGTGGCTTGCTAGAACATTCTGTAACAAAAGGCGGTAATGATTTTCTAACTTTGAATGAGCGGATTGGCATTTACTATCACGCCGGGGACCATGAAAGCAAATAACTTGGATGACAAAGATCCTATAAGACGTCTTAGATGGAAATCGTGTAATAAGAAGTCTAAAGTTTTGTGTAGATAAATTAAATATTCTATTCAAAAGCTTCCCTCAACTTGAGGGACGTTTTGTTCTATTGACTTCTAGTCGTATCTGAATGTAGGAACCGGAAACACAAGATCATGTGTAGAAGTTCAGCCTTTTGTGAGTTTCAAGGTTTGATGTGGTCTGTGTATTTGTATTGATTAAATAATAAACTGATACGCCACAGTGTGAGTGAACTGAAAGAACGAAAAACTTTTTTGCAGGTTTGCGATAAAATATTGGCTCAGAGGAAATTGCTTTGTTACTTGTGTCCCTGCTCTCCCCTATATCAGTTCACATGTAATCACCCACACTAGAGGGTTACATTGGTTTTAGTTGCGTCAGTTGCTCCTGCTTCTCGTTACCTAAAAACGAACGACATTGTGGCTGAGTCATGTAATTTACCCGGGAATAGGAACGGTAAATTTACCGCTAAACTCCAGTTCCTTCCGTATGCTTGCGTCTGGTCCATTAATATCAGCTCAAGTTATATATTAGGCTACACCTCTGCGTGGAAAATAGATGGTGTGGCTTGAACTGTTTGAAATGCGCTCGGTCTCGTCTCATTGTGAATGCGTGAGACTTCAGAGCCCTGTATTTTGTCTACCTGTATCAAAAAGTGAAGTAATTGGAATATTCCCACTCACTTCTTCCGACGTCTTCGCGAGCAAAAATAAATAAATCTAGCGCACACCTACGCTCGCTCACGTGCAGCTCCAATCGCTGATTTTAAAGAGGCAGTGTTCTCTTTCACGTTTAACCCTTCTGTTGTGTTGACTCACGGGTCTAACGACCCGGGCATATTTTAACAGCAGAAAAACTAAACAATGTTTTATTATTATTATTATTCATTCATTTTCTTTTCGGCTTAGTTTAATCAGGGGTCGCCACAGCGGAATGAACCACCAACTTATCCAGCATATGTGTTTACGCAACAGATGCCCTTCCAGCTGCAACCCATCACTGGGAGACACCCATACACTCTCATTCACACACATACACTACGAACAATTTAGCTTACCCAATTCCCCTATAGCACGTCTTTGGACTTGTGGGGGAAACCCACACCAACACGGGGAGAACATGCAAACTCCACACAGAAACGCCAACTGACCCAGCCTCGAACCAGCGACCTTCTTGCTGTGAGGCAACAGTGCTAACCACTGAGCCACCGTGTCGCCTATTATTATTAACAATATTATTATTTTAATGTTGGAGTTTTGTGACTTTTTCTAAAATAACCCAAACATTAGAAAAAATATATATATATATATAATTTTCTATTTTCATTTTTACGCCACAAAAACTACTGCCACACACATGCTCACTTCAACACGCACAATACAAATCTGCTGCTTTAACTTTTATGAATATTGTCCTCATTGATCCTCATATTGTAACCTCACTGAATAATGTGATAGATAGATTTTTAAAAACATAATAAAATAGTAACAAAAAGACAAACTTACAGTACCTTGAACCGTGTCCTTTAGAACAATGGAGGTAAAGCAAGAGGCGAACTGTGAAGTGATCTAATTTACCGCAGTGTTTTGAATAAGATGCATTTGAAAAAATCCTCACCCCACATGTTGCTTTTTACAGTGCAAAACTGTCTTTTTTTTCTTCAGGTGCCAATGGGTTTACAGTTAAGTGCTATAAATTTACAGCAAATGATTCATTTATAGACCTTTGGCTGTTCATTTACAGGATTAAACTGTGTATAAAAATAACAGTATTTTACCGTTGGAAATTGGCCAAGTGTGTGGATAAGTTCTGCATAAATGCATTTTTCGATAGTTTTTTCCATCAAAGCCCTGGACATATATAATACATAATATCACTCATCTTACTCTCTGAGAAGATCCTGACTCCGCATTTGCATTTAAAGTGCTGATTGGCTAAAAACAAACAAACAAATATAGTAAGAGATAAATAGACCATTTTGAGGCATGTAAACAATAACAATGGTCCTAACGCATTTCCTGATTTACATTTTAAATTTCCATAGCTTCTGAGAATCCAAAAAGGTACACATACTAATAAATTATGTTAAGGCAGCTGTTTTAAAGTTATTATTGAATTGCCTCTTGCTACGGTTACGAAATAGTTTGACAAAAAACAGGAAATGTTCATGGGCCAATGACATCACCACATTGAAATGGTCTATACAACTTTTTTTAAGCTGTTAGTTTTTTTTCTCAAATAATTTCAGATGCATTTTAGAATTTAGAATGCATATGTTGAACTGTGTTTTTAAAGAAGACCCTGTAAAATGTGTGAGCTTGGAATGGCAAAGTAAACACACATACACACACATGTACAGCTATCTTTATAGACATAATTATGTTTTTATATTGTACAGACTGTGTATTCCCCTTACACCAACCCTACCCCTAAACCAACCCTTTTACATTTTTTTAAAATACTTCATTCTGTCTTAATTATGAGCCATTGTCCTCATGGGGACAAAAAATATGTCCTCACAAGGTCGAAACTTACTATTTCTATATTTGGGGGGACATTTGGTGCTCACAAAGTAATGAATACAATGTAGACGCACACATAGACACAACACATACACACACAGTCACACACACTTTTCTATGGAACTTGTTTTGCTCCAAAGTTTATTACAACATACATTTTCGGCTGAGTAGATGATGATGGCAAAAGGCAGCAGTTATTGCAGGGGATGTACGGAGAAAAGATGACAATAATATACAATAATCCATTCCAATTTAACAGCTTCTTTTCTCATATTCCTGCAGTCTTTTTTTTTCTGGACCAGGTAGCTGCGCGAGCTTGGCGGGTGACAGTGTAATGAGAAATATGATAATTTCCAAGCGCATTAATTTCATGTCCTGTGGGTTTTGCAAGATCACTTGTTATTCTCAACAAATTAAATCACCATTTTCCCCAGTATCACCCAGTGTACTCCTATATATTCTGGCGTTAAATTAATTGTGTATGTCCCCTTTTACTACATTACAGTATATTCACTGGGGTCCAAATGACTGAGACTTGATGTAAATAAGGGATATTTGGGTGGTTTTAAAGTAAAAAATTTTTTGGATATAACATAATATATTTCACATTTTTGATGTGCTAGAAAGTAATTACCAAAGTAATGTTTGGCAAATAAATAGACATGTGCACATCAAAACACACACAAACAAACAAAACTTTAATTTATTTTCTGTAGGCAAAAAAAAGATTGATTGATCGATTAATTGATGAAAAAATATAGCAAAATAAAAAGTCAATTTTAAATGTTTAAAATTTGCCGCTGTTTATCAAACCACAAGTTTGTTTTTTTACAAGAAGCTGTCATCTTTCTTATTTTTCAGTTAAAAATATAATAAAATATCATAAAAAATATGAGATTTCGTATGGTGACTTGTGTTTGTTTATTTAACTAAGTACAAGACAGAATAGCCAAAAGTTTGCAACATAATGTAATATTATGCATTTATGTTATTACAAAAATTGTTTTACTCAAACACATAACGGGGCGGGGGCGACGCGGTGGCGCAGTGGGTAGCACGTTCGCCTCACAGCAAGAAGGTCGCTGGTTCGAGCCTCGGCTGGGTCAGTTGGCATTTCTGTGTGGAGTTTGCATGTTCTCCCCGTGTTCGTGTGGGTTTCCTCCGGGTGCTCCGGTTTCCCCCACAAGTCCAAAGACATGCGGTATAGGTGAATTGGGTAAGCTAAATTGTCCGTAGTGTATGTGTGTGAATGAGTGTGTATGAATGTTTCCCAGTGATGGGTTGCAGCTGGAAGGGCATCCGCTGCATAAAACATATGCTGGATAAGTTGGCGGTTCATTCCGCTGTGGCGACC
>CAIGQV010017835.1:7569728-7595757 GCA_903798115.1 Danio jaintianensis | reverse complement strand
AATTTCTTAAGTTCATTCAACTATATTGTTGCTTGTAGAAACTAAACACACTTGCATGGAACCACTTGACACTCTTTTTTATGTAAGTCCAACAAATCAGTTTTTTGAGTGTAGAGACTTTACTTGTGCTTAATATTATTAACATTTATATAAAACCACAGCATTCACACTTCTTCAACACCAACAGAGCCATTGTATCTGTTTTAATTGAACCAAACCAACTGAGAACACAGCCTAAATGATCACACTTAAATTTCTAATGCATTTTAGAGCAAGATTTTTATTTAGAGCTCACGCTAAAATAAATTGCCCCCTTTGTCACGAACAAAGCCATTGGCATTGCACGTTTTCTGACTGGTGTCAATATATTAAGCATAACCGTATCTCTTCCAGGTGACACATTAATACAGTAGCTCAGTCTATACCGTCATGCCACCCAATCTCAGAGCCAAGACCTGCCGTATGGACTCAGCAAGCCATGAACGCTTTGTGAAAAATGCACTTCTCGGCCAGAATGCATGAGTGCAGACCCGAGGTAGCCTGTACTCAAACCCTGCCTTTATCACATTACCAATTACGCATTATAAATAGCACGCGGCTCGCTTTGTTTCCAAGGCTTACTCCATCACGCCATGCAGTCATCACTCAATCTGAAGCCCACACGGCGTCAACCTGCCCTACTTGCATGCAGTCACTCAGCGTTTCCCCCCTCCTGAAAAGACGCATGCTTCATTATGCTTGGCAGTAATGGCACCAACATTTGACACTCTTTGTTTGGGCTTAAGAAATCCCCGGCTGCGTGGCCGGAGAGAAAGCAGTTCACAAAAGCGATCAGACCTGATTTCTGCCAAGTCATGCTGTAAATACCTGCTGTTTAGCCGTGAAGAGGAAAAGGGCCTCGATTTGGCAGGACAGCAAGGTCTATTCTTTAGTCTCTTGACATCGACATCATGATTTTGGCACTTGGAGAGTCAGCAAATCAATGTCAAATATTAAAAAACAAAAGCGTTTGATGGAACCACTTGCTCTCAAATTGTTTATTGTTTAAATGCCATAATATCAAAATTTGTGTTTTGTGGATTTATGACCATGTTTTTTTATTTGAGATTATAAGAGGTTATAATCCCAGCAAAGTATCATTATTATATTCTGATAAAGATGCATATTACTATTGCACTATTTTCAGTATTTATATCAAGCTTGGTTTCAATGCTTTATTGACTCTTTTAACTCTTTGAATCACAAATACAGTAAAACTTTAATACAGTAAAATATAATTTACAATGTAGGTTTTCTATGTGAATATTTTAAAATGTAATTTACTGTATTTAAAACTGAATTTTCAGCATCATTACTTTAGTGTATCTTCACTCTGTATACTGACTTGATGCATTGATATGTTTATCCAATCAGATTCAGCACATTAAGTCACTTACGTGTTCTAAATCAATGCACCATGTGGTAATATTTTAGGGTTAGTAGAGACAACAATTATAAGTGTTGAATGCTTCTGTTTTGCACATTATTGTTTGATTATATAAATGAAGCTTTTTATACCAATAATATTAGTAATAATTCACACTGATGACAATTTGAGATGGTTTATGGTGCCAGAAATAGTCCATAATTTAATAATAGCATTCAATAATTTGGGCAGGTTGTTTGTTTGTCACCCTCTGAACTTTGGAAGAGATTTTCTACTGATCTCAGAGCTGTGTTTCCCTGACAAGTTGTGGATGAGAGTCGCAGCTCACAACTTCAGTTTCATTTCAAATAATCACTTAGCGATAGTAAAGTTCTTCCTGCCTCTCCCGTTTTCAAAATACAAGTCCCTCATACATCGTAATTTTAATAAATAATAAAAATAAAGATCGTTGTGGCCAATTAAACACAGTCCTGGGGCATGCATAATAATGATCTAGTGTGCCTCATAACAGTCTGTGTTTTGTTCCAACTGGCCTGTTTTTCACTGAGAGTTTACACACAGGGTTGACATGAGAACGAGGAAACTATGGCGTTTGAGGCTCACAGTGTTCCATTTCCATGTACTGAACCCTTATTATTCAGCTATGCCAAGGTATATCCAGATTTCATTTAATGACACTTCAAAAAAGGTTGTGTTCACATTTAGTTTGATTAAACTCTGATGTGATTACTCTATTAGGGTGCTTTCACGATAATTTCGATTGCCTGTCCAAACCCAAGTTCATATGATTCTGCTGATTATTTTTTAGAGTTCAGAAAACAGTGTTCACATTCAAGCAAACCAAATTCTGACATCAACAAACAAGTCTGTGTGCAGAACAACATCTATGAAAAAAGTAGGAAAGCCATTTTGGGAAATTTATGGAGCCAAAAATATGCCATAAACTAATTAATGGGATTTATAGGCTGATAAATGCATATGGGTAGCTGACACAACGTTTCATTTTCACTGTCACAGAGGACAAAAATGAATATAATTAGTATTGTCATCATTTATATTGCAGTAAATGGTTAAACATTTCTTTGTCTTCCATTGACTAAAACTGTTATTTATTTATTTATTTATTTTTATTTTGCATCTTTGAAACAAATTTCAAAACTGTTCAATGGTGTGACTGTCTCAAGCATATAGCTCAATAAATTACAGGCAGCTCTTATAAATGAAAGAAAATGTAATTGTAAAATCATTAATAAACATCTCAGGTCTAATTTTACAAGTGGCTATTTTAATAAATGCAAATACTTTTTTTCATCCATATATTTCTAAAAACATAGGAATTGATAACTGAAAACCAAGTCCTCTGGTGTGACAATACAGTATATGCTATTTTTGAATCGCAAAATTCCACTGAAAACTTTAATTAGTTGATTTAATAAGTTTTTTTCTCAGACTTTTTTTTCCATATATAACCTTTTTGGAACCACTATAAAATTTAGGTTTTGTTGTCCTTTGGTGTGACACCCCTATTTATTGAAAATGTATAACATTCATACTTTCATATAAAAAAGCACTATATATAGATAAGTATCCAACAATGAAAATGAATCACTCCCACACTATTTTTATATCATTACAAGTTGCTTTTTTTTACGAGTATGCTATGTCACACCATATGTCTTTTCACATTTGCACAGTTCAGTAAAAATAAATTAATTAAAACAGTGAAAGTAATTGATAAAGTTAGTGACCCCTTATATTTCCTCAAACATCAGATCTCAAACTATATAAATATAACTTTTTTTCCCTTCAAAAATGGTTTTATAAAAAACACATTTTTACAATTTGTCAACTATCCACTGATTCCATAAAGCCATTCATGTAAACAGATATATGTTAACCAGGTTTATGGCTTATGCATTCACAATTAAATTCCACCTTTCTCAGTTCTCTCATCAGTAAAGCAAAACGCAGTAAAGTCTTCTGAAATGTTAAGAGTGTTTGCAGCTGGTGTGAGAGGAGATTGCACTGATGTAAGTGTGGAGGTTGAGGAGCGGCAGGAGTTTTCGGGAGAGTTATAGCTGTTGGTGAAATTAGACGTGCTTAGAGCCCTGCGGGCCACTGGGAATAAGAGACTGCTTTAAATGGAGGGTGGATTCATATCCCTAACTCACCCTCGCTAAATAAATCTTGGTGCATTTCCTACGTAAACATCGGGTACACTTTGTTTTGGTTTTCTTTGTGCTCCGTCTGGTAGTATGTCTTGTGGAAGGCCTGTGTGTTGTCATGTTGCCCTTCTTTCTTTACTGTTTTTTTTTTCAGGGTGAATTATTTTAAGGCTTGCGTTTGAATACAATTTTAATGATAAATTATTACGCCGAATCATGCTGATGCCAACGAATGCATTTAAAGCTTGGCCTAGTGAAAGTTGGAAGCTCCAACAACAAACTTTGTGTTATATAGCTTAGATTACCACTGCATACCCACAATCCTTAGCAAATGTGGATCTAAAAAAAAAAAATGAATTGTGCAACCTTTGGTTTAATATATTGCTGTGAGGTGAAATTTTTGAGGCTATATTGTGAAAAAATGTATGATATGATTAATATTATTATTAGCGGTAGTAGTAGTGGTATTTGATATCTGCAAAGTAAAGTCATTTAAAAGTAAATTGTGAGACTGACTGTTAAAGTTAGTAAAAATCTAATTTATTTTATAATTTAAAACCATTTTAATTAAAAAGGAAATATAAAAAATATAGCTCTTTATGATGATGATTCTTATTCTTATTGATGTTGTTATTGTTTAATCAAATATAATGACTGTGTTGGTATTCGCTATTATTATTATATTTTATTTATCTATTTATTTTTATTATTATTATGCACCTTTAGTTTAATATGTGGCTGTCAGCGGAAAATTGTGATACTATATTATGAAAAAATTATGACATAATTAATATTATTATTAGTGGTAGTAGTATTTTACATCTTCATATAAATTACTTTATATCTGTAAAGTTAAGTTATTTAAAAGGAAAACTGTGACACCAACTGACAACTCACTAATCCCACTCTATTTGTTATTATATTAGCTGCAGTCAACCTACATTTAATTACATTTTGAGACAGCACAAATTTGTAACATTACAATCAGTTGTTTTACACTTAATATTCAGTCTTGGTTATTGAAGTGTCCCAAATCGTCCTCTGTGATCTTACTTTTAAAGGAGACCTACTGTATTATACTCCCTTTTACTATATTTTAAATAAGTCTCTGATGTCCCTAGAGTGTGTACGTGAAGTTTCAGCTCAAAATACCCCACAAGTAATGTTTTATTACTATTTCAAACTGCTCCTTCTAGGATTTGATTCAAATGTTGCCGTTTTGGTGACTGTCGCTTTAAATTTAAATAAGATTTGGCTCCCAGCCCTCATTTCAAAAGAAGGCGGAGCTACAAATATCTATGCCTCAGCATAGCGGAAGACAGGACTAAAATTATCTCTGTGAAAAACTGAAAATGTCCAAAAAAAAAGTGGCTCAGAAGAAGGCAGTCTATGGAGATGCCAGTGTTCATTTGTGCATCATATAACTTGACATAATGTAAGGGAGAGTCGGTCACTAATGGGCGGGACTTTCCCCTCCGATGAGCTATACAAAGGGAGAATATGAATGAAAGTGTTTCTGCAGACGGATTTTATGTGTGATTATACAAAACAATTGAAATAATTATTTTTTACCTTTTAAGGCTGGCTGTATTGACACATTGTTGCCACACAACTGTATTTAAACCCCTTATAAAAGTGTTTTTTTGCATAACAGGTCCCCTTTAAACACAAAGTCCAGCTGTAAGTCCAAAGTTCTTATCTCTCAGAACTCCTCTCATTTACGAATCCACAATCAACATGTTTTACATTTACTGTGCAAACACCTCTCGGTTTTAGTGGTCCGCTCTATACAGAGAGACAATGACAATGCAGACCAAGCACTCATAATATTTTGCCACCAATTACTATTGATTTTACTATCACTTACCCGCAGGATGTTGTTTTATCACTAATATATTTAATGTGCAAATCAATAGGAACACTTGTTTGGCTCATTCTTAAGACGCTAATAAAATCAAGCACCTCAGGAGTGAAACGCGATGGGCTCAGCAGAGGCCGAAGCAGATGTGAACCGCTGATGCCATCTCTTCTGACAGGCCCTTTCCAAACACAGGGTTATTTCCCAGCGCGCTGGCTTTTAAATCAAGCCTCTCTTTTGGCAAAGCGGCCCCATTAAGTTCACATCTCTGGATCAAATTGAAGCTGTCCAACTCATCAAACACAACAAACAATACTGTTTGCCCAGGTGCCATCTGTGCAGCGACTGAGCCCTGGCCAAAAAACAAAAAAAAAATGGGCATCTTTGCTTGAGATTAAAGCGTAATTTCCTGCGATATGCACTTAATGTTATGTTTATATTGTCTGGTGGATGGAGGGCGATTTGAGATTGGCTAATGCTATGTAGGAACTCATTTTTCACCTGACAGCCCTGTATTGAAGGAAAGATGCATGATTTGGGCTTTTTAACGGCTGCCACGTTTGCTAAGCATTGAGGGAAGGTAGTGATAATCCAGGCTGTATAATATAAACAACATTTGAAGTGGCTGGAGAAGCTGCTGCAAGAAATACTGTCTGAGAAAGCAGAAAGGCGACAGAAAAACAATGTGCACAATTATTTACAATGGTAAACATGCTGTTAATCAGTTAACATTTTATTTGTCCAATTAAATGCAGGGTTACTTGTTATAATGATTTATTATTATTATTATTATTATCTGTTGAAATATAATCTTGTTAAATGTTAAAATTGTACATTGATCACAATTATTTATTTTTTAGATCTATATATTACTAGGGTGAATTGTACAAATTTTATTTATTTCATTTATTTACCAAAATTCCATATTTATTGAAATATTTAATAATAATAATAATATAATAATAATATTTTTTAATAACATTAAATGTTACAGTAATATATTAACATAATTAATACATGATTTTATACATTGCATGTATTGCTGTACATCCATTATTAAATCAACATGTATATTATGATTATTAATAATTCATTCATTTTCTTTTCGGCTTAGTCCCTTTATTAATCTGGGGTCGCCACAGCATAATGAACCGCCAACTTATCCAGCATATGTTTTATGCAGCGGATGCCCTTCCAGGCTGGAAACCTATACATTTTTTGTTTATTATTATTATTATTATTATTAATAACCCTAACTTTCATCATGATTTCATACACATCAGCCCATGTTGCAGCACTACCCTTGTGTGTACGGTCTGTTTTTCCATGAATCTGAAAGAATATGCTTATCCCTGTAGTTTACAGCTCGCATAATGAAAACGCATCGCATCCCAAACAGTTATGATGGGGCAGTTGAGGATAATTGCATGGTTAGCCTCTCCATCTGTTCTTTCCTCCAGCTTTTTAGTGCTGGGAGGAGATCGAGGCCAGTCAAGCTTCACACACGCTCAATATTTCTGAGTACAATACATCAGGGTCCTGTTCACTCATAATCACAAATCACTAATCAGCATAACACATTACCTATAGCCTCAGCGTGGCGCATTTCAAAGGTTATTATTTAGTTTATGATTCCATAATGACCTCAGCTGTTGGGCACAGTCAGCAATGCAGCGATCTTGCATAAGCAAAGTGAACGGGTTATTGCACGCCGTACGCTAACAAGTAGCCTGAAACTCTATCAGTACAGTATTTTTTTTTCTCATTTTCATGGATTTGTGTGAACAGGAATTTTTTGGCAGCATTGACTTGTTCATTTTCACTTCTATTTTAATTACTGTCATCGTTGAAACTAAATATTTTCCAATAAAAAAGATTTAAATCTATTTTAACGCACAATATGTATGACTTTTTTTTTCATTAAAAAGCCCCTATTATAGGTTTTTGAAAATTACCTTCCATGCAGTGTGCAACACAGCTCTAAACATCCAGCTGAGAGTTAAATCTTAAAATAAAATCTTAGAATAAAGGGTCAAAGTTCATTTTCACAACACCACAGTATAGCCAACCGTGTGCTGTGTTTGTTCCTGTCATTTTTCTGATGACTGATACAATAACCTACCCTGTAGCGCAGGATTCGTCGGCCGTTTGTTATTAAAGGAAGGATCAGCAAAGACAACTAATGTATGGGACTTTGTCAGTAACTGTTACACAGTTTGTATGGACCAGTTTCTTCTTCCTCCAGATCCTGTAAGTGTTTCTTCTTCCTACACAACGTGAAGTGTGATTAAAATGGTTGCCTCATTTTCTGTAGTTTGCAAAATATGTATTTATTTGTGTGTTGTAACTTGTAATCACTCCGCGCGGCTTGTAATCACGTATCTGTTATAGATCAGTGCTTGTAATTAATCTGTTTGGGCTATTTTACATAAAACCACGTTGAAAACGCAACCCGTGCTTCTTCCTTTACCAATTTAAATGCGTTTTGTGCTCGCCATCTCATGTTTGTTATGGCCACCATCAGCTGTTCCTCACACGCGTGGCGTGGTCAATTTTCAAAATAGTTCAACTTTTGACACTGTGTGGATTAATACTAACTGTGTGTTGTTGTTATTACTTGGGGTTGTAGTTAAGGATAGAGCAATATGCTGGTGTTTAACCACATTGGTTTAATGCATCCCTGCGTTGGGCTCACACATATACTCTGTGCTCTGACTACTTCACATAACCGTGCTGGGTGTTTCTTTCTGTCTCACGCTGAACCCAGTCGACCAATCACAACACAACTGGGTTATCGGACCAATAAGCGCAGTTTAGCCTCACGCAAAGTAGGGGTTTGGGAACAAATCATATGGGAGTCGTTGGGATAATTAGGTAAAAATAAATGCATTTTATAAGACAATGAAGGTGTTTTTTGTCCTTGTATGTGTAGCGCCCTCACCGCCTGATGAGGGACGATAATATGTTATTAAAACACACGAAACACAGAGCTGCTGCTGCTTCACGTCAGAGTCTGTGTATTGTTTTGTTTTTTAAATGAATGCACTTAACTGTATACTTTCACAACATTGTAAAACATAACATATGAAAACATCTTCACAGATATTATATATATATATATATATATATATCACAAAATATTTACATACATATTTCCTGCATATTACTGTTACACATTACTATACAGTCATTATAGAATTAGTCATAAACAAACTATTCACAATTTAATTGTCATATAGCATACACATAGTCATATAACCAACTTACACACATAGTTCTCCCCGCCCACCGTTCCCACATGCATGCCTGTTTCTCCTGCTGCGTTGGGTCAGATAAACAGCAAAATGACAAAGAGAGATGCAAATGCAGAAGAGATTCAGTTTGAGTCAAAATATGGGGGATTATATCAGGATTGGTCTGCAGCGATTGCAGCGACCTGAAGGACACGTATGTTCATGTCTTCATTTTCCCACGCCACCGGCAGTTTCTGCGGTTTGCATGCGAGGGTCGAGCATGGTAGTACAAAATTCTCCCTTCCGGGCTCTTCCTGCCTAACGCCCCTTCGGCTTGCAGGCACCTGCATACTCAATTATCTCGATGACTGGCTTATAGCTCACTCACGGGATCATTTGGTTATGTACAGGGACTGGGTGCTCCGGAACCCCGACCTGTTGGGGTTTCGGGTCAACCGAGAAAAGAGGAGGCTCGCCCCCGTGCAGAGCATCTCTTTTCTTGGGTTGGAGCTGGACTCGATCACCATGACGGCGTGCCTCCCTCGAGAGCTGATGCTCACCTGTCTGAGAGAGTTCGACAGGAAAACTGTGGTCCCACTGATATTCTTTCAGAGGCTCCTGGGGCGTATGGCATCAGCAGCCGCTGTCACGCCACTCGGGTTGCTCCATATGAGAGCGCTTAAGCATTGGCTTCCCGATCGGGTCCCCAGACGCACATGGCACATGGGCACGCACCGGGTGACTGTCACTCCGTTGTGTCGCCGCGCCTCTGGACGGACCCTGCGTTTCTACAGGCCTGTGTGCCTCTGATGTGAGAATGGAGGCTCCACCCCCAGCTGTTATGGGTGCGTTTTGGCGCACTGGACACAGCTGGCCCCGGGGTGTGCGTAAATACGCATTTCTCCAGTGAGCCTACTCGCACAGATACTGTGTAACGTCAGGGAGGATGAGGAGCAGGTCTGTTTATTGCGCCTCTATGGCTCAACCGGACCTGTATTTCAGCTCTCTCCTCGTGACGGCCCCTCCCTGGCACACCCCTTTGTGACGGCCCCTCCCTGGCATACCCCTTTGAAGAAGTACCTTCTTCTTTGGGACAGGCACCATCTGGCACCCGCACCCAGATCTCTGGAACCTCACATGTGGTCCATAGATGGAGCGCGGAGGACTTAGGTGACTTACGAGACATGCCTACGCCCTGAAGTGGAGTCTATTTGCTGTGTGGTGTACTTCTCTCCGAGAGGGACCCCGGACATGCCAGATCAGTGTGAACCTATCCTCCTTCAGCTGGCTGGAGCCAAGGCTGTCCCCTCTAAGGGGTTGGCGTTACGATCATCCCCGCTCTGAGGACACGGGGATGACGGCGCGCTGGAAAAGCATCGCCTCATCATCCAGTTCCCAGAGGCGTGAGACGCTGGATAATTAAATCAATCCTGTCCCCCTCTCATACCCACTTGGAGATCTCTCTTAGGAGAGCTCTGCTCGATCCACTCGACTCAGTATCTTTAAGATTTCTGTTCAGGTAGACAGCTCTGCTGATTGCGATGGTCAAGAGGGTCGGGTATCTGGAGGCATTTTTGGTCAGCAAAGTGTGTCAGCAATTTGGGTCGGCCCACTCTCACGTTTTCCTGAGACCCCGGCCCACCTAGGTGCCCGAGGTTCCTACAGTGCTTCTTTTTAGACTACGTAGTGAACCTGCAAACGCTGCCCACGGAGTAGGCAGTCCCAGCCCCTTTCTCTGCTGGGTCCCGTTCGCGCTATGTGACCACATTAGAGCTTACTACTCTAAGCAGCTCCTTTTCTGTTATGGTCGGCAGACGGGTAGTGCAATATCCATACTGAGGTTGGCCCACCGGATAGTGGATGCCATCTCCCTCGCTTTTCAGTGCCAGGGTGAGCCGCGTCCCCGGGAGTAAGAGCGCACTCGACTAAGAGTATCGCCTCCTCTTGGGCGTGAGCGCAGCGCCTCTCTAACAGACATCTGTAGAGATGCGGGCTGGACGACACCTAATACATTAGGTCTATAATCTTTGAGTGGAACCAATTTTTTCTCACGCGTGTTGGATAACGCCAGTGAATGAGGAAATTCGGTACGGTATTGAAACACGCTTGCTGCGCCTTTCTTTCTAACACAGAGATGTGTGCGCTTTTCTTGGGCAGCAGGTGGCCTCCGCAGCATCCTCCCCATACGAGACTGACACGCTTTCCCAACGAACTGTCGTATTTAAAAAAATTCCTAGATCTTAACTAGGTGTATTTTTTACGACTCCCCAAAAAATATAAATAAGCCTTAAGCGCTTCACAGGTAAGTAAGGGCCAGGGGACACATTGGAGGGCTGCGTCTCTGGTGATGATGGTGTGCTCACGCCAGAGCCTGGCAAACCTTTCACCAGTGACATGGTAAGGTTCAATCATTGTGGAGTTTTCCATACATTTCCCCATACTACATAATCCTCGTTCCCCGAGGGGGAGAACGGAAATGCTATGTTCCTCCGCCACAGTAATTGCGCCTTAGCTGGCAGCTGTAGTTTGGCTTCTTCGGCTAGAAAAGGTGTTTTTGCGATGCACGGCTGGCATTCTTATTCACTAACTGATTGTGATTGCTGCCAGCTGTGTGCGCTGACACCGCCAACTCATTGGCATTTCATTGGCCCGTTTATTTATCTTCAGATGATTGGCTTACTGACGAAATCCCCATAGTGGAAGTTTTTCCACAAAGCATTTCCGTTCCCCCCCTCGCGGAACAAGGGTTACGTAGTAACTGTAACGTTCTGTCCAGACAGCTTCCAAAAGTTGATTTTTTTTTTACACCATAGCAAGCAAGTTTGCATTTAAAAGCCATCCAGAAGTTTTGGCTCAAACAAGGCTGATTTGGGGTTCTCAAAACTATTAGATGTCTAACCATAGTACAAACATTGACTAGTCATTAAATAGACAGATTAGACAGACTACAATGGGACTAGTCAATTTGTGGACTATGGTTAGACATCTAGTAGATTTTCTAATTTTGACAGATTCTTATTTTAGCCAAAACGTCTTTTGAATGCAAAATTGCGTTCTGAAAAATGAGTTTATGCTCAAAACAAACGCAGATATTTGTTAGTTTAGTAAGAAAAAACAACTCAATTAAAAAAATAAATAAAAATCACAATCCCATTGGCAATTTCTTTCTTGTTTTAAACTAAATCGTAATATCATCAAGTAATAATAATAATAATAAATAGTAAGTTTCCTATGGTTTCAAAAAACTTTTATAATATTTTCTATAACATGTAAGAGATTACTTTTATATCCTGTCACAAACTGCTAATCGGCATAACATAGTATTGCCAACTCAAAGGTTATTATTTAGATAATGATTCCAAAATGACCTCAGCTGTTTGGCACCGTCAGCAATACAGTGTTCTTGCATAAGCAACGTGAACGGGTTATTGCATCACATGTTGCGCCGTATGCTAACAAGAAGCCTGAAACTTCATCTGTATCTCCAGCACTCGCTCCTGGTGCCCAGGGGGCGATGGAGGAGTGAGGACTCTGCCATCCTGGAGGCCAGTGGTGCTTTATAACCCTCCGCTACTCACCCTATACTCATTAGCTCCAGGGGCCCAAGCCACAAGAAAACAGTCAGAGAAGGGCCTTACCCGGGGGCCGGGCCGTTGCCACACCTGCCGCCCTGCTCTCAGTGCTCGTGCAGAAATCACCAGCATGACCGATGAGTCACTCGCCTTTAAACTCCTGGGACAGAAGATCCACTCTCAGCCAACGTGTCATTTAAATAATGCAGAGCTGGAAGGAAAAGGCACAAAGAAGCAAGTTTTGGAGCCAAAATGGATCTACCTCTGGGTGAGAGCTTTGTAAACATAGCTGTTGTAGTATGGCCAACACTGAATCAGCTCAGCGGGTTGGTTTTAATCACAATTTAATCATGATTTAATATGGCACTTTTTTTGAGTTTGAATGGCATTTTCAACTAACAACAGGAAGGTTTTTCTAGGTTTTGGCCAGCTTTTTGGGGCCTGAATACCTAAACATATTAAAATGAATTTGATATTGAATTTTTTTGTAGACTTTACTGTTACTGTTTCCGTGAAAGAAAAAAACAAACAGTTTATGCACATTGCAATTTAATTTATGCATGAGTACTTGACAACCAAAACATCTACAGGAGTGTATATGTGCACCCACTAAGTGTTTGATTACATTGGAGAAGTGGAAGGAAAATGCATGAAGAAGCAAGTTTTGGAGCCAAAATGGATATACTGTACCTTGCCTCTGGGTGAGAGCTTTGTAAACATATCTCCCAGCTCAGCGGCTTGGTTTTAAGCCATACAAATTACGATAGTTTCCCAGAAGAAAATACCTATGATGCATATGCACATACAAGGGTCAGTTCAACACTGTTTTTAAAGGATGGGTCAGTACCAGCAATTCATGCTCTAAAACCATATGCATAACCAGAATGTGACTTCATATTTTGAGAATGTTACTTTATCTCTGTTTGTATTCACAGAGACCAAAGCTATGTTAGATTTATCCTACCCAGGCTCATTCTGAATATGTACCCCTATATACATTTCTGGAGAGCGCCAAATACGTCCAAGGAGGTACATTTTTTTGCATTTTTTGTTTTTGCGAATCCAGGCCGCTGTGTATGCTTTTTCAGATTTCACATTTCTCTCGAGTGCCATTCGCGCCTGCTCTTCTCGCGTAAAATTCGAGGTCAGTTTCGACTGACTGATCGACTGACCCACCATCCTCCTTCCCTAAACCCAACCGATAATGTTTTCAAAAGCACCGATTGGCCTGCCTACCCACTTCCCTAAACCCAACTGACAGTGTTTTCAAAAGCAATCCAGAAAAAGAAAAGCCATCGCAGCAGCCTGATTTTTACCACGTTTTTAGATTTTACCACATTCTCACCCTGTTATTTACTTGTTTATTTTACTTTTTGCCTTTTGTTTTTGTCTTGCCTGCTTTCTGGAACCGTTCTTCAACCGACTCGAACTCCGTTATCGTGCTCAACAAGATCACAAGTCCGCCGACATACGTGGCGAGCCACTGGACAAACTGGTAACAGCGAAAAAGCTGTCCATACTGAGGTAAGCAGTCAGCTGGAAAGGAACGGCATTATACTGCCCTATAGCATTCATTTTAAAAATGAAATGCAGCCATACGTACCTCTGGCTACATAATTCACGATCTCCAGAAATGTTTATAGGGGTGCGTTTTCAGAATGAGCCTATGTTGAATTTATCCCAAAAAATGCTCACCATGCGCATAATTCATAAAGGCTATAGGAGACTACCGGGAAAAACGGGAGTGTTGGCAGGTATGCTTTAATCCACTAACGGCCATTTCTGATATTTTGGATGCATGAGATTTGCTCGTTTTGTCATTTCTGTCTGAATAGCGTAAAAGGTTCTGCCCTCTGGAAAAAAACAGCAGCTCGTTTGCATTGAAAGTGGCACACAAAAACAAGGTGTTTTCATATCCAAATTTGGCAATTTTGACAAGCTACAATACATTTTTTAAATAAAATTTTACAGATAAATTCTGGTGACATCTTAAAATGATTTTTTTATTTTCATTTTTTTATAGTTTTGGCCATAATTTACATTGTACATGAATTAACCCGGGGCTGCACGGTGGCGCAGTGGGTAGCACGTTCGCCTCACAGCAAGAAGGTCGCTGGTTCGAGCCTCGGCTTGGTCAGTTGGCGTTTCTGTGTGGAGTTTGCATGTTCTCCCCGTGTTCGCGTGGGTTTCCTCCGGGTGCTCCGGTTTCCCCCACAAGTCCAAAGACATGCGCTATAGGTGAATTGGGTAGGCTAAATTGTCTGTAGTGCATGTGTGTGAATGAGTGTGTGTGGATGTTTCCCAGTGATGGGTTGCAACTGGAAGGGAATCCTCTGCGTAGAACGTGTGAAGGATAAGTTGGCGGTTCATTCCGCTGTGGCGACCCCAGATTAATAAAGGGACTAAGCCGAAAAAAAAAAGAATGAATTAACCCATTAAAAATATTTCATTTAAACAGCTCAATAATGTTCATATCATAGATAAGCGATCCATGATGGGTGGTAAGCACCCTGATGCTGAAGTGGAGAGATCAGAGCTGCTGGATTTATAACATGTTAATTCATCAACCTGTCGCAAAATACTTGAAAGTAAGAGGCTGCACAACTAGGAGAAGAAAGTAAAAGTTCTAGTAACCTAAACAGTGTGTATCTGATGCAAATAAAATACATTGTCAGATTACATAATAATTATATGTGTGTTCCTGGATCAGTGTGAGTGGGGATTGTTTGACAACATGGATGTATGAATGCAAAATGTAAAACTTAAAACTTAAAAATTTGTATTACATTGTTGCATGCTTTTTTATAGAAAAAGTATATACTTGTTTTAAAAAAAACACAGAAATCTATTTGGAGTTCAGATTTAAAGCTTTACACCTGACCCCCCAAAAAACGCAGTGTCAAGATTTCCAAATGTCTCAGTATCCCTCAGCTTATCGCCTTTCACAGATATGAAGTTTCACTGACAGCTTGACATCATCGTCCGGCCTGTACAAGCTTTCATGTTCAGCATATCAGCATCATTCAAAGACATGATCCGTCCAAGTGTACGTTTATCCAAACGGGCGAAGGACAGGGGAAAAAGCTCCCCCTCTCCCTGTACTGACAGCAGAGCCTATGAGAAACAACATTTACTCAGCTCCTTCCAAGCCCCTCTCCGAAACAAACATCCCCGGTGCTATTTGCACCCCTGCGCTGGTGTTGATCGAGACAGATACATCAGCGGCGAGAGCGGGCTAAATTTTGATGGATGTCAGTGGTGAAGCTGCCGGATCCGCCAATGAGACGGGACGGGTGACATTTACTTACAGAAGGCGATCTCCGCCAAGGCTTCAGTGTTATGTAAATAGCACACCTGTCTGCCCATGGACATGGCTGGCTTATGGAAAAATCTGCCTTTCATTTGAAATATCGGCACGCCGCTTTGTACCATCTGTGGTATTTGTTCAGCCGACTGAGAAGCAAGAAAGACTTCCAATATGAATACGCTGAGTGACAATTTTTCCACGGATTTTCACGTCCGATATGAAATCCAGATATCGTCCTGTCAGTGTTTATTTATTCGCTCTATGTTTTACCATAAATATCTGCTTAAGGGCAGGAAGCACTAAACACAGAGGACTAACAGCTAGCCGTGATGATTGTACATAAAACACATATTTATTCATTAGCATATTGCGTCTTCTTGACATCTCCTCTGTGCTTGTGTAAAAGATTGAGATGAGATGCAAAAAATGCTATCAGGTTTTGATGGTTTGTGTTTATGGCATTGTGTTGTGCTCATGACACTGGGGTCGTAAAAATATTAAGTTGACTAAAAGTTGCATTCGTGGAGAACAAACACTGTAAATAATGTTGGGTTCCATGCAATCGATTTGTGTTGGAGCAGCATGAAGGAATCAGGTTATTAGTTTTTACAAATTTAAGTGGATTGAACATAAAACAAATTAAGTTGCCTTACCCAGCTCATTTTAATGTAGTTTGAATAAAAAGCAAACATATTTTTTGAGTGAAGGAAGACATTTTGTCAAATGTTTCAGCGGTGTTTGGCCATATGGTGAAAGAGTCAGTTTCAAAAGAACAGTTAGCTGCTCTGACTTATATTGTAATAGAAACAGAGAATTAGCATTGCATTGAATGACCAAGTTGTTAGCCTGAACAATAAATGGTCTGCTTCAGCTTATTTTGGTCACCTATATCAAACCTATAGCCCCTGTTTGAAACTGTGAGCTTGACCAATTAAGTTAATCACAATTATTCACAACATGTACTCAATGTTAAAAATGCATTAAAAAACTGTGAATACCCTCCTTACAAAACTATGCACTAATACTAATGATATAATATCACTAACATGGCAATATTTAAAGCAAAACTTATTACCTATTTATTTAGAATTGTTTTTGATATTCAACAGGGCAAAGGCATAGATTTTTTTGTTTTATTGTTTTATTAATGTTCTTGTTTTGATTATGTTCTTACAGTGTTTTAATGTGTAGTTTTGTTTCATTGTGGTAAAGCACTTTGGGCAACCCCTTGGATGTAGTAAGGCGCTATAGAGATTGATTGATTGATTGATTGATTGATTGATATGTGGTTTTGGCATTTCATTGAATAATGTGATTTTATAGGTGAAGTTATCAAATAATAAGAGAATTAGAAGTCTTCAGAGCAATGAACTCACTGTTGCTGTGTCAGTATTTTTTTTTTTTTTCACCAGTTTTTATTTCTTTTTTTTTAACAATTTCTTAAATCAGGCGATTTCTTAATCATTACATTGAATGACCTCTCAAAATAGCATATCTGGTACAAAAAATAAATCCCTAATTAACATAACACAACACAACACAATATAATGCAATATAAAATATTATAATATAACAGCCAGCATTAATTTGAACTTCCAAATGTATTTTTAAAAAATGTGGAGTCCTGACCATTGCACAATTGACAAAGTGACAATATTACAGTTTCAACATTCACTCAAAAAAATGACTTTTGCTGCTTGTTCAAATTAAATATATAAAATGAGTTGAAACAGCACAATTCTTAAGTTATTTTGGGACAACTTAATTGTTTTATGTTCAATCCGCTTAAATTAGTAAAAAAAGAATAAAAGTTAACGTAATCAATTTGTGTTGGGACAACATGAAGGAATTGTGGTGAACCCAGTATTTTTGACAGTGTTTGTTTCACCTATATTTTCAATTTTATTTATTTAACGTATTTGAAAAATTAAAATATATATTTTTTACTTGCGTTCAATATACTGTATTTGTACATAAAATCACTTCTGTAAATTTGATTTAATTTGATTCACCAAAAAGTTGTCTCATTTTTGACCCATATGTATTATGCCACATTTACTATGTTCACGATGTCCTTGCTAAATAAAAGTATAAAAGTTTCAACACAAATACACATTATAATGTAAACAATTTAAATGATGCAAATACATAAAAGTTGCACTATATGAGATCCCCGCTCCTATCCTCTATCCAGCTGAAAAGGTTTGAAGACCTCTGGCCTACAGTTGTCATCATTTTCTATACACAAACACATTGCCTCTAGCTCTCACTAACCTCTAGCCAGACAGTCAAGTCACATTGGGCAGTCACTTCAAGAGCAATCCTGTTAGCTGTTTTCTCTCTCTCTTTACTTTAGTCTCTTCTCCACCACTCATATTTTTTCCTAAAGGAATAGTGAAAAATGAAAAAGGACAGGGATGGAAAAAAACGAGGTGATGGATGGTGGGGCCATCCATTTCTGAAAGCATGGTCTTCTCAGGCAAGCCAGGCAGTGAAATTTACATTATTAATCTTGTGTAATAATCTACGGCAGAAAGGGAGGAAGAGACAGCACTGTGTGTGTGTGTATGAGAGAGAGAAAGAGAGATGCAGAGTGATGCGTGTGTTTGTGCGGATGTGAGTTGCCATCCATTCCATATAATATGAAATCATCTTTTATTTAAATTAAAGGAATTGTGGGCTGTATTAAATATATATGAGGTGCAGCTTACCTTGTACTGTGTAGTCACAGGAATTTGATGTCTGCAAGTGTTATTATTAAAGGGATAGTTCACCCTAAAATGAAAACTTACTATTTATTCTCCCACAAGTGGATCCAAACCTTTATGACATTCTTTATTCTGTTAAAAACAGAAGATATTTTGAAAAAAAGTTGAAAATCTGTAACCACTGACATCCATATTAAGAAAAAAAGAATAATACTTTGGAAGTCAATGGTTATTATGTTTCCAACATTTTATATAATTATTTAATTTGAATTTTAAATTTAATTTCAATTAATAATTTTGTAATCATGCTAATATTTTTTCTCTCAAACTAGGCTTTCCCTGTTCAAGTGGAGACTGAGAGGTAATAAAAAAAAAAAAACCTATAACTATTGACTTCCATAGTAGGAAAAAACAAATACTATGGATTTTTTTTTTTTTTTTTTTTATTTTTTTTTTTTTTAAATGTCTTCCTTTTTTTTTTCAACAGACAAAATAAACTCAGTTTTTAAACAGAGTGTTGCAGGATACATTTTGTTGAATTTTAGTTCAAATTGGCACCTGAAAACAGCAACAACAACAAAAAAGTATTATTGCCAGTAGTTGTCATTCTGCAACAAAACACTTCTTGTCTGTGCACAAACGGCCCTGCAGTCCACTATTGTTGTTTTGTTTGTCAAATACTCCTGCCTATGTATCATGAATAAAAAATTGTGTAGTTTACACAGAGAAAACTTGCACTTTAAAACCCATTTTCTAAAGTTTGCATTTTCAGGTCACCAAATTGGTGTTGCTGTGTAAAGCCCAAAGTATACTTCCTTTTGCATGCATGTCAATGTACTTTCACACCTGACCCATTCAGTTAGGTTGAATCACTCATAAGTTAATTTTCCCTTTTGGTGGTTTGTTTGGGCAGGTGTAAATGCAGCAATAGTACTCGAGTACGACTCAAACTCAAACAGACCCAAGTGCAAAAAGTACTGTGCATATTATTATTATTATTATTATTATTGTTATTATTATTATTATTTTTATAAAGACAAAAAAACTTAATGCATGAGAAATAAATAAGTATGATATACAGGCTTCTTTCATCACTTCCATGTGGTTTTTTTAGGCTTATAGACATTTTACTTTATTAATTTGTTTTAATTTACACTAATATTTAAATATTTTTTTGGTCCCACTTTATATTAGGTGGCCTTTACTACTATGTACTTGAATCAAAAATAAATACAATGTACATACTGTGTTCATAATGTATTGCAGCACACTTGTGATGCTCTTGGGGTGGTATATGGATAGGGTTAGGGACAGGTTTGGTGGTATGGGTAGGTTTAAGAGTGGCTTAAGATGTAAAGCATGGTCAACTGTGTTACAAATGTAATTACAGAAATTAATTACAGATGTAATTACATGCAGGTATTTAATCAATCATAAGTACAATGTAAAAACATGTATTTACCAAAAAAAAGTACAATGTAACAAATGTCTAATTTCGGTGTAAGTACATATTAGTTAAGGCCAAGTAAAGACCATTTTTTTCTCTCTCAAACTATGATATCACTGTTCAAGTGGAGACTGAGAGATAATTACATGATTATTAAAACAACAAACCTATTGGTGGCTTTTAATGTTCACTCTGAATGCTCAACTGAGTCTCTTCACCTTAAAATATTCCCCAGAAAATAAATATGAATTGAAGTGGCCATTACGTTGTGACACTTCAGTAAGACATTAAAATCAATGTATTGACGTGCATCAGAAATTCAAAAAGATTGTTCTGTATACTTAATTCACTGAAGTAGTAGTGTCTCTCTACACTACAGTTTGTAGCTGCAGATATGCACCATACAGTAACTCTGTTTGGTTTATGTTTGCTATAAGGTCAGTTGTCACCTGCCACCTGTAGTTTACATAAATCTCAAGTGGCACACACAGAAATGTAGTACCTCTTGTTTTCCTGGACTATATTTGACAACCCTAGTGTTTGTTTGTGTCCGTCTGGACAATATGGATTATGCATGTACGCATGCTTTAATGTGTGGCATACAGGTGAATGATGCAGGTCAATGCAAACAAAGCTTGTTAATTGCCTTCAACTAAATACGGCCTACTTGCATCTCTCTAATTAGGTTGGTGTCATCCTTTTTTATTTATTTGTTTTTGGCAGGAATGTGTGTAGTGGAAGGCAGACCAAACAGAATCCACCGTGCTCCAACAACAATGAAATATTCATATTGTTGTTTTTTTCTCTCCTTCTCCCTCTTGCTGCCACTCCTGTCCTTCCTTAGTATCTCTTTCTATTCCTCTCATCTTCCTGCACTGCTTCCCTCACTCTTTCTTATTCTGTGATATATTTAAATGTTAATAACCATTCATTCTTGACACCCTATCTGCTGAGCCCCGAGTTTAACAGGAAATCTATTTAATCTGAAGAATCTCATTACATGATCATGGCAGCAGCCAAAGGCATGAAGGTGCTCGTGAGAGAGAAAGAGAGAGAGAGAGAGAGAGAGAGAGAGAGAGAGAGAGAGAGAGAGAGAGAGAAAGAGAGAGAGAGAGAGAGAAAGGGGGAGATGGAAAAATGAGTGCAATTCTTTAATTTAATCCATAGCTGTGCATGGAGCAACAGAGAGATAGCAAGGAAGCCCCTTCTTCTCCAGCTCCATTTGAGTAGATAATGATTAAATGTTTTCTATTGTGCCACAGCTGGTAGGTTTTATCATTCTGAGAGAGGGTGAAAGAATGAGCGAATTGATAAAATACATAAAATATATATATATACACCCCCAACGCTTTTGACTGTCTTCCAAATATTAACTCCTTTTAAGACCATTAAAAGATTATCACTGATTTAGCAAAACGTCGGCTGGAAACATTAGCAACAGCCTGTTCCTCCCCTCCCGCCTCTATTATCTCATTCACCCAGCACTATTTAATTTCATTTCCATGAATATGCAATGAATTTAATTTTGAGCACTATTTTCATCTGCTCCTGTAATCACAAAAAAATGCCGGTGTAATTAGTTTCTAATTACTTGCTTTAATTGTTGTAGTAATCATTTTAATTACCCAAACGCACAGACATTAGACGCTAAAAAGGAAATGATCCGCACGCAACCTCCTACCTTGTCCCTCTTTCTTCTCGAGTTTGATATCTGGATTTTGACGTGGGCCAAGCGCGAGGACTCGTGTTTGTGGATGTCAGATAAAGCGCAGGAGGATAGAAAGTGAGAGAAAGCGGAAAAAAACAACAAAAAACAAAGCAACAACGGCGGCGGTGAGGAAAAGCTGGCCCGTCGTATGCCGTAGCATCCCAGCAATCTGCCGAGTGGAAATTTGCATGCCCCGGAAAAGCTATTAAGTTAAAATATACAGTTATTGTACCTTTCTGGGCCTAGCGCCATACAAATGCTTATTGCGTGTGCTTATAGCTGGGGCCTAGCAGATGGTAAATCATGAAATTTTATGAAATTATTACACTGGCGAGGTGTTTTGAAAAGGAACAGCTGTGAGAGAGATGGGACATTATAAACACTCACAGGTGTTCACGTCTCTAGCCTCCGCCAGCCCTGACATCGAAAAATTAAATTATAAACAAACCGGCAAATGTTGTAATCTCCTTTGCAGACACACTACTTACAGGGGGAAATTGCTTAAACTAAGCAAAGAATTAAATTTTCATTTGCATAAAATATTTATGGAGGCGAAGAAATTTCATCGCGGGGCTCTCCTTGGTGCTCGGCTGCCAAGTATTTTGGGGGAAATTGCGGGTGTGCTAGTCGCAGCAGGCTAATGCTAACATGGAGGGAGCTCCATTAGGGACAGCGCTAATGGGTACTTCACCCAAGCACATATGGGCACAAACACCTAATAAGAGCTGGCTGGCCGCTGCCAAACTCTGCTGCGAGCTTGTGTTTCTCATTAAGATTTTATTCCTACCTTAGTATTTAATTAGCCACTTCTGTATGGGGACTGCAGGAGAGGGCCTGCGAGCGCTACTGTCTGCTAGTGGTTTGGAAATGCAGACGTAGATGCTCTGTTCTTCCACTTCTGCTACACTCTGCTGTGTGTGTGACCTGGCTGGGTTTATCACCATGAGGGCTTGACAACTGTGACCAAGTTGGCACCTTTATTGTAGTGTCATTGTTTTGTGCTGGAGACCTGCGGTTCTTGGGATATGGTGACCAGATTTCTGAAAAGGAGACCAGAGGACAGTATAAATCATTCATTCATTCATTTTCTTTTCGGCTTAGTCCCTTTATTAATCAGGGGTCGCCACAACGGAATGAACCGTCAACTTCTCCAGCATATGTTTTACCAGCCTGATCTCACAAGAAAACATAAGTATTTTACGTTTTATCAATCTAGTGGCTAATTCGTACGAATTCGTACAAGTTCAGTCGTATGATTTTAAAGTAAATCTTTGGATGATGAGCAAATTGTACGAATTAGATCGTACGAATTCATACGAATTGCCATGAGATTGCGTTGGTTTTACGCAGGGGATGCCCTTCCAGCTGCAACCCATCACTGGGAAACACCCATACACTCTCATTTACACACATACATTACAGACAATTTAGCCTACCCAATTCACCCATAGCGCATGTCTTTGGACTTGTAGGGGAAACCGGAGCACCCGGAGGAAACCCATGCGAACACAGGGAGAACATGCAAACTCCACACAGAAATGCCAACTGACCAAGGCGACAGCACTACCCACTGCGCCGCCTGACAGTATAAATAAAAAAGGAAAATAAAAAGAAGACAAACATTTTTTTAATATATAATTGATAATTATGATGATGTTTGCAAGTGAAACTAACATATTTTTATTTAAGCTAAATTCACAGTATAAAATATAACAATTGCGTTTTAAAATTAAAATGTAGAAATAAATGCAAAATAAAAGAAAAAGATATTTTAAAAAACTGTAAAATAATTTACAGAAATCTGATTGATTAATTCCTTTATTGGTTGCTTTTTAAAATAAAATAAATGTATGTGCTATTGTCACATTTTTATGTTATAAGTGATTAATTACAGACATTTATGCAGTTATGCAATTCTATTTATTGGTAAACAGCCCTATAAAATAACAACATGTACATGTATTTACTTTATTTTACTAATTTTTTCAATTAATTACTGAAATGATTATTGAAATGTGTGATTTTTTATTTATTGACTGACTGCTTTTTACACTGATTCAAATCTGAAACAAAAACTACTTTTTTCTTTAAGGTGTCATGTCACAGAAATAATTTCCTATTCATTCATTCATTTTCTTTTCGGCTTACTCCCTTTATTAATCTGGGGTCGCCGCAGCGGAATGAACCGTCAACTTAACCAGCACATGTTTTACGCAGCGGATGCCCCTCCAGCTGCAACCCATCACTTGGAAACACCCAATTTGGTAAGCAATTTATCTTACCATTCACACACATACACTACAGACAATTTAGCTTACCCAATTCACCTATAGCGCATGTCTTTGGACTTGTGGGCCAAACCGGAGCACCCGGAGGAGGAAATAATTTCTTAAATTATAAATTTTCATACATTCATTTCCTTCGGCTTAGTCCAGTATCAGGGGTCGCCACCCAGTCCAGTTGCAACCCAGTACTGGGAAACCCCCATACACTCTCACATTCATACACACTCTCACTCACTACGACCAATTTAGACCATTCAATTCACCTATAGCGCATGTCTTTGGACTGTGGGGGAAACCAGAGCACCCGGAGGAAACCCACACGAACACAGGGAGAACATGCAAACTCCACACAGATATGCTGACTGGCCCAGCTGGGACTTGAACCAGCGACCTTCTTGCTGTGAGGCGACAGTGCTAACTACTGATCCACCGTGCCGCAATTATTAATTTTATTATTGATAATTTATTAATTGTATTATCGACAGGCCTAAAAAAATGAACTCAAAATTTAAATAAACAAATATTTGAATAATAACTACAATTAATTGCAGAAACATGTGAATAATTAATATATAGTATTTATTGAATAAAACTCTACACACGCACACACACAAACAAATGCAGTGTGGTTAATTACAGACATCTGTGTGCTTAATTAATATGATTTATTGATCGTCTGCCATAAGCACATGTTGGATAAGCCAACAGTAATGTGATGATCAGGTTTTGGGTAAACCATTTTTTTTTTCCTGATAAATGAAAAAAAAAACAGATAGTGAACAAATTATGCAAACTCTTGCAAAATGCATGTTAATATTCTCACTGTGGAAAAACACACATTTAATTATGTAATCGCTGCAATCAAAGCCACGTATCCTACTTGACTTTGTCGATCGGTCATGTCTGGGATCAGGGACAGACCAAACTTCAGTATTCTGATGATATTTCATTTAGCATTTCTGCATTGTTGCCAAATGCCAAAAGACATTTGCTGATCTGAAAGTAATATCTAATGCACTGCCATGAGCTAAGATTGACTTTGTGCACAAACAGGCCCTGACCGCTTTCACACAGCTTGTGCTCTCATTGATAGCATCCAAATAACACTTCACAAACACTTGATGAAACACCAAGCGAAAAATTTGCATCTTAACATATTCAAGTCTCATTATGCAAGCATTGTGCAATTCTCATAAGTACAGTAGATATGATAAGCACGTACTGTAATGTGTAGCCAAATGTCACCCGTATGGAAATATATTATTTCCTAGAACTAATGTTATGTTTTCATATCACGTAATTTATCGTTAGCACATTTATACGTCCTCATAATTGATCACATTTATGAACAATGTGTTATTAAATTATATTTGTGTAAGCAATATATATATATATAGGATTTTATATCTGAATACTGCTATGAATGAAATGCAGACAGTAAAATAAGTATATGCACATATATATATAAAAAATATTATATTTTTTCTATAGTTTCAAGTCAAACTTATGTATTTTATAGACATAAGATTAGTTTCTATACACACATGTATATAACCACATTATATATATATATATATATATATATATATATGATAAATGTATATTTATAGCATATAGAAATGTTCCAACTTCCAATAGGTTTTATACAGTATGTTTTACTTTATATGGACATTATATATTGCATTAATATATGTGTACACAATAATAAAAAATTGTGTTTTAAATTTTAAGTTGAATTAACTGAATTTGACACGTCATTTTAACTTTCAATACATTTTCACTGACTTAAAAAACTAAGTTAAAACATATTTTTATAAGTTAAATGAACAAAGTTGTCATGACTTATTGATCATATTTATTGAACAGTATACATATATTACATTTCCACATTGTTCCAAATACTATATACATCATGATAATAACTTTGTTTCTTACATCCTGCTATTTTCAAAACTATAACATCCCTTCATGTCAAAGTATTCATCGCCTCTGACAGGATATGCTGTTAAAGTATTCAAATGAGATGCTTGTTTTTCCATAGTTTTTTTTAGTGTGCCAAGCTGCGCTGCAAGGGATTCTGGGAGAGTCATGCATATTCAAATCCACTGCTGGACACGGTCGCCCTAAATAGGCGAGAAGCGTGCAGTACTTAGGGCGTGATTTGTGTATGTGCATGAGTGTGTGTTTGTGTTTCGCTTGTAATATCTTGTACCCCTGGCACGCATTGTACTCTTCCTCCTCGCAGGCGCAGTTTTCACATGAGCTCCGGGCTGCTTTCACTCCTGTCTCGCCATAAGCAAGACAGATGCAGTGAAAGTGA
>CAIGQV010017835.1:7506826-7546234 GCA_903798115.1 Danio jaintianensis | reverse complement strand
CCATCCATCCATCCATCCATCCATCCATCCATCCATCCATCCATCCATCCATCCATCCATCCATCCATCCATCAATCTAACCCTCTGTTTGCCCATCCCTTCCTTAGTTCACACATCTCTTTGTCCATCTGTCTATCTTTCCGTCTGTCTTATTTGTTGTTTTTTTATTCCTTAATTTTTTTATTCCTTAATTTTGAACTAAAACAGTTTCATTGCTAATAACTAACAGTCTTTTTATCAAATTAAATATATGAATGAAAACTCATGTTATTAATTATTTCCATATGTTGTAGTGACAATGACCCCCTCATGTGTCAGTATGGAGTTGAGAAACGCTTACTATACCTGCACAAGTCTGACCGCTGCAACATTTGGCAGTGATAGCCACACACTTTTAGCTGATGTCCCTCTAGAGGCTTGTAACATGCAAGGTTTTACGGGGCAGCCTGTAAAGTGTGACGTGGCTCTTAAAGTAAATCAACTTCCATTTCCACTCCTCCCTCTCTCCCAGACACACACGCCAGACTAACGCTTTCCTCACAGGAGCACTTCTGAGGTCAGTTAAGCTTGGCCACTGTTTGATTTTATATCCATGTCACATGAAAAGCCCTTCCTTCCTCAGATGCTGTCCATCCACCCCACATCTGTCCTCCAAGTAGCCCGGAACAAGTGGACATGTCCAATAAATCACTTGACCGAAACTCTTTCCTTTTGTCTAGATCTCAACTCCAACCTAAACACAATCACACACTTACACTCACTTTCACTCTCTCCTTTTACCTCATGCCTCTTTTTCTGCTGAAGTGACTTAAATAGAAGCAGCACAGTGGGAGAAATAAGGTGATCAAACTATTCATCCATTCACAACGTTTCATATTTCTATGCTTAGATCAATCTAAAATTCATCTATCCAGCCATGATTCTATACATTTACCATCCATCATCTGTATTTTTGTACACTGTCATTTGATATTTTCATCTAAAATGAAAATTTTTCTCGGACATCTGTACACAGACACACACAGTATATTGTTATTCATTTAACCATTGATTCCATGGTTCTATGATCATCCATCTATCTTACTGTCATACATCCATTCATCCTTCTATCATTCTATCATTTTACCATCCATCTGTCAATTCACTCATCCATTCATTCATCCATCTATTCATCCATCCATCCATTCCACCCATTCCATCCAACCATCCATAGACCATTTTACCATCAATCCATTCACCTGTAGTTGTACCTGTCTATTGTTCTACCATTATATCATTAATTTATATATCATTCTGTAAAACTTCCAACCATATATGGTTTTATCATTCTGCCATCCATTGTTCCATCAGTGTGTTGTTCTTTCTTTCTTCTATAGAAATCAATTCATCTACCTATTGTTATGTTATATATCCCACCATCTATATTTTGTTCCATTAGGATATTGTTATATCGTCTATCTATTAATCCATTGATCTATTTATTCTTACCCTCCATACGCCATCCATCTATCAACTTATTGTTCATCAGTTCATTGTTGTAATGCGTCCATCCACCCATCCATACATGTATTGTCCTGTCATTCATCCATCCATCCACCCACCCATATATCCTTCCATTCATCCATCCATCCATACATCTATCAATCCATCCATCCACCCACCCAACCATCCATCCATTCATCCATCCATGTATTGTTCTGTCATCCATCCATCCATGTGTTGTTCTGTCATTCATCAATCCATGTATTGTTCTGTCATCCATCCATCTATTCATCATGATGTCATCAATCCATCCATCCACCCACACAACCATCCATCCATCAATCCATCCATCCATCCATCCATCCATCATCCATGTACTGCTCTGTCTATGTCATTCATCCATGTATTGTTCTGTCGTCCATCCATCCATTCATTGTGATGTCATCCACCCATCCATCCATGTATTTTTGTCATCCATCCATGCATCCATAAATCCATCCATCCATGTATTCTTCCATCATCCATCCATCCATCCATCCATCCATCCATCCATGTATTATTCTGTCATCAATCCATCCATCCATGTATTGTTCTGCCATTCAATCAACTAAGCAACCAACTTTTCTTTGTCTGGGACTTCAACGTAAACACAGACACACATGTGCACACACACACACAAGCACACACACACACACACGCTGTCTCTCCTTTTACCCCATGCTTCTTTTCCTGCTGAAGTCACTTAAACAGAAGGATCGCAGTGGGAGACATAATGTGCAGGAGTAATAAGGTGATTTGGGGTGAGGTCACGGCTCAAGCTCTCTCTGTGCTCGGCTGCTCAGACTCGGGGCTCTGTGCGAGTTAATGGCCTGTGGTCAGTGAGCCAGAGGGCCCATAAAGACCCATGCACTTCGGGCTCGAGCCCCTTTGCTACCACAGACACCAATGATCCTGTCCTGATAACTACACGAACCGCACACAATCTCTGCTGTGGATTTCTTAAAGTGAGCACCAGTAAATCAAACAGCACTTATCAGCTCATTTCACATGCCCTTCAAGTTTGATCACAACCTGCACACTTGTGCGTCACAAGACATACATGCACATTAGCGCATCCATTCATATTTGCGCATCCATATATATATATAGTCAGAATTATTAGCCTTCCTGAATTATTAGCTCCCCTGTATATTTATTTCCCCAATTTCTGTTTAACAGAAAGAAGATTTTTTTTAGCTTAAAGTTTAAAGTGCAATTTAAAGGCAAGTTAAGGTAATCAGGCAAATCATTGTATAACAGTGGTTTGTTCTGTAGACAATCAAAAATAAATATAGGGGGCTAATAATATTGAATCAATATTGAATATAAAAAAGAATATATATATATATATATATATATATATATATATATATATATATATTGATTTTGGTGACACAGTGGCTCAGTGGTTAGCACTGTCGCCTCACAGCAAGAAGGTCGCTGGTAGTTGGCATTTCTGTGTGGAGTTTGCATGTTTTCCCTGTGTTGGCGTGGGTTTCCTCTGGGTGCTCCGGTTTCCCCCACAGTCCAAAGCAATACAGTACAGGTGAATTGAATAAACTAAATTGGCCATAGTGTATGTGTGTGAATGAGTGTGTATGGATGTTTCCCAGTACTGGGTTGCAGCTGGAAGGGCATCTGCTGTGTAAAACATATGCTGGATAAGTTGGCGGATCATTCCGCTGTGGCGACCCCTGATGAATAAAGGGATTAAGCCAAAGGAAAATGAATGAATGAATATATTCATGTTCAAAATGAATGCTACACTACTACTACTACTACTACTACTAATAATAATAATAATAATAGCAAAAAGGTAGTAATATTATTTACATTAGTATTTCCAATTATTAGTTTTATTAGTAAAACAAGTAATATTAATACTAATGTTTGTCATCAATTACATAAATTTAGTTGATGTATAATAGAACAAAAAAAAATTATAAATCTGAAAATGATGAAATGACATAAAAATGGCATAAAAAAAGAAGAAGAATGCATAAACATAATAACTTTGAATTGCGCAAGACCAAACTGCCAATGTATCAGTTGTGTGTGTGTGCATGTGCGTGTAAAAAGTGTGTTAATGTCCATGTGTGAGGGGTGTAATGAGGCCGGTTGGAGGAGCTGTGAGAGGATCACGGCGGGTGGAGGAGGAACAGTGGGGTGTAACAAACACTTCTGCATTTACAGTGATTACATGTGAACTCCTGTCACACAACATGAGCGCCCTCAGGGTACCGCATTAAACTCCACTGTTTTTGCTTCACATTTCTTAACCGTCCCCTGCTTTAATTTAGCTTTCATTTTCATTCGTACATCTCATCTTTTGGTCAACACTGGCATATTTGGTTTGCTTCATTTGGTTGTCCTGTCAGGCGTCATCAGCAGCGCATTAACATCTTAACTCAAATTAGCATGCTTGCGCTCACAAACATGCCAGGAGTCCACAATTCAAACACGCAATCTACTTTGTTTATTAAGTTAATAATTTATTAATTTTTTAAATATATATATTTAGAGAAATACCCAACCCCTACTCATAGGGTTGTATATTTATAATTTTTTTTACTCATTTTTACATTGACACTACAATAAAGCATAATGTATCATTTTTTAACTAAAATGAAAATGAGTTAAAAATGAAAATGAAAATGAAAAGGAAGTAATGAAAACCGTAATTATTCTTTTTTTTATAAATAAAAGTAAAATATATAGATGGGGGAAAGTGAATTTTCAAATTATATCCTATAATATAAATATTCTGGATAAACTCTTGTTTTTAATTTGGCAGAAATAAAAGCAATTTGTTTTAAAATTATTTATTTTATTTAACCATTTTGATGTCAGTATTATTAGGCCCAGTTATTAAAACTATTAAAATGTATTGAAAAGCAACTTGTTAAGCAGCATGTTAAACTAACAATATTTGAAAAACAATAAAATTTCACACAAAGGGTTAATAATTTTGACTTCAACTGTATTTATTATATATTATGTGTATTATATCTTATTTTAACTAACAGTGCAGGTGAATTTGCATCATGTGGCTCAGACTGTCACTAAAAAAACACTGATGCACCTTGACTTTGCTCTCACATTTTCATTTTTGACCCATAATGCGAGGAATATTCCACACATGGACTTCTGGAGGAAAAAACCCTTCAGGCATCCCATAGATAAACTGCAGACGATACAATTTCCACAGCAATGAAAGTTAATAAACTTACTGGCCAACTGGCCAGTTTTATTTGCTCGCCAAAGTCAATTGTTACTCACATCCAGCGCTTGGCCAGTATTAATTCTGGACCCTGCAGCTAAAAAAAATAAATAAATAAAAATCCCAGAAATCACTCTTTTTCTGCTTTATTCATTTTTTTATTTATTTTATTTATTTGACCAGGAAAGTAAAATCTACCTCCAACCAAAAACACACACACATAAACACTTAAAAACCAAGACGAAGGCACTGCGTACAACATGTAGCGCCTTGGGGATCACAGATACTAGCAAAATAAAGCACAGCAACAGAGCAGACAGGTGAATTTAGGCCCATAAAACCTTTACTAATAGAGTTTGCTCTCATTTACAGGCCCAAAACAATTCAATTGTCAGCAGGGCTCGACAACTTCCACAGTCAGAGTCGAATGAGGAGCAACAGTAATGCTTTAATGCAGACGGGTCCGGTTTTGGTCCCTCCTGAGGGCCACGGCTATAATAACAGAGCTGATATTGCATTCAGGCTCTGGTGACACGAGCCATTTAGATTACTCTTCTCTCTGCTCTCCGCTTTAAATGAAAGAGCTTATGAATGGAGGCTTTAGGAGCGTCTGAATAAATCCGAGGGACACACAGTCAAAACAGGACACCGTGAGGACTAAAAACACACATATATAGTGAGGATGTGTGGATGGTGGAAGCTTACGGGCCCTCAGCACTGTCAGGGTGCCATTAAACTGAGCTAGATTTGCAGGTAGTTTTATTATTGCTATAGTGTGAGTACTAGTCAAATGGATTTTAAGGGCTCTACTTTTGAAAATGCATAATGGCTATTTTTTTATTCTTTCTTTTTTTTTGTTCTGAGGTGTCTGAACGACTACTTCTTGTACTTCTTGGTGTATTGTTGAATTTATTACAATGTCATAATCATTTATATGTGCGTATTATTTTGATCTATCTATCTATCTATCTATCTATCTATCTATCTATCTATCTATCAATCTATCTATCTGTCTGTCTGTCTGTCTGTCTGTCTGTCTGTCTGTCTGTCTGTCTGTCTGTCTGTCTGTCTGTCTGTCTGTCCGTCTGTTATTTTTTAACCAATCAGTATCTTCCTGTCAACAAAACTATACTTATATTCACTGTATATTTAATTTAATATAAAAGTATTCATTATATATGCAAATATTAATATATAATATATAACTGTTTCCATATTTTTACAAAAAATATATATTTTTTGCAATTTTATTATGAAATTAATCATAAATTATTTAGTTTAGTTTAAATAAATTCTTTTTCTGTTGAATTGTTATTATTATTATTATTATTATTATTATTATTATTATTTAAATGTACAAATTGTGCAACACACCTAAACATAGAAGCAATTCCATTTCCCGTTTATTTTAGACTTTATTCTGTCTCGTCAACTCATATACTGTATACACCACTAAGCATTTTGTATGCATTCGTAGTCTTCTTCACAATTCCTTTTTTTTTGTCTTTTTTGAGATCAGCAGCAAACTATCACTTTGATTGATCTTGCGTTTCATCACGGGGGCTTTAATTGTTGATCTTCATTGAACATGATCAGTGCGCATCGACATGTCAGCTCTGGATTAAGTGATGCTGTCAGCTTGTGGCAAAAAGAAAACAATACATCCATGCAGACATGAGCCCATCGACCAGCCCGTCTCACTCCTCTCTCTCTTTCTCTGTCGTTCTCTTACTTGCTCAAGCTTCTTACACATGTGGCCCTTGTTCTTCAGCAAAGTTGTACAATTTCATCTTTTATCGTTCTTTTATTATATCATTATTATTTTATGTTTTACCAGTCGTTCTACCCTTAATCCGTCCTCCAGTTTCAGTTTTCCATCTGTTTTCTCCAGAATCTACTCAAAGGAGAAGTAAAACAAAAAAATAAAATAAAAATATAGTTTGAAATCTATCTATCTATCTATCTATCTATCTATCTATCTATCTATCTATCTATCTATCTATCTATCTATCTATCTATCTATCTATCTGTCTGTCTGTCTGTCTGTCTGTCTGTCTGTCTGTCTGTCTGTCTGTCTCTATCACCAACCAGTCTCTTTCTGTCAACAAAACTACACTTATATTCACTGTATATTTAATAAAATTTTATGTCATATCATTTCATTTCATTGACAATATATTGTGGAAAGTATTAATATAGATGTTATTAGTCTTATATGGTATGTCTTTTATTTGATCAACAAACAGTTTGTTTTACTATTTGTTTAAATGTTTTCACTTTTCAGACTGTCACCTCACAGCAAGAAGGTCTGTATAAATATATTTTATCAATTTTTTCACATTCTTTTTTACTAAAAAAGGCAATTGCTACATAATTACACTCAAATATCTTTCGATCCAGCTCACTAGCACTGTGTATAGAAGCATATACATATATCGTTCATTCAATAATTTTTTTTTCGGCTTAGTCCCTTTATTCATCAGGGGTCGCCACAACTTATCCAGCATATGTTTTACGCAGCGGATGCCTTTCCAGCTGCAACCCATCACTAAGAAACATCCATAAACTCCCATTCACACACACATACACTACGGACAATTTCATTCATTCATTCATTCATTTTCTTTTCGGCTTAGTCCCTTTATTAATCTGGGGTCGCCACAGCGGGATGAACCGCCAACTTATCCAGCATATGTTTTTACGCAGCGGATGCCCTTCCAGCTGCAACCCATCACTAGGAAACATTCATACACACTCATTCACACACATACACTACGGACAATTTAGCTTACCCAATTCACCTATAGCGCATGTCTTTGGACTGTGGGGGAAACCGGAGCACCCAGAGGAAACCCACGCAAACACGGGGAGAACATGCAAACTCCACACAGAAACCACCGTGCCACCCCATATACATATATAATTTTTACATTTGAGTAATAAATTTTTCTTTTATTTTGCTACTTAAAAAGCATTACAATTAGTATGCAATTTACATTTTAAAAATGTGGTCGGAAATGGCAAATGTAAATTATATAATTTCATTTTCTTTTTGCACCAAACTTTGCACATCTTCAAAATTACAGAAATAATTGCAGTTTTACATATTGCATTGCTGTTTTGCATTTATTACATTTCAAAATTAACTTTGCTACTGATCTGTTTCCATGCATTAGTATCCAATGCTTAAAACCTTTTTTTTTTTTCAAAATATATGCATAAAAGTTCATTTTTTTAATAAGTTTCAGCCTTCACCTCCTGCACTCCACACAAAACACCTCCATCTTTATATGCAGCCTCCATATAAATGAAAAATCATTTTACAGTGTATCTGTACCATTATATGTTTAAAATATATGTAGACAACATTTACACTTAGGTCATCCATCCATCCATCCATCCATCATTATGTATAAATGTTATGTGGAATGTTCCATGACCAAATTAATATTCATAAGCCAAATGATATTGGCATTATGGCAATATGACATTTTTCAGATTGCATACAAGAAGACCAATAAGTCATGATAAAACATGTTTATATGTTTAACTTGATGTATTAAGTCAGTTCAATACAATTTATGTAGAAATAAAAAAATAAATAAAATAAAAAACAGTAAAGGGATAACTATTGAGTGCTATTGTTATCAAATTAAAAGACTTGTAAAGTTAATTTGATTCTACTTTAAAAAATGAAGGCCAAAACTCATTATTATAGTACACTTGTTCACAATTACTTTTACTAAAGCCGTCACTACATAATTACACTTCAAAAAGCATTTAATCAAGCTCAGTAGCATCCAAACCTTGTCCGAGATCTTCGAGGACAACAAACACTTAATAGACAAACACACCTAATTGAACATGCATTATTATTACTTGTAAATATTATTTCATTTGGAAGGACACTATAAACTGTAGAACTGTAGTGTATTAACTATGTTTATACACTGCAAACCCTTTACACAACTCTTTAACGTTTCAGATTTTGACTGCAATGTAATGATGTGCACCTTTTGTAAAGCTGCTTTGGAATGATAATTATTGTGAAAGCACTATACAAGTAATCTTGTATTTAGTTGAATTGAATAAATGTATTTTTTTTTTTCAGAATATTAGTACAAGGCTCCCATTTTCTCTTTTTCTTATTTTTATCAGTTTCAGTCTCCTCCTCCTCTGCTGCTCCACACAAAAACACCTCCATCTTCAGCCGAATGGCTATAATCACTTTCTCAACACCCCCTCGACTGAGAGATATCCTTGAGCTTCACCTCCATCTCTTTGCCAGGTCAGGCAGTGATAGTACAGATAGTGAGCTATAGTTTAGGTCCAGATCTGCTATCTTGGCCTTGAATGATGGAGCAAAGCGAATGGGGAGGTGTTTATTGTCACCCAGATGGTCCTGAATGGGGGCCGGTTTGCGCAGGGTTTGCCTCGCTGGCGTCGTCCTCGTCCCCCCGCCAGTATAATTCATGGGGTGGCACCATTGTGCGGGTGACTGATAAGGCCTTCACTTTGGACCGTTCTGGTCACTTGTCTCAAGGAGACTCCAAAGAAACTTCACTCTGTACAAATGGTTGGTGGAAAAGTGCTTTGGTCTCGCTCTTTTTTTTCCGCTCTCTCTTTGTCACTCTTTGGAGGAGTGGAAGCTATTACTAAAAGCTTTAAAGAGAGAAAAGTGTAGTACTAGGAAGTATTCAGGTGAGGATTTGAACTCTTGGGTCATATTAATGTACAAAGTTAAACTTCTGGTGCCTGAGAAGTGGAAGCCTGAGAATGTTTACAGATATAAAATGTTGGGGAAAAAAAAGACCTTCGGGGAAGTGATTCTCAATTATTGGGCAAAGGCATAATAAAAGGTAGAAAACTAAATGCTAGGTGAACAGTTTCTCAGTGATTCCAAAAAAAATTTATTACAATAATAAAGAAATAAATACATACATATAAATCAAGAAAGCACTGCAGCAAGATGAAAAAAATCTAAAAACATTTAAGACATTATTAATATAAGAAAATAACTCATCAAAATTAGATTTCTAATAAAAGAAGAAAAAAACTGAAAATAAAAGTGCAATTATTTCTATGAAAATGTTATCTATAATGTTAACTTATATAATAACGTCGTAATACCTTAACTACATATATTACTCAAAATGTTGATATAGATATAATTTGTGGAGACCAAAATGTAAATTATGGCTAATTAATTAAATTATTAATATATTATTAGTATAAGTATTATTTATAAGCAAGCAAAACAAACTATTTCTAAATAAATCAATAAATAAAATATATTCATTCATTCATTCATTCATTCATTTTACAGAAACTGGGCATACAGATATACTCAATTAATTAGCCATAAATTATATTTTTAAATTCCCAACATTTTGAGGTCTGCATGTTCTTTAATATTGTTCTTACAAAGCTTCACTTAAATATGTTGTTTGTACGTATATAGGAAGGTCATATAAATGATTGCATTTGTGGCAAAATCTTCCAAACCTTGTGCTTGTATAGCCTACTGTTCTGTGTTTTGCTGTACTTTAATATTCTGTTTACAAAACTAGTCTGGGAACAATACGAAACATGCCAAATGTTTAATAGTTGTAGTAGACGTGAATGATATTGCAAACAAACAAACAAACATCAATAAATGTATAGAAATATAGATATTTACAAAAATAACAAAAAGAGACAACAAAACAAATAAAACAGACTAGTACTTTTTTATTTAATAGTACTCTAATTATCTTGGGTTTTGACAATGTTAACACTTCCCAAATCAAGTCTGTGTACTTGAGTATAACTTATCAACTATTTTACCTGTTTATCTGAGAAGGCAGATTGCTAGACTATTCAGACGACATCCTTTTTGCTTTTTTACATTGTTTTTCTTAAATCACCTTCAGCTTACTTTATGAAATCCTAAATATCACTCGTGGTTTTTCTTAAAGCTTCTAAATTTGTCAGTGTGTTGTGATTGAGTTAATCTTGATTGGTTGATTTGTTGTTGTTAGTAGTGGTCTGATATCAACAGTGGTATTGCAAAACCCTAGAAAAGGCTTTTCAATGCAAACAATGAAAATGTAGAAATGTTGTTCTTCCACCGCAAAGAAAGAAACATATTTATGACATCTAGCACAACAAATATTTATGAAACAATTTGGGTCGAACGTCTGAGCAAAGATCATAGATCCTGCTCTGGATCTGCATGGATGGACACATTTATGGCTCCTTGTTGTTGTTAAAATCCCACGAAGAACAGTAAACAAATAAATCCCCAAAGTTGTTTTTTGTCTGTTTCAGTTCTTAACACCGAGTTGTTTTTCTCTGCTTCGCACTATCGATCCACCCCTGACAAATTTTGATTTAATGCTCATATTTTTCCATCTAAGTAAATGTCCAACAAAACACTTGACGAATGGACTCACTAGTTTATCGAGTAAATAATGAAAAGATCATTTGGTAGACTGGATGTCGCGAGCGGGACCAGTCAATGGGGAACTACAGAATGAGCTACGTCCTTCTGAAAGCCAACAGGAATTGTTTTCCTTTTCGCTTTCACTTTCAAACAGCATTTCATCCAAGAAAGTCCATACGTGTCAGCCAATCGATGTCACGAGGCATAATCAGAATGTCAAATATCTTAAGTGCTCTGATATTTCGCGAAAACTTTCCTGGACAGAGCGGTACATTGATTAGCATCAAACGGAACTTAAGAAGACACTGCCTTGCACATTTTAAAACATGTCTGGGAGTACTTTTGTTTTAATCAAATGAGAACTGTCATTGTATATGAACATAACAGTGTGTGTCCACTCCCATGTGTCAGGAAGATATCGATCTGACACATAGGAAATGTGTGTGTGTGTTCAGGTTTCCCACATCTGTTCTTCATCAGGATTTCTGTGAGAGGTCTCCAGAGGCTCTTTTCTTCAACATGGAATAAGCATTACTGCATTGCGAGTGCTTCGGTAATCCACTCCGGTAATTACTAGAGGCACATGAGCTTGTAAGTGTGTGTGCATGTGATGTTGCAGTGTGTTCTGGGGTGGCTTCCAAGGTTAGTTTATGTAAATATAAAAATTCAGAAATAAAACTTAATAATAATAAAAAAACGATGATATGGATTTTGGTAACAATGTGCAATATGGTTTCATTGGTTAAAATGTTGCGACACAGTGGCTTAGTGGTTAGCACTGTCGCCTCTCAGCAAGAAGGTCGCTGGTTCAAGTCCCGGCTGGGTCAGTTGGCATTTCTGTGTGGAGTTTGCATGTTCTCCCTGTGTTTGCGTGGGTTTCCTTTGGGTGCTCCGGTTTCCCCCACAGTTCAAAGACATGTGGTATAGGTGAATTGAATAAACTAAATGGGCCGTAGTGTATGAGTGTGTATGGGTGTTTCCCAGTACTGGGTTGCAGCTGGAAGGGCATCAGCTGTGTAAAACATATGCTGGATAAGTTGGTAGTTCATTCTGCTGTGGCGACCCCAGATGAATAAAGGGACTAAGCCGAAGGAAAATGAATGAATGAATGGTTAAAATGTTAGTTCATGCTGATTCACCAAAAAAAGCACCCGTTCTCCAGAACACTTGGAATATTTGGCATTGGAAAAATTCTTGGATAAACCATAATACACAGTAAGTTCAGAATACCCAAACATTTGTGAAACCTGACTACCTCAAAACATTTATGTAAAAAACTACATATTAAGTTAAGAATCAGAATCAGAAAGAGCTTTATTGCCAGGTATGTTCACACATACGAGGAATTTGTTTTCGTGACAGAGCTTCTACAGTGCAACAGAATTACAGAGACAGGACAAAAAACAGATAATAAATATATTTTAAAAATAAAAGTTAAATAAAAGGTTAAGTAAAACGTTGTTTGTAATAAAATGAACTCATACAAATTGCTTGCATAAAAATCACATTAACTCTAATTATCAGACTAGCATGTACTAATTTCATTATACATTTACTAAATACATTTTACTAAACTTAATTTGTCATCAACTCATCCAAATCTAACCACAATGGTAACCCTAAAAAAACTTCACCATAACAGAAACACCTACAAATTCCAGTATAATAGAAAACTAAGCATGTCTCTCACATCCTTCATAATATAATTTTGTTTGCGAAAAGACACTTTAATGACACTTTAAATGTAAATTGTCCTTATACAGTCTGATTCCAAACATGCTGGAAAATATCCATCTGTTTCACAGTGTACTTATGCGTCTTTTATAAAATGCTTAATGTTACTTGATGTTCACTGCCATCCGTAAGGAATAACTGATGACTGACCATCGAATTATTAGACAAATAAAGCACTTTCTAATAATGCAATGGAACAGAGACAGTTATTCTGCATATACATGTACTAGAGTTACCACACCGAAAGACGCTGTTCAGATGTTATACTGTATTTCAAGACATTAGTGAGGTTTTTATCCTCAAACAGTTCCTATACTATCAAGTATTTAACAGCACTGTAATATAATAGTTTTTAATCTAAACAAGAAGCAGGCAGACATAATAAATGAAACAGTGACTATGAAAAAAAAAACAGATTTTTTTGAGAAACATTGGGTTAGTTAATGGTGAATTTTTGCTTTTGTATTAAGTTAGTTAGTTAGAGCCAGTTAGCACTGAGACAAGCCCCTTTCACAGGTGAAATGAAACAATCACACAGGCAACAACATTCTGTATTTTATTTTATTTTTCTAAAAAGAACCATTCACGCATCCATTCCAAACTGACGGTAAATTCTGTGAATTCATTAAGCATAAATGACCTCTAAACAGCTGCACGTTTAATTGTAAACATAAAGAGGGTCATTCTTTTTGTTAATGGTTTAATTTTTGTTTCAAACTTTCACATTCGTTCAGCTGATTTTGTCTTAGAAACAAAGCAAAATACTGAACTATAGGAGAAAATTTTGTCGCTAGTATGTGAAGGCAGAGGTGCTTTAAAGAAGGCAGTTTAAACAAAGTTAAGTTTATACACATGGCAATTCCATGGATTCATGGAAAAGTGTTTCGAATAACTCTGATGATTGAACAAAAGACTTCCAGTGTTGTGTTGGACAGAAATCTGACTTCCAGGTTGGCAAAATACATTTGAATGCAGCACTTGCCATTAAACCCAAAGTGGTTTGTCAAGAGTATTTTATCGCTATATTTTTTTCGCAGTTGTCACTAAGAAGGAATATAGAAACATTGTCTGATTAACAAGCAGCAACTAAATGTGTCTGGACAAAGGACACAAAGTCCTTTATTTCCATAAACAGATGATGAATCTGTCATCGGCATCAGAATGTTCTGATTGGGGTACATGCTCATACCAGCAACTTTCCTTCTACGTTCACACACAGCAGAATTCTGGCTATTTACTGTACGGGTAATGTTACCACTTTTAATTCTGGAAAATTTGCTGAACAAATTACAGTATTTTTACTGTAAGTGCCTGTTCCCACATGAACTCTTTACAGCAATTTACCGGTAATTTTCTGGAAAATTCTGCATGTGTGAAAGGGACAATAATCAATGACAAAAAAGCTTTTGAGCAACATGAGGGTGAGTTAATGGTGCCAGAAATGTATTTTTTAAGATGTACTACCCTTTATATCCTCAATAAATATAAATATATCATCTGAGCTTCTCTCTGCCATTTGGAATATATATATATATATATATATATATATATATATATATATATAATTCACTGAGACTGTTTATTATTCTGATTTGTTTTTGGTTGTATGGGTGATATAACAATGTGTTCCCTACCACTGGTCTACCATCAAAACGAGCTAGCCGCTCAAAATAACTAGCCGAGAGCAAGAACTCTTTTCTGTGAGACTGGCTTTAGACTGTGGATGACTGGACTGCTGCCTATCGAAGCAGCATCTTTATTCGGTCGGAAAATGAATCCTCAAGGAACATGGCCAAAGCTCTTTATTGTGTATGCAGTGTGTGGCCAGGTTCAAATTGGCAATCAATTATCCAATTAAGACTGACAGAAATGCACATCAGGAATTCCAGCCCATCCGTCCAGGCTCGCGATTGGAACACGATTAGAGGGACTTAATTAAACCCTAGGTGCAGGGTGTTTAAACATCGTTTGTGGGGCGTCAAAAGGGTTTGGAAATATAAAAAAAAAATGCTTGCTTTAGATTCTCAACACATTCTTCTGTTGAGTCTGTGGAGGACACTTCTCAACTAAAAGGTGACATGTGTGCCAACAGAGGTGATCGGAGAAAGAACTGCCAAAATTTAGTCCTGCAATGCTAGAGAGATATAAAACCAGTACGAATTATTTACAAATGTAAATTATATTTACATGTATTCTTTTAGGCGATGCGGTGGCGCAGTGGGTAGCACGTTTGCCTCACAGCAAGAAGGTCGCTGGTTCGAGCCTCGGCTGGGTCAGTTGGCATTTCTGTGTGGAGTTTGCATGTTCTCCCCGTGTTCGCGTGGGTTTCCTCCGGGTGCTCCGGTTTCTCCCACAAGTCCAAAGACATGCGCTATAGGTGAATTGGGTAAGCAAAAAATTGTCCGTAGTGTATGTGTGTGAATGAGTGTGTATTAATGTTTCCCAGTGATGGGTTGCAGCTGGAAGGGCATCCGCTGCGTAAAACATATTGTATAAGTTGGCGGTTCATCCCGCTGTGGCGACCCCAGATTAATAAAGGGACTAAGCCGAAAAGAAAATGAATGAATGAATGAATGTATTCTTTTATATTATACTTATTGAATATTGTGTTGATAATGGTTAATAAGGTTAACTCACAAAAATGAATTCAAATTTCATGAGTTTAAACAAATTAAAATTTGATTCAATTAAATAAATATTATATAATGAATAGTTAGTACAACGACAAAATATTTAATATTCAAAGAAGGTTACACCAAATGATATTAGAGTCACTAAATATAACCTTTTTAATGTTAAAAATATGCTGTATAACCTATCACAATGTGCAAGTGTTTATTTGTCGCTGACCCTGTGTGAATAAATAACAGAGCGCATAAAAGACTGAATGTGCAGCATAAACAAAGTGAGCTGCTACAGCCAATAAATAATTACGCATAATTATCAGCAATGCAATATCAGGCCAGAAAAGTTGTTTGTGTAAATTGTTTTCCAACCAGGATTAGAAGTGAAGGGTGTATTACGTTTCATATTGTTGAATAAATTGTGAGTGTAAATCAGATTTTGCCCCCCCTGTCCCAGCAGGAAAACAATGAATAAACATCACGACTCGAACGAGAAAACTTCAATATCACGAGCAGGAGCGCAACTGATGCTGAAGCAACACAATTTGCTGAGAACACTTTCCGCGCAGCTCAGAGAAGACTTGAATAATTCAAGATCATCATCCATTATACCACACCCCACATCCGCCTGCCGTTGGAAATGTTGAATATAATGTGTTGTGAAGCTTCAAGATTCTGTCGAATATATTCCTCCTGGCCGGCTTCGTGCTTTCCTTCGCTGTCCCGTTTGGTGCCTGCATTGATTTCTGAGTGGAATCTTCCGCCTTATTCCTTACATGTCAGTGAGAACCACTGCATTTAAATTTTTTGGGGGAGTGGGGGTTGGGGGGTGGTTGTGAATTAATCATTTCCCTGGATAGCTTGAGATCAGCCTGGCCCTTTCAGGAGAACACCTTATCACAGCAAATAGGATTCAAAGGGAGAAGGGCAGCATAATCCACAGCTAATTGGATGAAATGGCTCTCTCCCCCTCTCTTTCACTGGCTGGTTGTCTGGCTCCTGTTCGCTTGGCTCCACAGGGACCAGAGAGCCACTGAAGAGGTTATTACAGCATGTCTTGAGGGAGCATTAATACCTTACCCCTTGTTCAGACATGCAAATAATCTAATTCAAGGTCTAGCTAATTAACAACCCCACTCCAATCTGGATAAAGAGGTGCAATAACAAGCCCGGGACTTCTTTAGGGAGGAAGAATCACACCTGGTCTGGAACACCACACAATTACATATGCCAATAAACAGTCCGGTTTAAAGAACAACCTTTGGTTAATATGCTGGAGGAGTTATATAATTGTGTTTTATTAAAGTTTATAGGAAGTCTTATTCCTCTCCGATACTGGTATAGCCAAAGGCGACTCTGTAGTGATGGGCGTGGCCACCTACACAGTATCAGGGTTATTACGCTTGTGCATTTGTAATTTATTTTAATTTCATTTATTATTATTTAATTAAATTAGATTTTTTTTAATTCAATTTAGTTTTTGTTCATTTTAGTTTATTATTAAATTGTCTTAGAATCTAACAATTGATATATCTTAACATTTTAATGCTATTTTTCGACGTGGCACCAGATGCGACGCATGTGTTTTATCCTAGTTTGATCCTGGCACAGGTATCATTTTCATGTGCTGTGCTTTATTTTTTAAATAGCAAATGCAATTGCACCTATTTTTGGTCCTGAGGGCATGCTGGTTTGAAAAAGTGTGTTAAGATGAATTTGAGACAACTGAATTAGACCAACTAAAAGCTGGTCTAAAGTCAATGGCACACAAGTTTTTGTTTTTTTCATTTATTACTTTTTGCTTCATTTAAAGAACGTTAGTGATATGTGCATCCCAAACATGCATACATGTTACTTATTACACACACAGGGATGTGCAGCACCACATAAACGTCTTAAAATATGAAAAGTTAAAATATTTTTATAGTTCACAAATCAAAAGCCAGATCAAAAGTTTGTAATGAAGAAAATTTCTTTAAATTAAACTTACTATTGAATCCTATTTGATCTGCAGTTTCTGTGTGCTCAGCCAGACTGTTTTGTATTTGGGTGCCACTTAGATGGGTTATAGTTTGGGGTACAAGTTTGCGTTATAGTTAATGGTAAGAGTGAAACGATGTAACTTTGCACGTTTATCAAAGGGTATATACAGTACGTAGCATTCACATACCCTTATTATTACTTGCAACAGTTACATGCAGGATTATTTTTTGGTAAAAGGCATATAATGATAGCAATATGCCATGCAATTCACCTGCATCATGGCAACAGATGAGATAATTAAAATTCAACTATTATGATTAATTAACTATAAAGTAAATTTCAGACTAATAAGCAGCACGGTGGCTCAGTGGTTAGCACTGTCGCCTCATAGCAAGAAGGCCAGTTGGCATTTCTGTGTGGAGTTTGCATGTTCTCCCCATGTGCGTGTATGTGTGTATGGGTGTTTCCCAGTACTGGGTTGCGGCCAATAGAAAATGAATGAATTTCATACTACTGACTGTAGCAGGGAAAGTGACAATATAATAGCACACAGACAGCACCTACATCCCAAGCCTTCACATAAAAATCAGTTCCATTTTTTTTTTGTTATTTTTGTGTACAAAATCTTTATTTGGTTGTTCATAATGAAGTTTCTTTGTTAGTTTTACTAATGATAATTACACTGAACAGTATGTACCATTGCAAGATGTCAACATATGAACTCATCTGCTGTTTGATGAATTCTGCCTCTTTATGACACCCAACATGCTTTGAAATACATTTTTCTCCTCCAGTGATCAGGCTGCTCTGTGAGGGCCTTCATTAGAATTTGTTTTGGCCTGATGGGAGGCAGCAAGCAGAAATGTAACATGCTTTAAGGCGTCTTGACTCTATACTTCCAGGGCCTAAATGTTAATCTGGCCTTAGCAAGGTTACGCAGTCAAGGTTGCCAAGCGAAACTCTAATCTCCAGCGCCTCAGGGTTAGTTTGGCCCAGGAATGAACATGGCCGGTGGCTTTTATTTCCCCTCATTGCTGCTTTGCCAGTTCACGCATATTCTGCATATGAAATTGTGATTTACTACACCAATTTGCATGTGCCAATACCCAATAGCCTCTTCTTAAATACTCTTGGTTTCCGGTCTGCAGATTGTGTGTGAGTGTTTCCAGTCACCACGTCCTCCCAGAAAATGCACATTAGGCTGAATGTATTAAAGCTTTGTTTGTGGATCACACTCGATAAGCATCAACATGGCTATTGACCTTTGAAGATCCACAAAACGGCCATTGCATTACATTTCGGTTAAGGCTGTATGAAAAGAGAAAGAGTACGCTTCAGTTTGCTTTTTTGCTAAATTATCCATGCAAATAGCCAAATGTTTTCTTCATTTGTAGTTAATGTTTGACATTTAGAAGTTGAAATAAACTTTATAAAAAATGTTTAGTGCTTATCTGATGCATGCCGTGCCTCAAGTATTGGGTTTTGCTGGATCAAAGTGAAATCTATTTTGTTTATTCCACTGAATATTTAATTTAGGAGCGCTTCATCCAAAACCATTTTAATTTTTTTATGGTGAGGCCATAAACAACACATTACATAACGAATCAGCCTTTAGTTTGAATCATTAATAACCTGTCGAGGAACTATAATCAAGCGAGTGATAAAGTTGTCTTCACAAAGCCCAAAGCCTCTATTTTAGTAATGCATGAGTAATTTTGCTCTGACATATTCCAAGCTTGCGTTGAAAGCCTGTGCTTTTGTGTGGTATGCATGACTTGTGCGCACATGGCTAGAAAATGATTTCAGAATGCAAATTACAGAAACAGAGGCGTGTTAAATTGTTTGGTCGGCATCCATGAGAACATTAAAAGCGTAAATTGCATATTTGGCACCAACATGGAAAACATTACAAGGTACATCTAAAGTAGCGCTCACAGCTATTTACTAAATCAAACATTCTGAAGGAGGCTTCAATGCGTTCAACATGTCCAGCAAAGAAAAGAACAGCCCAACTGAGGATTCAGCCTTGAATCTTATATTGTAAGGTTTTATCATCTTTTCTGTCTCCTATTTCAACTATTCTGCATCAACAAAAGCCCATTATACACAAAAGGGTGAAGTGCATGCATGCAAAATGTCCTTAATGATGGTCCAACATAAAATATGGTTTACTTAGTCTTGGGGTTCAATCACTCTTTTTAATAGCTTCATAGCAGTCTGAAAATAAAGTATTCATGAAGATTGAGGAAGATGATCCGATGAACTTCAATTTAATTGGCGCAAATTAAAACAATCCATCTTTCTGTGGCTGTCCATCTCCCTGCCAGCTCCTCTTCACTGCTCATCTTGCACCTTGATTACAATTATTTTTTAATGGCAAAACTTGTCAGACGGTTTTCTCCCTCTTTGCTGATTTACACCTGCTCGACGCAATATGGATTTACAGATATAACTCATGTTTAAGAGTTCATTTCTGGCTATACTTGTCTCTCAAGCTCTCAGCGTTCTCACACCTTTTGACCAAAGTGTTACCATGACTGTCTTTTTCCCCCTCCAGTTGTTTTTCAGGGTTACACTTCATTTTAATGGTCCCCTTTAAACATTTGGTTGCCTTTAAGTAATAATAGAGCTACAGTACGCCAACTATCTCTCATTAAGGTACTAGTACAGTAGTAATAGACTGCTAAGTTATAGGGTTAAATTGACGTGTTCTTGCAAAGTATCTTTTAGTTAGCAGAATGTCTGTTGGTGGAGAATCAGAATAAAGTGTTAGCAGATATTAAGCAGACAGTATACTAATACTCTAAAGACAGCTAGTGAACTAATTGTTCAAATTGTTAAAGTTGTTAACATTAAATTGCACAATACTTTTAGATTTTCATATAATTTAGAATGGTACACTTAAAAATATATATTTTTTGCTGCATGTTCCAACTATTTATTTAAAATGAGCTGAAACAACACAATTCTTGAGATTTTTTTTTTGGGACAACTTAATTGTTTTATGTTCAATCCACTTAAATTTGTTGAGTTAACTTAATCAATTTGTCTTGATAACATGAATAAATTGTGTGGAACCCTGTATTTTTACAGTGTAGATTAAAGGATTACTCCGGCCAAAAAAAACAAAAAAATTCATCTGAACACAAATTTAGATATTTTAGCAGAAATGTTACTTCAGTGGTTAAACTGTAATCATACAAATCTCCAGGAACACTTTTGTGAGACAAAAACACTAAATAAATAAAAACAACTTTGTTTGGCTGTCTTCTGCATCAGATGGGCATTTACTATGTGCAATACGATGCTTATGTGTCACACTGCTGACTCTAATGGGAATACGTTGTATTGCCTGTAAACACACACCCTGACCCAACATGGGAGAAAATATGTCTTGTTTACTGATTTTTGTATTTTATTTTATTAGTATTTTTTTATTTTAAAGTTTTAGTTGCACAAAACTGTTCTTGGAGCTTTGTATGATTACAGTTGAACCACTAAAGTAACATGGAATGTTTTTTACAATGTTTTTTGTTCCTTTTCTGGATTTTGAACATCTCTGGATCATTGCTGTATAAAGAGGATGAAAGAACTCTTGGATTGCATTTAAAATATCTTAATTTATGTTCTGAAGATTAACTAAATGTCTTAGGGGATTAAAAGGACACAAGACTGAACAATTAATACGAATTTTCATTCTTGGATGAACTAATCATTTAATGTTAAGTTTCTGCATATAATATGCTTATTATATAAAATGTCCTATAGCCATGGAGCAAGACCTCACCCACATCAGTTTCAACCCCCTAAGGAGCTAAAGAAGGATAAATGAAGAGTGATAAAAATGTTGTCATTTTGTTAATGCAGCAGTCCTTCATGAGAGGCTGATGACAATTAAATTTGTTAACCAAATGGGGACAGGTGGAGCCAGAGGCCCAGAAATCTACAGTGAACCAGGATGACCAGGGACCAATGGGAAGCTCAAGAGCTGAGGCGGAGGTAAAAAGGCCAAAAGACATCTGCTACACAAAAATCTGTTAATTTATTAGGTTTCCCTATATGGTTCAACATTATGTATTTTTATATTTTTTGTATATACTGAATAGGGTAACTAGCCATACTAAATGCGTAATACAGTAGTTGACATTTGAAGTGGACAGATGAAGTGGACACTACAGATGTTGACTGCTGTAGTACAGTATAAGTAATTATTATTATTTTTAATGCAAATTTTAACGCCTGCGTTTTTGAGATTGTCATTATATTCTAAAGGTACAAAAGAGATTTCAGTTCTTTAGCAGGTTTAGAACACTTAAAATGTGAAATGTTTGCTTTCTCTCTCTCTCTCTCTTGTGTTTATCAATGACATGATTGGTTGAGGTCTTTCTCCTTTGTGTTTTTAACAGTTAGTCACTGATGCATGAACACTCAAGATGAAGTCCTAGCGGACATAGACCACATCAACAGATGAGCAAATAAAGTGCGCGTGCTGTGGTGTGGTTTGTAGTGTCCGATAATCTACCCGGAAAATTAGGAAGAAAGATGATGTTTTGACTTTTTATTTGGGGACAACGTGGTGTACCTTTTCCCTGCTGATGACTCTTTCATGCTCTCCTGGCACCAGACTGAAGTGCTGAGACTGGACTTACCATGAGCTACACTCTTTATTTTACCATATAGCACCATTTCGTCCTGTCGACTTCTTACTTTGCGCTGTGCTGTCACTTTTCCAGACCTAAGTGCTTATTCTAAGTGATGCGAGATATGGAGATGGAGAGCAAATGTGTCTCTGGGAGCAGAAAAGATCAATAAGACATTGCGACTCACCTAAAAAGGTAGTAGTGTAGGGAGAAGACAAGGAACAAAGGAGCGATAATGATAGCATAAGCGAATTTGGGCAGAAATAAGTAGTAAACAAACACAAAACAACCTTAACACAACATACATCAGGCATCTCCTGGCGCACTTCATAACTGCTGTTTGTTTTGAATGGGATGATATTATTGGGCTGTGGAATGATAACCTCTTCTCGCAGTTCTCCTCAGAATGTGTGTCTGGGAAATTGATGCTTGTTTTACGATTAGCGTAAGAGTATTGCTCACGTAGAGGCATCAGCGGCGGGCCGTATTGCCTCAGCTCAGCAAGCAACTATAAAAGGCATCAAAGCAAACGGGAATGCAGCGCGTGAGACCATGTGCATCGCTCAATGAGCCATGCATGGCCAATTATTGTTGCCTGCCGATGAGGAAACACTGGACAAACTAGCGAGAGTGAGGCATTCCAGCATCGCATCCCGCAATTGAGATGAATACTTTTTTCCTGGCTTCTTTCCCATTTTTAGATCCCTTCTAATCGGCAGAAAAAGGCCTGGAGGAAAAGGGTGCAATTACCTTCAAGGGTCTTTCAAGCTGTCTTTGAGCTCCTTACTTGAACTCTTGCAAAAACAGCTTGTGTAAGTCCCATAATTTGGTAGATACTCTTGTGCAAGGTTAAAAGGAATGTTTCTAATACATACTCTGATATTTTGAATGGAAATACAGAGAAGTTGGATATATGATTGCTTGATAATCGATAATCCAATAAAAGAATTCCAGCCATTTTAAAAACAGCTTCAACAATCACCATATTTAAAATATGATTTAAAAAACTAGCAGATATCAGATCATATTGAGAAGATTATATTGTACAACTAAATATTACCTACACTGTAAACAAATGCTGGGATCCACTCAGTTGATTTCTTTTGGGACAACATGAAGGAATTAATTTAACTTATTCGTTTTTACAAATGTTAGTGGATTGAACATAAAACAATTTGTGTCCAACAAGTTGTCCCCCGGCCCATCCCACCCCGCCAAAAAAACAAGAATTGTGTTGTTTGAGGTCATTTTAAATAAGAAGTTTGAACAAACAGCAAACATAATTTGTTAAGTGTATAACCAGATAAAAGAAATCAAATGCGACTACATACATTAAGAAAGTAATTGTGAACATTTGAAACTCATTTTAAATAAATAAATAAAGGTAGTTGTGACTTTATTTCTCATTTCAATTTTACATCTGTTTAAATTAATTCTGATAATAATGATAACCCAATAATAATGACAAATAATGATTATTATTGTTATTTCAAATCTCACAATTTCTCATAATTGTGATTTTTGTTCCTCTTTTTTCTTTATTGCAACTTTTTTCAGTGTCATTTACAATGTCATATATAGCTTTGTCCTGCAATTTCAATAATTTCTCTCACTTAGACCTGTCTCAAAATTTGACCTTTTGTGCAAATCTTACAATCGTTACTTCTTGTTGTGATTTTGGATACATCAGTTTCTACTTTTTTTCTGTAATTAACTAATTATTTCTTGGTATTATCACTTTGTCTTTTATGTAATTTTTCATAAATTTTTTTCATGACATCTTCATTTTTTTATGTAATTTTTCACAATTAATTATTTTATCTACTATTTTTTCCTTTAATTTTGCTTTAATTGCAATTTCATATATCATAAATATGATCTCATAATAGTGACTGTTATATGTGATATGTTATATATGACACTATTTGACTACTATATGTCATTATATAACGTCATTATTAATGTGTCTTCATATTGTACATGTTATTCTAATTATGACCCCCCTACCCCACCCAAATGTCTCAATTTTAATGTTAACAATTTTGACATTATATCTCACATTGTGGCTTTAATTAACTATTTAAATTTTTTTAAACTGACGTTAAAATGCATTTCCATACATTAGTAAGTGTTTGCAAGAATTCCAAAACCTTGTTCTATAAAACCTTGTATGGAGCTCAGAACAGATGGGGCCCTTTGTGTTGTTCTGTAGGATTAAGGAATGGAGGTGTAGGAATTCTTACCCCTGCTCTGTTTTATGAGTGATTATGACCCCCTCCCACTGACCCTCAGCCCCACGTTGGGTGCCATGATGATCTTTTTTTAAAGGCTGCACAGGGAGCTATGGGGAAATGGCTCTAGCGTTTTCCACTTCTGCCCCAAATAAACTGTGATGTTCTCCATCCATCAGTAGGCTGGGTGGCACACTGACCTGTCATAAATTCACCCTGCAGGAAAAGGTGACAGGGCCCGAGCCAATCTTCATGAAAGAATTAAAAAAATGGTACAGGACCCCCTCCCTTCCCCCTGTCTGTCTTCAAGCCACTCCGACCTATGCTCACCCTTTACCCCTTATAAAAAAGCCCTCTCCGAATCTATTCCCTCTTTCATCCTTCCCCAAGTGTCTCGGCGTCTCCCATCTCTTTTCTCTCTCAACCCCCCATTTTTCTCTCACCCAATACCTTTTCTCTCTCTCTCTCTTTCTCTCTTTCCGTCTCTGTCTTTTTCTCTCTCTCCCTCTTTCTCTCCATGGGTAAGCAGGTAATCATGAGCTGTCACAGAAAGGTGACCCATTAATGTGATGGATACGGTGTGAAAAACAAATGGTGTGAAACGTGTGGATTGCTGTCCTTACTGCACCTTGGCCTTTTGTTCTGTCATATCAATATCCACACAGGGCCTCATTACACTGCCGCACTACACAATGAGCGCTGCACCAGGGTCAGGCTCCCAACGCCACGCTCCCGCTCGCTGCCTGCCACAGGCACCCGCGCTGTGGGGCTCCTCCTCCTCCTCTTCTTCTCTTCTTCCTCCTCCTCCTCCTCCCTTCAGGACCCACAGGTAAACGAGCAGCTCAAATCACCAGTATTTTCAGCCTTGTGTTGTTTTGTTCGCCGACTATTGTTGAGCGCTTTTGGAAAGGAGGAAGAGCCAGTGTTGCCAGCGTGCGCCGTCTGGAGACAATGGCAGTGGTGTTGGCGATAAGCAGATGCAAAAGCTGGCTTTTGTTGATGGTCTCTGCTCTATTGTTTCTGGTTTTGTTGTCCGACTGAATTTCATTAACGGTGAAAACAGAGGATGTGCAGAGATACGCAGCTGGCATTGTGTGAAAACGCTTTGGGTAGAAGAATGAGAAGGACAGAAAGCTTAAATGGCTGTTGTTGTGACTAGCTTACTGAAGTCTGGGACAGAAAGCTACATTTTTGATCCAGCATTAAAGGTGATTCGATTTATACTATATTGCATAGCATCTTAATAACTCCTCGCGCTCTGTTTTAAGAATCTAAGCACATAGTCTAAAGCAGTGGTCCTCAACCACCGGGCTCCAGACCGGTACCGGTCCATGGATCAATTGGTACCGGGCCGCACAAGAAATCATTAATTATTTCCGTTTTATTTATTATCTGAGTCTGAGCGATGTTTTATTTTGAAAAAATCTTTTATTTTAAAAAAATGACCGTATTCTCTCGGTTACATCTCAGTCACTTGAGCGCCCAAATTTAACCCACAAGCAGCAAAAAGAGTAAGAAACAGACGTCTTTGTGAAAAGGCCCAGTGAAGGACCCATGAACTGCCAAGGAATGGATCCGCAACCCATTTGTCAACAAATCAGGTGAATCCAGCATGTCTGTGCAAGAAGATCAACTGCTGGAGATCGCAAATGATGGCGGCCTATTAGGGGCCGTTCACATATCGCGTCTTTTCTAGAGCTTGCACACACAAGCGGCGTGACGTGCTTGCACCTTTCAGACGCACGCACCCAGTTGAATGACTTCTGCGAGCGCACCGCAAGTCCTCTGATAAGAATTGACCGATCTGCTTCAGCTTGTATGGAATATACACATTTCAGTAGACTAATTATCTAATTTTTTCCATAAATAAAACTTGTATCAGAGTGACAGCAATGTTTTGTCAGCTTGTCATCCTCTGAGAAAACGGTTGATGATCGCCTAGCAACCTACAACCTACAAACACCGCTACCCTCCCCCCCCCATTTGCAGTAAAATTGTCAAGTGTTGACCGGTACGCTGTGATAAAAAGGTTGAGGACCAATGGTCTAAAGCACACAATACAGGTGCACTTTTGCTATTTTAAGGAATAGAAAAAAGGTCAGTGAACCCGGCACATGGTCTAAAAGGGTTTTCCTTATTCTCTTAATGAGTTATGGGTGTTTAACATGAATTAAACCAAACAGAGTCTCATCTCCCACTTCTCTTAAGAGCGAGTTGCGGTCACGCCATGGTGGGTTCATTATTTATGTGGCTTTTTACTTTGTAAAAAAAATTTGTTGAGGCGCAACTACCAAAGCACACTTGGTCATGCTTGGTGCATTATAGGGCCCCTTGGGTCCCAAAAATTAAACGTTTATAATTTAATCACATAATCTCACTAAAAACCTGTTTGGGCTTGGTATTTAAATGGTATTAACATGTTTAAATAAATCTTTTGTGACCACTTTGCTCAGTGAGATTCAAAAGTATTATTAACTGATGGAAGTTCATGTTATGCAACTTACAAGCAAGTGGGAAAGCAAGCAACTGAAAGGGTTGTGGATAACAACAATGTTTTTGATGAGAATCTTTGAGATGCAACAAATTATGAATATGTAGAACATGCCACATAAAGATAACATGTTAAGTCAATAGACAGAGAGTAGGTGATCTTTTGTATCTGTTTGAATGTTTGTGCCTGTAAAACTCTTTTACTAATATAAGTTGGAGATTTTTGATTGAAGTATGTTAACACACACACACGCACGCACGCACGCACGCACGCACGCACGCACGCACGCACGCACGCACACACACACACACACACACACACACACACACACACAATTATCAGCTAAAGGTCAGTGTTAGGAAATACACAGATAAACAGAAACTTAGAGAGAATGAGAGAGTGACAGAGAGTTAACTGCTAACCTCTCAAGCAGTTATTACACCTCCACAGTGGTGTGTGGTCAAACGTTTATTAAAGGCAGAGGCTAATTTTCCAGCCAGGACCTGTGCTCCACAAAGTACCTGCTAATCGCCAATTAAGGAATATTATAGATTGCCCAGCATTGATTTTGAGGGCTGCATCCAGCCCTTGGGACACAGAAGAGGAGTGAGGGATATACTAGCTCCTGACAGGGCTGAGTGGAGAGGTCTTGCAGCCACTGATGGGCCATCAGACGGTACATGGGAACACTGACAGCCCACAATTCACCTCCGAGCATTACCTGACTGAAGCTTTGCAACTGAACGGAAGTCTGTACATGTGGATTAAGCAGTAATAAACATTAATGTTTCTCAGTGCTTATTTTGGATGAACACCTTTTCTTTTTTTCCCAGAGGTTGCAGAGGTGGTCCAGTGGCGTTTGAGCCGAGCGAATGGGGACTCTATTAAGGCCAGTGGTTACAGGCCACAGACTAATCTAGTATGACAGACCAGAGGTGTCCTGTTATTTCTTCTGCTTGTGATGAATGGACAGCCAAGGTCCCACACGCTGTCACGTCAGGCCATACCTGAAACAGATTGAGAGAGAGAGAGCGGAACGGCCAGATTGATGGGCCTGAAGCCTCACTATTCCCCTCATTTGAGAACAAGCTCACACACACAAACACACATACACATGGTTTTAAAAGTAAGTCATCACTCATTTGTTTGGATACTCTTTTAAGAGAATAAGAGAAGCTTGGTAATTAGGAAGTGAATCTAAACTTGTGAACATTACATGCTATCACTCTTTAACAGAGATTTAACTGTATTAGAGGCTAATCTAAATGAAGGTGTGTGATTATACATCACTAGTGGATGATTCTAGAGGCTGCAGTCTTTAGCATCATATTTAAGTTTTTTCACCTTACATTTTGTTGACGCCAGTTGGAATCCTGCTTGGAATAGGATGAGCAGAACATGAAGGGTTATGTTGGTGCTATGACCTGAATGAGAGTAAGGTTTAAGTGGGTAAGTGTTATGGAGGTGTGGGTAAACATCACTCCCATGGTCTCAAGGGGCACACTAGCTACTGACACTTGAGGCTGCAGTCTTTAGTGTCCTTTTAGCATGTCCAACTTTCTTGTCAGAGATGATGGTTGGGATCTCGCTTGGAGGGGTGCTTGCAGAACAATTGGGTTACACTAGTGCCATGACCCTGATCAAAGCAAGTTGTATGAGGTTTTTCAAAATAAAAAAAAATCTGGCAAAAGTTATAAACAAAGGAAAAGTGAAGAGATTTTGTTATATGTATGAAAACAAATTTAAAAAAAAAAGGCGTGCCCCCAAACTCCACCCCTAACCCTACTACTCAATGGGGCATGATTGAATCAAACTAAAATGTATGAATGGGATCATACCAATTAATATGAATTGGCCATTATATCAAAAAGTTACGAATTGCTGTGAGATTGCATTGGATTTGGTTATACTTTTATGTTATATTTTTATTTAATTCACCCAACTCTATATTTATGTAAATGATCTCCTGTTGTGTTTGGATTGACACAAGGATGATTGATTATAGGTTTATCCCAAATTGTGCATTTTAGGTATTCTATAATATCTTTAATGTGAGTAGTGATGTCACACTGAACAAAAACCTCACTCGTTGTCCCAGATTTATCAGGGGCTGCCTCAGCGGAATGAACCGCCAATTACTCTGGCATATGTTTTATGTGGTGGATGCCCTTCCAGCCACAACCCAGCACTGGGAAACACCTATACACTCTTTCATTCACACACACACACACACACACACACACACACACACACACACACACACATACATTCATCCATTATGGCCAATTTAGTTTATTTAATTCCCCTATAGAGCATGTCTTTGGACTTTGGGGGAAAACAGAGCGCCCGGAGGAAACCCACACAAACACAGGGAGAGCAGGTAAACTTGACACAGAAATGCCACCTGGCCCAGCCAGGACTCAAACCAGCAACCTTCTTGCTGTGAGGCAACAGTGCTAACCACTGAGCCACCGAACTTACATAGTGTAAGTGTATAGTGTGTCAACTAGGACTAAAACAATATATTTCCCTCTGCCCCTTTACTTTGCGATCAAATTCTGGTCCCTTCCCAACACTCTGGTGGCCTTCTGACCCCTGAGCCCTTAGAATCATCCTCAACTTCCCTCTGTAAGGGCATCCCTGGTTGGAACACAACCTTTCAAATCATTTCAACAGTTAACAAACTCTACAAAATGCTTATTTTTGTACAGATCTATGCAAAAATGCAGAGTTCCTTGGGTCAAGTATAGGTGCATCACATTTCAAATATTGTCCACACACATTGACATTGCGAGATCCAAAGTCTGCTGCTCCAAGTTCCAGACAAATCAAGTCCAAAGAGCAGACCTAGAGGAGATGAAGAGGCACCTCTGTAGCTGGTGCTGTGCTAATGGGAGTGATGAAGATGGTGACACCTACACCTGTCACCATGGTGACCCTTCAGGAGCACATGTGAGTCTGTATATATGAGCGTGTCCCTCATGCCCTATGTCCCCGCTGACCACATCCTCTGTAATATACCTGTGAGTGTGTACGTGTGAAGGACATTGTGGCCAGCGGAGCTATCACAGACACAATCTCAGCCTGACACGCGCACACACACACACACACACTCTCTAATAACTTTGAGAGCGGTCAGCACCCTGTGCTTTAATAACACCCGCTGTCAGCTCACCGAGCGCTCCGCAAAATTGTCTCGTTGGAATTCTTTATGGTGTAGAGGCCAAGCAACTCAGGATGGGAATGGAGCATGGCCACGCTTAGACTATTCGCAGCTCCGAGATGGCTTTCCAAGACCATGCTTTTATCTCTGGGGGGTCAAAAACACACAGGCGGAAAAAAAGAAAAGACATTTACTTGCTCTGCCATGCAGCAATAAGCTTTTAAAATCAGAGCTTGACGCCGCTGCTGGTGGATGGGGTTATTGTAGAAAAGTCGAGTCGAGATGAGCGCACCTTCAACTGTGATGGAGCTTGGGTTGACAGGGCTCCTCACACATGACGTGAATGCAGCAGCAGAAGATCTTGTGCAATGCATGCAAACTGATGTGGAGAACATCAGGATCAGGAAATTACACTGAAGGTGACATAAGACTAATGTGGATCCATCAAGGCATATCTACAGGCCAGTGGACTGTCTGAAATTGGAAATAAGGCCGTGTGTCCACTAAAGCTGAAAATTACATCTGTAAAGCGCTTTTGTGGTGCAGTGTGGGGTTTTTTTCTTTTTTTTTTTGGTTGAGACAATTTCATTGCTATGATACAAAATATCTCCAGTATTGTTACTAGTTATGCGTTTTGGATATAATTTGTTATATCTTAAAGCTTCTCCTTAAGCTCTCATAATACTTAAAGGTTCCATATATTGCACTGATTCAATAAGTCAAATTGTTCTCTGATATCTACATATGTGGCTTTGGCAAGTTATAAAGAATTCTCTAGAAATGGCTTTATATGTTTATTTATTACTTCATAAAATACCTGTAGAATCAAAAGATTCTTATTGACCATATTTGGAACGGTCGTGAATAATAATTAGTTCAGCTTCAAAATCATCATTTCATTTGTCAAAGAAATAATAATAATAATTAAAACAAACGTAGATGCATAAACAAAGAGTAGATGCCCTGGTAAATCTTTTTAGCTTAAGTGATGGAGAGGCTTATTTTAGCATGGAGTGAGTGAGCTAACCACTCTAATTTAATCTAATTTAAACCACCAGACAGAGTAACCTATAATAAAATATAGGCAAAATTATAATTAACCTCTACAAAAAAAAAACCCGACAGAGATGTATCGCATTCTATTTTGAAGGTAACGTTTACATGTAAACACAGCCAAGAATTAATATCAACCTCTGGATAAACAGATAATGTTTAATTATGTGTATTGCAATCCTATAACTCCCGAGAAATCACAGTAAAGCTGACATGAAACTTAAACATGCATTAAACACAATACTCTGCAGTCTACATGTGTTTGTTACCTTAAATTACAAACCTATCCAGCAAATTTCCCAATAAACACAATAAATTAACAAAAGATACAAACAAACATACCTCATGCCTCTTTGGAGTAGCGCTGAATAAATTTATAATCTATCCAACATTTCACGTTCTGATGAGCTCTAAAGCAATGGCTGGTTGAGTCATTGCTTAGTAACATGTACAGTTGTTTTGGCTTTGACTTTGCAGCATCTTGTGTTTTCAAAATAAGAGTCCCATTTTATAATCTCAAAATGCAGCCTGGGGCATGCATATTAAGATCCCGTGTACAACATATCAGTATGGGTTTTAACTGCTGATCTCCTGATGATGCCGCAACTCGTCAGGTTCGGATGATGAAGAATGTGACCCTAAAGTACATGTAAATCTTGAGGGCGTTGCCCGTGAGTCACACAACTGTCTGAGTCACTGTCTGTTTTGAGTTCTGGTTGGCCTGTTGTCCACCGGGGTTTTATACTTGTGTAATTTACATGGGAATGAGGAAACAATGGTGTTTGAGGCTCACGGTATGTCCATTTCCATGTACTGAACACAACGCCAAGGTATATCCAGATTTTCTTTATAGGACAGATTTAAATAGTAGATTTCTATGGATACAACTAACAACTTTAAATAAATAGTTTTACATTTCTTGGTCTTTTTTAAATTTGATTTTCATTAACAATGCTTCATTTTAAATATTGTTATGATTAAGGCCAACCATACACTGTGCAATTTCCTTGCAATTTCACCAAGGTACCAAATCACACTGTACAGCACAGGTGTCGAACCCAGTTACTGGAAGGCCACAGCTCTGCACAGTTTAGCTTTAACCCTAATTAAACACACCTGATCAAATTAATTGAGTCCTTCAGGCTTGTTTGAAACCTACAGGTAGGCTTGTTGAAACAGGGTTGGAACTAAACTCTGCAGGGCTGCGGCCTTCCAGGAACTGAGATTGACACACCTGCTGCATGGGAAGATTGTATGCAATGTACTGTAAAGCCAAAGCTCACAATTCATGTGCCTGCTCACAGTATGCCTATGAACTCAACTAGTCACTCCCCCTTCTTCTTCTTTTTCTTTTAATGTTGGTTGACAAAACAAGCATATGGTGTATGCTACCTAATGGGAAGGAGTGTGAAGCGTGGCTAGAAAGAAAGAAATTAAAAAACACTATATATATTTTTTGTGTATTCATATTGTCATGCTCTGATGGATATAAAAAGAACCTAAACCATCAACCCTTGGCTTTTTCCATGGCCTCCAAATGGAACATTCTGGATTCTGTCAATTTCAAAACATCTTAAGTGTTACTATCTGTTTTCTCTCTGAGCACATATGCACACGTCTACTTAATGAAAATCTGAGGTGGATAAAGGCAGCATATTTATACCCTCACACAATGTATGAAAAAAAAAATCTCTATTTTAAGCCTACAGCATAAGGACTAAATAAGCTTGTGTTGGCTTAGGGCTGTCTGTGTGGATGTGGTTGGATAGTTTGGGTTGGGCCTAATGTGTGTGTGTGGGTGTGTGCGCGCGTGTGTGTGTGCGTGTGTGTGTCTGTTTGAGTGTGTGTGTGTTTGTGTAATAATGGGTTTGGGGCTCTGTTTGGAGATGCTGGGATTATTAGACTCTCCTCCCGTACAACGGCAACACTCCTGGTCATCAGCACTCGGCCCCCGCGATCGCTGATTAACATAATCAGTCGTGCATTAGTTATTCATGCGCGACGCGGAGGCGCTCAGGGGGTCACAAGCTCGCTCTGTCTAATAACCTGTGTTAAATATTAAAGAAGAACATGCAGGGGAGAAAGCAATAACATGGCTATTCACTCTGGCCGGACTAGGCACTGGCTTCAGGCCTGGAGATGTGGGGCTGAGAGGGACTCAAACAGCCTGTGGCATTTCTATAAGAGTGTAGCTTTGTAAACTTGCTCTCCGGCTACGTGTTCAGAAGGGCACGTGGCGCATGTTAATGCTAAAAGCCATGTGTGAGATGAAATGTGGGTAGTATAAGGACATGAGAATGCTTCAGTATGTTGCAGTCAATTAGCATGTGTAGGGTGTGTTTGGATAATGTTTGCAGATTTGGTATTTTATGTCTCCATGAAACAATTCTGCTCATTGTACATAAAATGCTACATATGGTTCTCCATGTATAGATGAACTCTAATAGCCAACAACATATTAATGATTTGCACCAAAGAATATAATCACTATTGAAAATTTTAGATTACAATTAGAATTTTTCCATGCTAACAAGTTCAGGACACTAAATAGCTTTCCTGTGGTACATGTAAGATATTTTGTGAACTATACTGTACAAGTAGTTTCACCAGAACTTGTATTGCTGTCATTCCACAGTTGAAACACTGATAGTTATAATTATAATATGAGACTCAAGACATTTCACTGTGCTAATGCTAATGCTAAAGCCATATGGTACTAATGATACCATGTACTACTTAGAGCTTTAACAAATGAAACATTTTTAAACAATTAGTTTGACCTGTTTTCATTGTGCTATATGCAGGAATTTTTTATTACTGCCTGGAAATAGAGATGTTTGACAGCCATTTTGGCAGTTGCCCACAAACATTTATTCAGAAATGTGTAACCTGCAAGCTGAATTCTACACACTGGCAGATGGACAGGCACTTCTGGCCATATATAGACTTAAACTAGTCTTTACGCATCCTTGCCCGAGTTGCCGGCCACACATTGAGCGCTGATGTGTGAGTGGGTTTATTTTCCTTCGCCTGTGTTCCGGCAGGCAGGGCGAGGCGAGACGCTCGCTGTCTGAGAATAAAGACCCTGCTGGGCGTTTAGGAGCTCACTGGCCCTGTCCTTCTGCCCCCAATTCTTGATTAAGGCCAACAAGCAAGCAGGCTTAGCAGAGCGTTAAAGCCAAAACCAGCCAAAGATGAGGAGAAGAGGGACTTCGCTCACTCTCAACCACAAAACGAGAAGGAAAAAAAAAAGGTGTGGGAGTAAATAAGAAAATGTCTGGAGAATTGAGGCCTAAGAGGAAGATGCAGCCAAAGCCTGAGGAGGTCATTAGGAGAGCAGTGACCTCACTGGTGTTGCCCTCCGATAGGCCACCCACTGGCATGATGTCATACTTGGCATGTCAGTCCTCATCACATATCAACATGACCGCTGGGAAACCATGGGGAAGTCATGAGGAATTCGGCACACACCTGATTATCTCACCGTAGCCTCCAGCCGCACGGATACAATCTCCAGCATTCCCAGCACTTGGGGAAAACAAAATGGGCCCATTAGAAGCTAATTTAATCAACTTGTCATGTAACCTCTTCAGCAGCGAGGCTGCGTTTCACAGCTTTGGTGGACGGTTTCAGTGTCTGTATGCGTTGTGAGTTATTAGAATTATGCTAAGCAGCTGATAATTGGCACATTGACACATTTAAACAAGTTTCGATTATTACCAGAATTCCTATATTTTTTTTGAGAACGAAGCAATTAGGATTAATCACATGCAGAGCGTTTTGAGGAAATCACCCCAAGACAATAGTGAGCAAACGCGTGGCTGGGTGAGCAAGGGAAAACGTGAAAGGAAGAAGAAAGTCCTCATTAACAACAGTGGCTTCGTAAATTGAACGGATGCACAATTCATCACATCCTTTCTCCCCAGCCGGTAGAAGCAAGGAAGGCCGGGCGAGCCAACTAATGACCTGGAAATAGTTCCTCTAGGCTTCCTGTAATGATGCGGCTGCTTGGGATTTCTTTTTTAATTTGGTCCTTAAGAAAATAACAATCCTCGGTGGCAAGTGCTCATTATGAGCCGGTTGTCGTGGGTGACCATTAGGAAGTGAAAATAACCTTGCTCGTTTACGGCCAGCAAAAACACTTAAGTTGGAAGGCCCCGAGGCCAGACATGTGTGTAAAGGATGAAATGTCCGAAAATAACTGCGCTTTTTCAATGCTAAGACCTGCCAGTGTGATTTGAGTGGAAGGAACGAATGTGTGCATCGAGTTTGATGCTAACTTTAAATGATTCCAGTGTGCATTATGAAGAAATGCTAGTTTGAGACACTTGGCTAGAACAATATGGATATGTAGTGATTTAGAGTTTATGCATTTTAATATGTGGTTATTTTGTACCTGAAAATGAAATTATGTCATCATTTTCCAACTGTCTTGTTGTGCCAAATTAATGTGATCTGTTTATTCTGCAAAATATGGAGGAATATATATTTTAATTAATCAATTAAACTACAGTTTAAGTGTAAAAAACGTATTCAAAAACATCATTAAAAACAAGTGCTCCATATGCCCTATGTTCTATATGCAATTATAATTATATTAACAATTATATTATGTTATATACATAATTCTTGGAATTAAACCCAAAATGTAAGATATTATTTTTTTAACAACAATAACATTTCAAAAATAATGAAAAACAGCAAACAGTTGATATTATTATTAACATATATTATCTTTAGTAAACTGCTGAACAATAGTATACAAATTAATACCAAATATCAACAAACTCTTCCTGTGTTTTAATATGTTATAATATAATATAATATAATATAATATAATATAATATAATATAATATAATATAATATAATATAATATAATATAATAATTTTAACATTATGGCACGGTAGTATACATAACATTGTTTTTTTTTGGTAAGCAAAGCTTAAAATTTTAAAAGAGCATTCATTTAAAATATATTGTTGTGAAATTAAAAATATGTTATTGTCTATTTTGATTAATCCACAACAACAACAAATAACATTAACAAAAATACAAAAAAATATTAAAATGATTAACTCCAAAAAACAGATTAACTCCAAACTGAAAAGTTTGAATATATAATATAATATAATATAATATAATATAATATAATATAATATAATATATATAAAAGCACAATACAGCATAACTAAGTAAGCAGCTGGTCCACATAAACCTGTAACATTTAAGACTAACATTAATTTCCTATCATGAATAATCACTATAGTACTCTCCATAGTAATAAAGCACGTATAGTAATAATTCACAAGCAATATCCTAAATTCCCCTGTGGCGGGATGAAAAACCCAGTGATGAGGTGAGTAGAATATTGTGTGAGGGGGCTCGACTGGGTGCTGTTTAAAATGAAGGGCTGGTCACACTCGCTGTGTACAGAAGCACTGATGCATGGAGAACACAGAGACGCTTCTCTCCAGCCACTGCTCATACCCATGGGCATCATAATCAAATCACACACACACACATAACACGTACAGGCCACGAGGACACAGAACATGAAAACATGCTTACCATTCAATTGCATAAACACACACACATACACATATGGGTTTTCATGTTTTATGGGGACTTCTGTATACTGAACACAATGTATTTTCTTAGCCCTAAACACAACTCACACGGAAAACATTTAGCAATTTTCAAAATACTTCATTCTCTGTTATTGTAATCTGTTTTTTTTTCTATGGGGATCAAAAATAAATAAATGCACATTCTGAGTGTTCTAACAGTTATTTTTTTTATTTGTTTTGTACATGCATTTTTTCATAAATACTTTTTTATTAATAACAACTGAAGGACTTTTTTTTCTCTTCATCATATTCTATAAGATTAAGTGGAAGTACATATGTTCATGTTTAGTAAATTTTGAGATATTAAAATATCCTCGGGTCACTCAAAACATTTCCACAGCCATATCACCCTGCAGCCCAAGACCAGTTACTCGCTGAAGCTAAGCAGGGCTGAGCCTCATCAGTACCTGGATGGACGACCACATGGGAAAACTAGGTTGCTGTTGGAAGTGGTGTTAGTGAGGCCAGCAGGGGGTGATCAACCTCTGGTCTTTGTGAGTCCTAATGCCCCAGTAAAAATTAAGGGGACACTATACTGTCAGTGGGTGCCGTCTTTTGGATGAGATGTTAAACCGAGGTCCTGACTCTCTGTGGTCATTAAAATCCCATGGCACTTCTCGTAAAGAGTAGGGATGTAACCATAGACTGTGGTAGTTGACTGTTGTAGTATCCATGACGTCACCCATAGGTTTCTGAAGAACGCAAAAGAAGCTACAAGTAGGCGTGGCCAGCCGTTGCCATTTTGTTCGCGCGTCATCGCACCGACCGGGGGATACCAAACAAGGGCAAAGAGGCGGAGTGTGAGCGGAGCTACAGACACCTGCTAGCATTTTGCTCAGACAGGCTTTACTTTGGGAGAAAGTAAACAACTCGTTTGTGTTCTGACCACATGTGCTTGGTTGTACACTATATCAATAAAATGTTTAGTCTTTTAAAAACACTGTTGTAATACATTAAGCCACTAAGCATTGTTCTTATGACGTTTTTCTACAGGAGGAAAGTGCAAATGACTTCCAAACACTTCAAATATAGTCTGTGTTAGTAAATGCAAGACTATTTATGAAATCCAGGCATAAAATTGTATGAAAACGTTTCAGATGACTGTTCTATAGCCTACAGCTAATCAATCTGTCAGATTCTGGAGTGCTTTACAGGTCTAAGATAAATTATCTTAAATAAAACAAATACATTTATAGATATGGTTTACAAGTATATAATTTCACTCACCTGGGAAATGGAGGCAACTTGAATGGTTTGTGAGCACAATTAAGTGCACATTGCAAAAAGTTCACCCCCCTCACAGTTGTCATGAAGGGTAATATTAGCTATATGAACCAAAACCATCTTTTGTACCAGGCTGTAAACATGTTTTTATTAGCTGCAAAATTGGCCAATTTACCATTGCAGTCAGAGAACATCTGGACTTCCTGGAGCCAGCCCCCAAAGGCGAGTCGATGAATTGCAGTTTCAGTTACTTCCGTATTGGCTTCATGAGAGAGAGAGGGAGGTTGCCGCTTGGGTGTAACCCCCGGTGTCCTGGCCAAATTCCGTTCATTGGCCCTTACCCATCATGGCCTCCCAATCATCCCCATCCACTGAATTGGCTGTATCACTGTCTCTCCACTCCACCTATAGCTGGTGTGTACTGGCGCCGTTGTCCTGTGGCTGCCATTGCATCATCCAAGTGGATGCTGCACACTGGTGGTGGTGTGGAGAGACCCCCCCTCATGATTGTGAAGTGCTTTGGGTGTATGGCCATACACGATAAATGCGCTATATAAATACACATAACATTACATTACATTACAAAAGGTTAATCAGACATAAATTAGATTGTGATAGTGATGATTTTAAATTGGCGTCAACTAAAACAAAACGGCAAAACATGCCAACAAATACATAAACAGTGAAAATATACTGTACTTGAGGAGACATTTGGAGAGGGAATATACACACATTTTCATGTTTTATGAGGACCTTAATTATTTTTACACTGTACATATTGTATATTCTGTGCACTTACTCCAAACCTACTCCTAAGCACAACCATCACAGAAAACATTCTCCAATTTGACATTTTCATAATTGTGTATAATACTTCATTGTGTATATTCATAAGTCATTCTCCTCATGGGGATAAAAGGTCAAAAATTAGTGGAGGTGTGGCTGAGGGGATATTTGGTCCCCACGAAGTAGTGAATACCAGGAAAGACAAAGAAATACAAATTGGAGTACTATTTGATTTTCTGCTTGTAAATATGAATGGGATAGTTTACCCAAAAATTATCATTTACTCACAATTTACGCTCCCTTGTGTGGTTCCACTGAACACAAAGGAAGATATTTAGAAAAATGTTGGATTTCGGTAGCCATTGACATCCATAGTAGAATAAAAAATACTATAGAAGTCAATGGTAACCAATGGTTTCCAGCTTTTTATTAAATATCTTCTTTCCTGTTCATCAGAAAAAAAGAAACTCAAATATATTTAGAACAAGTAGAGGGTTGGTAAATGATGAAATAGTTTTCATTTTTGAGTTAACTATTCAAATTTTATGTTTTACTTGCTGTTTTCAGAAAATTTACTAACAATTTCATAGAAAAAAACATTTTCCACACCAGTGTGTTTTTCACTATATTGTATTGTCTGTGTGTGTGTGTGTGTGTGTGTGTGTGTGTGTGTGTGTGTGTGTGT
>CAIGQV010017835.1:7432107-7499384 GCA_903798115.1 Danio jaintianensis | reverse complement strand
TATGGCATCTGATATGATGGCCGTGCTAACCCGGGCTGCTTCGGCGACGAGGCTGGAGATGGCTTGTCGGATTCGCCGCCGGACCGATTAGACGGGTGTTACGTGGGGGATAAGAAGGGGAAACCCTCTAAGCCTCCCGTCCCCTTCTTCCCGGAGGTGCACAGTAAGTTCACGCAGCGCTGAGGGCACCTTTTTCTGCCCGGTCTGCGTGCGCTCCGCCCTCACCTTCCTCGATGACGGAGCAGCCAGGGGGTATGAGGCAAAACCCCAGGTTGAGTGTGCTAGCGCGGTCAATCTTGCCCGCGTGGTGCCCCTTCCTGGCGTAGTTAGCCTCGGCTCCCGTCCAAAGCGTGTAGGTTGTCTGTGTCCCTCTGGGCCAGAGCCTACACTGCTGCGGGCCAGGCTGCTTCCGTTTTGCTTGCTATGGCTAGTGCAAGCGCTGGCCCAGCGGCACGAGGAAGGTTCCGACCCAGGCTTAATGCACTACGCACTGCAACCGACTTTGCTCTAAAAACACCAGGTCGGCTGCGAGTGCCCTGGGAAGGACGATGATCACACTAGTGGTCCAGGAACGCCACCTCTGGCTAAACCTGGCAGATATGTGTGTCGTTGACAAAGTTCGCTTTCTTAACACACCCATATACCAGGCTGGCCTGTTCGGCGACACCGGGGTGAGTTCACCCAGGAATTCACTTCGGTGAAAGAGTAGTCAAGTGCGATTGGCGGGCTCAAAAACCGCTCTCCCCGTCGATTCGTGCACTTTGGCTGCTTCTCGCCGAGGGCACTCGTCTGTGGCTCCAAAATCTGCTCCGCCGCCCTGTCCGTTCAACTGGTTAAGCGGCAGCGTTGAGCACCTCACAGACGATCACCGCCCCCCGCCTCAGGGCGCCGCTAAGTCCAGTACGGACCGCGAAGCGTCCCTGAGACGGGTCACTTGGAGAAAAGGATGTTTGCTCTTTCCCTGGCGGAGGGCCAGGGACACCCATATCATTTACAAAAGGACGGGCTCCTTTCTCTCGCACTCCTAGCCGCCCTGCGGGCTCTTGGGACGAAGTTAAGATTAAACCTCTTTACTTCCGCTCTTCCTTGGGACGCATGCCTCCTGGGGTGAGCTCTCCCATCCCGTGCTGCCCCACCGCTGGTGCGTCAGTGATTGCACCGATGATGTCACTCGCGTGGGCTCTGCCAGCCTGGTTAGCGCTGCCCAGCCCGTCGCGATGGCTCATTCGGACAATCAGACTCGGCTATGCGATTCAGTTCGCTAAACGGTCCCCCAAGTTCACGGGCGTGTATTACACCAGGTGTCAGCCCTGTGTCCGCCCCTCTCTTGTGCGAGGAGATTGCTGTCCTCCTGGCGAAGGATGCAATCAAGCCGGTCCCTCCAGCCGAGATGAGGTATGGGCTTTTTAGTCTGTACTTCATCGTACCCTAAAAGAGCAGTGGGTTATGACCAATCCTAGTTCTGCGCATTTTGACCCGCTGCCTTACAAGCAGCCGCTCAGAATGCTCATGCAGAAGCACATCCCCCGGTGCGTCCGTCCTCAGGATTGGTCTGCAGCGATAGACCTGAAGGACACGTATATTCATTTCTCCATTTTCCCACGCCACCGGCTGCGGTTTGCGTGCGAGGGTCGAGCATGATAGTACAAAGTCCTCCCTTTCTGGCTCTCCCTGCCTCCGCGGGTTTTCACGAAGCTCGCGGAGGATGCCCTAATGCCCCTTCGGCTCGCGGGCATCTGCATACTCCATTATCTCGATGACTGGCTTTTTAGCTCACTCGCGGGATCAATTGATTATGTACAGGGACTGGGTGCTCCGGCACCTCGACCTGTTGGGGTTTCGGGTCAACCGAGAAAGGAGTAGGCTCGCCCCTGTGCAGAGCATCTTTTTTCTCGGGTTGGAGCTGGACTTGATCATCATGACGGCGCGCCTCCCTCGAGAGCGCGCTGGGCTGATGCTGACCTGTCTGAGAGAGTTCGACAGGAAAACTGTGGTCCCACTGATATCATTTCAGAGGCTCCTGGGGCATATGGCATCCGTGGCCGCTTCACGCCGCTCGGGCTGTTCCATATGAGACCGCTTCAGCATTGGCTTCCCGATCAGGTCCCTAGACGCGCATGGCACGCGGGCACGCACCGGGTGACTGTCACTCCGCTGTGTCGCCGTGCCCTCAGCCTCTGGATGGACCCTGCGTTTCTACAGGCCTGTGTGCCTCTAGAACAAGTGTCCAGGCATGTCGTCGTTTCGACGGATGCTTCCAGTACGCGCTGGGGGGCCGTGTGTTGCGGGCATGCAGCTGCGGGTCCGTGGAAGGAACCCGGTTGCATTGGCATAATAATTGACTGGAGCTGTTGGCAGTGTATCTCGCGCTGCACTGTTTTTACCGGTGCTAGAGGGGAAACACGTGCTGGTCAGGACGGACAGCACGGCGACGATGGCGTATATCAACCGCACAGGGGGTATCCGCTCTCGCCGCATGTCTCAGCTCGCTCGCCGTCTGCTCCTCCGGAGTCATTCGCGGCGGAATCGCTGCGTGCCATTTTTTCCCCCGGCGAACTCAACCATGCAGCCGATGCGCTCTCACGGCAGTTCACGCCCGGGAAAACTGAGACTCCACCCCCGGCTGTCCAGCTGTTATAGGTGCGCTCTGCGCTGGCTAACACAGCTGGCCCCTGGGCGTGCGTAAATACGCATTTCTCTCCAGTGAGCCTACTCGCAGATACTGTGTTACGTCAGGGAGGACGAGGACCAGATCTGTTATTGCGCCTCAGGCTCAATCTTATCTGTATTTCAGCTCTCTCCTCGTGACGGCCCCTCCCTGGCATATCCCTTTGAAGAAGCTCCTTCTTCTTTGGAACAGGCACCATCTGGCACCCGCGCCCAGATCTCTGGAATCACGTGTAAGGTCCATAGATGGAGCGTGGAGGACTTAGGTGACTTACCGGTTCGGTGGTTAACACCGTCACTCAGGCTAGAGCACCCTCTACGAGGCATGCCTACGCCCTGAAGTGGAGTCTATTCGCTGTGTGGTGTACTTCTCTCCGAGAAGGACCCCGGACATGCCAGATCAGTGTGATGCTTTCCTCCTTCAGCTGGCTGAGCTAAGGCTGTCCCCTTCGCACTGAGGGGTTGGCGTTACGATCATCCCCGCTCTGAGGACGCGGGGATGGCGGTGCGCTGGGAAAGCATCGCCTCATCATCCAGTTCCCAGAGGCGCGAGACGCTGGTTAATTAAATCAATCCTGTCCCCCTCTCATACCCACTTGGAGATCTCTCTTAGGAGAGGTCTGCTCGATCCACTCGACTCAGTATCTTTAAGTTTTCTGTCCAGGTAGACAGCTCTGCTGGTCGCGTTGGCATCGGTCAAGAGGGTCGGGTATCTGGAGGCATTTTCAGTCAGCGAAGTGTGCCAGCAATTCGGGCCGGCCCACTCTCACGTTTTCCTGAGACCCCGGCCCACCTAGGTGCCCGAGGTTCCTACAGCGCTTCTTTAGACTACGTAGTGAACCTGCAAGCGCTGCCCACGGAGGAGGCAGACCCAGCCCCTTTCTTTGCTGTGTCCTGTTCGTGTTCGGCGCTTGTAACCGCATTAGAGCTTACGACTCTAAGCAGCTCCTTTCTGTTATGATCGGCAGACGGGAAGTGCCGTTCCATTCTGAGGTTGGCCCACTGGATAGTGGATGCCATCTCCCTCGCTTTTCTATGCCAGGGTGAGCCGCGTACCCCGGGAGTGAGAGCGCGCTCGACTAAGAGTATCGCCTTCTCTTGAGCGTAAGCACGCGGCGCCTCTCTAACAGACATCTGTAGAGCTGCAGGCTGGGCGACACCTAATACATTCGTAAAAATTCTATAATCTTTGAGTGGGCTGATTTTCCTCACGTGTGCTGGATACGCCAGTGAATGAGGAAATTCAGTACGGTGTTGAAACACGCTTGCTGCGCATTTCTCTCTAACACAGAGATTCGTGCGCTTATTCACTCTGTTCAGTTGAGTTCCCCATTTGGCGAACCCTACAGAGTTCCTCCGAGGCCCCCAGCATCTGACTCAGCGGAGGAGTCAGGTGCCAGGCCCATTACGTAGTTGGTATGCCCACTTGGTCAGCCCGCGTTCTGGGTATAGGTGCCTGCTATGCGCGATCCCCACTGGCGATCCCCCATGCAAACCTGGCAAACCTCTCACCAGCGACGTGGTAAGGTTCAATCACTGTGGCGTTTTCCATAGATTTCCCCATAGTGGAAGTTTCCACATAGCATTGTAGTTCCCCTCCCGCTGGGGAACGTAACGGTTACTTAAGTAACCCTCGTTCCCCGAGGGGGGGAACGGAAATGCTATGTTCCTTCGCCACAGGGATTGCGCCTTAGCTGACAGCTGTAGTTCGGCTTCTTCAGCTAGAAAAGGTGTGGTTGTGTGGCACAGCGGGCGTTCTTATTCACAAGCTGATTATGATTGCTGCCAGCTGTGCACGCTGACTCCGCCAACTCATTGGCATTTCATTGGCCCGTTTAATTACTCTTCAGAATGATTGGCTTTCTGACGAAATCCCCATAGTGGAAGTTTCCACATAGCATTTCCGTTCCCCCCCTCGGGGAACAAGGGTTACTTTAGTAACCGTTATGTTTCGTAACATCTAGTTTTTATGAGGTGAGTTGTTAGCCCAACGCTCAACCCCCAACCTGGAGAACCAGGGTAAGGTTGCACCAGCTGATCGTAAGTTCTTTCTTAAACTGAAACGTAAAATCCACACTAGGGGCTTAGTAATACTAGCTAGTTTGTAGCTAAATTTGCTCTCACTTCGGTTGCACCACATGTTCTTAAGGCAAACCGTAGTTAGTAGGTCGTAAACTGCTTTAAAATTCTGCAACTAATACAGCTATATATTCAATTCAATTCATCTTTATTTCTATAGCACTTTTACAATGGAGATTGTGTCAAAGCAGCTTCACATAGAAGATTATAGTGAATTGAAATGGTGTCAGTTCAGTTTTTAGAGTTTAAGTTCAGTTCAGTTCAGTGTGGTTTGATTTTCACTGCTGAGAGTCCAAACACTGAAGAGCAAATCCATCGATGCGCAGCTCTACAAGTCCCGAACCATGCAAGCCAGTGGCGACAGCGGCGAGGAACGAACTTCACCAATTTGCGAAAGTGAAGGAAAAAAAAACCTCGAGAGAAACCAGGCTCAGTTGGGCACGACCATTTCTCCTATGGCCAAACGTCTTGTGCAGAGCTGCAGTCTAGGCGCCGGAGGCTGGTGAACGCTGGACGTCAGCGAAGACTGGTCTGTCACTGGGGTCTCACAGGAATCAGTCTCATGCTCTCCACTCCTCCATGACCACCACAGCAGCTGCTCAGGATACGGCCTGGTCCGGGATTATGGAAACCTTGGGATCATCTCTTCACAGGTCTTGGATTGCATTAGTGGCACTGCATAGTCTCTGGGGGCCTCGGGATGAGTATCCCCAGGTGGAAATAGAGAATAAAGAGAATAATTAGCGTAGCTGCTCTTCATAGTGTATATAAACGAGATGCAAAAACCTGCGTGGAGCACATTCATGCATCATACCGTTATGCGACGCATTGAGTGGATGCTTTACTAAAAAGATAGGTCTTTAATCTAGTTTTGAACTGAGAGAGTGTGTCTGAGCCTCGGACATTATCAGAAAGGCTATTCCAGAGTTTAGGAGCCATAAATGAGAAGCCTCGACCACCTTTACTCGACTTTGCTATTCTAGGTACTACCAGCAGCCCTGATTTTTGAGATCTTAAAGAGCGGGTTGGATTGTAGCGAGACAGAAGGTTGGTTAGATAAACAGGAGCTAGATTACTTAAAGCTTTATACATAAGAAGCAATATTTTATAATCAATACGGAACTTAACAGGCAGCCAGTGTAAGGAGGATAAAATTGGGGTGATATGATCATATTTTCTAGACCTGGTAAGAACTCTGGCAGCTGCATTTTGTACTAGCTGAAGTTTATTAATAGAGGATGCTGGGCAACCAGCGAACAGAGCATTACAGTAATCCAGCCTAGAAGTCATGAAAGCATGAACTAGCTTTTCTGCATCTGAGATGGATAGCATACTTCGTAACTTAGTGATATTTCTCAGATGAAAGAAGGCGTTTTTTGTGACATGGGAGATATGATTTTCAAAAGTTAAATTGCTGTCTAGTATAACACCCAGATCTTTTACAGTAGAGCTAATGCTAACTTTGTGTCCCTCTAATTGCAGGTCGAGTTGTGAGATCTGCTGTGTACAGGATTTAGGCCCAATAAGTAATAATTCTGTTTTGCATGTATAACTGTCCTATGAAAATGAAATTATAAATAAAATTTTATAGCACATTAAATTACAGTCAGTCACCGTAACAGATGTCGCACATACCTGAATGCACGCAAAATACATATGAAGTTATCAAAACATTAAACTTGAAATTTTTTATATCCTACTCATGAAAGAGAAAAGAGCAGGGAGAAGAACTCAGTCATGAAGAAATTCTCATTTTAATTGATGCATACAATTAACACAAAACACTCCTTGAAAGAAAATTAAACTCTTCTTTCACAAACAGAAAAAAAAAAGCGAGATTTGAGAGGAAAATAAGGCTGTGAGTAGAGGAAGATCATTCTTCATTATGATCGTGAGCTCCTCAATGTAAACTAATCTCTCCGTCGACTCTTTTCTACCGTTATACATGGGGGGGCTGCCGTAAATATGTAGTTGGAGAGTAGAGTTACGTTTAAACTAAGTTCAGTGGTGCAACACAAAAATATTTAGTATTGTGTAAGTTGTAACTTAGTGTCCCTTTAAGTCACACCTAAGCTACGTTTTAACTTACGCACTGCTGGTGCAACCGGCCCCAGGACATACACATATACACTACGGACAATTTAGCTTACCCAATTCACCTACAGCACATGTCTTTGGACTGAGCTGTAGCACCCGGAGGAAACCACAGCGAGGTCAAAATTATATGCCCTCCTGCGAACATGCAAGCTCCACACAGAAATGCCAACTGACCCAGCCGAGGCTCGAACCAGCGACCTTCTTGCTGTGAGGCGACAACGTTACCCACTGCACCACCGTGTTGCCCATTGAGGTCAAAATTATATGCCCTCCTGCGCAATATTTGTATAATATATAAACCTTTTCACAAATATATGCACACACATTATATTGATATATATTATGTCAAAACAGACTTTTATTTTGTATGCAATTAATCGTGATTAATCTTTGTCCAACACTAATAATTATAGATAAAAATGGCATTTTACAAAGTTTAATGTAATTGGCTGACATTCAAACCCAGTTGTTGATATCAAACACTTCCAGTTTTACATAAAAAAAAAAAAATACATAAATGCGAATGATAGTTATAAGAAAGCCATTTTTTTATTTACTTTTTTATTTAATTACTTTCCAAATTATTGATATCAGAGATGCCAAACATTGAACACTGCTTTTTCATCATCAGTGCTAAAATGTGTGAATCATGTATCCTGATTTGTGGAGCATTTGTGTTGTAGTAGCACATCAATCCCAGAGATCAACTTTAATGGTAAAATGTGTGCATTCAACAAACTGTAAATTTAGTTCCAAAGGTTCTGACAAATGCATAGATGTTAATATAAATTTTGTAAATTGAAAAATAGTGGGTAAGGGACCATCTAACGCACTCACAACTATCCTGCATTTTGATTGGTCATGCAGGTTATATGTCGTGATGGCACATGAAACACAGCACTGGCATGTTGAGGGCACTTAACTTTAAACTGTACCTATAGGTTGTCAAACTGCTTGCACAAACAACCTAATTGGTTGATTTGTATTATTTATTTATTATTATTTTTATTTTTTATGAGAAAACTCTGAATTGGAATGTCATGTAAGAAATCAATTACTGATAAATATTTAATTTAATTTAGGCTGAATGATTTAATTCCTGAAAGAAATTTTTTGGGCGATGATGTCATTGTTGATATCATTATTTTTTTTACTACTGAAAATGTAATCGATATCAAAAAATATCAGCGTAACTAGGCTAGTACATATTTGAAGTCAGAATTATTAGCCCTCCTGAATTATAACCCCCGTATATATTTTTTTTTCCAATTTCCGTTTAACAGAGAGAAGATTTTTTTCAATACATTTCTAAACATAATAGTTTGTTCTGTAGACAACTGAAAACAAATATTTCTTAAGGGGGCTAATAATAATAACCTTAAAATGTTTTTCCAAAAAAACAAACATATTTTGTTCTAGCTTAAATAAAACAAATAAGACTCTCCAGAAGAAAAAATATATATATATTGAATTACAGTGAAAAATTAATTGCTCTGTTAAAAATAATTTGGGAAATATTTAAAAAAGAAGAAAAGAAAAATCACAGGAGGGCTAATAATTTTGCCCTCAACTGTATATTCATTATACTGAATTGTTGATATCAAGAATTCACATTCTGCAAATGAATAAACGCCAAAACGGCTTGCCATACCAAAGATAATGTGTAGGATGTCGCTTCGGTTCAGTCATGTGACCGATTTACTATAGTGAAACTGCTAAAAATACATTTAGCCGATTACAGTATATCTGACGAGGCTGCTATCTGTTCACAATTAATATGAGCGCTCATAACACATCTTTCAGTGGATTATCACGCATCAGAGAGCTCGAGTCTAACGTGTGAAACGTGTAAACCTATTTACTATATAATAGCTCAAATCATAAACCATAGAGTCCTTTCATCCATATTTGCTTATTCGTTCGGTGTAAATAGACGTCGTTGTTAATTAATTTAAATAGTTGCCTTTTAACACGTCTTAATATGTCTTTATTGAGTTGTTAATTATGATGAATATTTAAATGTAATTCGTAATCAAATTAATTGCAAGTTTCCAGCGGATGACCGTAATTAAAAGGAATCAGACTGGAATCACTTGACAGAGAAACAGATGAGGCCTTATGTGACACTGCAGCAATTTAGGAGTTTGTCCAGTTAAATTTTCTGTACGATAGATATTATTAAAATGATAAATACATTTGAGACTTAAATAAATAAATTAATTAATTTAATAAAATAAATTATTATAAATGAATTTCATTTTATATAACCAAATATATTCCACTTCAGGGTCAAGAAAACACATTTCCAACCATTGAATAGAATGTGGAGGTAGATTATTAAAAATAATAATAAAATATTTTAGCAAAATACTTTAAATTAATAAATGCTATGTACAGCTTTACAAATTATGTACAGTTATACAAATAACTTTTTATATTTGTCTGTTACTGTGGAAGTCAAGAAGTGGTTTCCTAAACTGTCCAGATGAGCTTTAATTATTATTATTATAATTATTAGTATTATTATTAGTAGTAGTAGTAAGAGTAGTAGTAGTAGGCTAGTATTAATATTACCATTATTATATTTCTATATTAATAATTAGGCAAAAATATTTTTTAAGTTTTACATATATGGATTTTTTCTATTCATACAAAAAGTAGCCTATTATATAAAAAATATAAATTTAAAAATCTATATTAAAAACGTTTTGAATTTTTAAATATATTTACAAATTAATTACAAAAAAGATAGATTTACCTTCAAGTAATAAATAAATCAGTAATAAACAAACAAACAATAATAGCCACAATTTAACAATGATTTAGTTTACACTAAACTAGTAACTGCCATTTGCTGTTAAATTGGTTATATTGGTAATAAAAAAATACACTTTTACTATAATAAAACCATGGTTAGTGGCTTTATGAAGTACAAATGGTATGAGCTTCGTTTTATACACTGAATTCTCTCACAAGGAATAAAAAGTCCAATGACCTCTCCTGCTGTAATATAACTCGAGTTTATTATAAAAAACAACAACACAGCTCTTGTTTTATTCCCTCAAATTTAGCGGTATTGTGGGTGGAATTAATTTACGAGTGGGTGTGTTAAAAAGCGTCCAAGCTCTCTATGAAAATGACCTTTGTTCAATATTTTGTCTCTTGTTGTATTTGTTTTGAAGACATGCCAGTAGATGTCACTGTTCCAATAACAGCAAAACGTGCTGTCTTGTACAGTACGTGGACCTTTTGTGCTGAAGGCTAATTCAAACTGAAACTCTGAGGTAAATATTGAGCTTTTGAAGTAAGTAATCTTTAAAATCTGTTAACTAAATCATAAAAAAACGACTTATAAGGCTGTCTCATCCTGTCTGTTACATCATGATGGCCAATTTCACATTATCATGACAATCTCTAAATGAAGCACTTGAAAGCTAGCCTCGCTATCACTGCATATTCTTACCTTTGACAGTGACGCGAGGGAGATTTGATGGAGGGACGGAGCGAGAGGGAGAGGAAAGAAAGAAAGAAAGGCAGAGAAGCTTGTCAGAGGTATAATACTGCTGCCTTGGTATCTTCCAAATTGACTGGGTGACAAACATGTCTGTCAGAGCCGTGCCAATATAGTTTAGGGCCTCTCGTGATGGGGCACACACCCCATGACAGAAACAGGTCATTTCCACCGGCTGGCCACATAAATCCACAGTCTGGCCGCTGTCCGACTGCTGAGACTGCAGAACACACACTCACGCTGAGCTACACACGTGCACAGACACACGGAGGAAAGGACAACTGTAAAGCATCAGTCAGAATACACTCACTTGGATTTGAAGATTAAGATAGGAAGTGGTGAGAGGGTCAATGGCATGATGCTGGATCTGTTTAATCATTTATTTATTTATTAAAATGCAGCTGATACTTAGAATGACTTGAAAATATGGTATGAAAAAAATACATATATTATTATCTATATTATATTCATTCATTCATTTTCTTTTCGGCTTAGTCCCTTTATTAATCTGGAGTCGCCACAGCGGGATGAACCGCCAACTTATCCAGCATATGTTTTACGCAGCGGATGCCCTTCCAGCCGCAACCCATCTCTGGGAAACATCCATACACACCCATTCACACACATACACTACGGACAATTTTTAGCTTACCCAATTCACCTATACCGCATGTCTTTGGACTTGTGGGGGAAACCGGAGCACCCGGAGGAAACCCACGCGAACACGGGGAGAACATGCAAACTCCACACAGAAATGCCAACTGACCCAGCCGAGGCTCGAACCAGCGACCTTCTTGCTGTGAGGCGAACGTGCTACCCACTGCGCCACCGCGTCGCCCTCTATATTATATATAATATCTATAATTACTAATTAATAATTATTAAAACATTTAAGCCTTTAAATTGCACTTTAATCTGAATACTAGTATCTTGAAAAACATCTAGTAAAATATTATGTACTGTCATCATGGCAAATATAAAATAAATCAGTTATTAGAAGTTAGTAATTAAAATTATTATGTTTACTAACGTGTTGAAACAATCTGCTCTCCGTTATGCAGAAATTGGGGGAAAAAAAAAAAAGAATGCAAATTTAACAGGAGGTTCTCCTGTTAAATAATAATTCTGACTTCAACTGTAGGTGGGTCATAAAGAAAATGATAAATGATTGAAAATTATATTCAATATTAAAGCATTTTAAAATACTAATGTAATATAAATATAGACAATACTTTTACTACTAATAATAGTAATAATATTAATAATAATAAAAATACTAATAATAGCAATTAAATAATAATAAATGTATAAGTAATTTATAAAAAAAAATTCTAAATAATATATGAATATACTGTACCACACAAGTATGTGATTACATATTTACTTTATGAGAGAAAGAGAAAAAACAGTTCTAAACTTTTTGCTTAAGATTAAGATGTGTGCAATTTATTTTTCAAAATCATATATATCTCCCACAAAAACATCCTTAGATTTTTAAAGCATTTTCTCTATCTTGGACACTTGTTTGTCATTGACCTTAATGTGCATGCAGTTACAGTCTTTTTGGGGTGTCTTAAAATGCACATACTTTCATTTGAACAGTATATACATATGCATTTAAATATACTGCCAGTGTTAGTTTACTCTCGTCAAACAGCATCATAATGCTAAAAGACTTCTTAAATTTGAAATGGAAGGTGATAAAAACACAATTTTTTCCCATATCAAGGTGACCAAGCAAACCTGAATTTGAATAGTTAAACCAGACTCTTTTATTCAACTCAAATAATGCGGGATTGAAAAAAATGAACACAGATCGTCCTTCTCTAAAACACACACACAAACGCCACTGGCTTTCTCTGAAATGCTAATACCTCTCCAGGTCTCATCCCCCTCCTACAGTAACATGCATTGACAGTCTGCGTAGCCCCTTTTCTCCAGAAGGCAGGGGGGAAAAAAAGCCCAGTGCAGTGCCTGTTTAGAAAGGAAACGTATTAATGTTTCAGTATGTACGGGCCATGATCAAATATGCGCTTAAAAGATGCCTGAGCCAAGGGCTGGTGTTGAATGTTAAAACCTCATACATCTTCAAGGTTATCAAAGGGGACGGAGACCCTTTTCCTCGTATCCGCTTTTGCCTGATTCCTTTGAACGCATGCATTAAGTCGGCGGCGAGGTTTTGCGCTTGAAGGTGACTTTTAAAAGGCAAAGCCAAGTTGCTGTCTGCGCCTGCTGTCTCGCACACTTTTTTAATGGTCGTTTATGGGGTCGGGTTGCTGTTATGGGGTTTAAGGGTGGGTCAGCTTCAGGCGGTTGCACGTACACTACTGTAACTGTGAGGCTTTCGTCCACAATAGCTGTCACCAGAGCGGGGGTCATTTTCTCAGCTTGTGCTGCGATATTAAAATTAGGTCATCATCTTTGCGGCACGGGCCACTTTCCCTCCGCCATAGATCACCACGGGCCCACTCTCGGCTCCTCATTACACCATATTTGGTCAATAAGCCATTAACATGCCGCAGAGGATGTTAATAAGCATTCTCCATGAGATGAGAGCAAAAAATGTGCTGTGTATATATGTGTGTGAGGCTGTAAAAGAGAACTCGCGCTGGACTGTACACGAAAAGCGTGACCGCCAAAGCTATTTTTGACTTATCGGACCTGACGCCATACGGTGTATTTGAGGTCAAAACAGTCACATCCTGTGACTGTCAATGGATACTGTTGACCTTTAACCTTTTTGAAATCTATGGAACGTGTTGGACATCAGAGCATCCCAATCAGATCATCTAGTTGTTGTTTTTTTAGCATTGTCTTGGAACTGTTTTAATTTTGTCTTGGAGGTGTGCATAAACAAACAATGCCACAGGCTAGTGCAGACTGCCTACACAACATCAGGCTCTGCTTATTTAACTTCTCGTGCTCAGTTTAACGACACTGCACTTCAAATTTGGATAAAAAATGAAAAAGTTTTGACTTGGGTGTTCCAGCAGCCTGGCATTTGTATAAAGCGCGCAAATTAAAACTAGTGCCAAGTCTTTTTATATCTGCAATTCAAATCATATTAAGGCCTATTATTGTTGATTAAATTAACTTTACAAGTATCTTAAAATGGGGCGACGCGGTGGCGCAGTGGGTAGCACGTTCGCCTCACAGCAAGAAGGTCGCTGGTTGGAGCCTCGGCTGGGTCAGTTGGCATTTCTGTGTGGAGTTTGCATGTTCTCCCCGTGTTCGCGTGGGTTTCCTCCGGGTGCTCCGGTTTCCCCCACAAGTCCAAAGACATGCGGTATAGGTGAATTGGGTAAGCTAAAATTGTCCGTAGTGTATGTGTGTGAATAAGTGTGTATGAATGTTTCCCAGTGATGGGTTGCAGCTGGAAGGGCATCCGCTGCGTAAAACATATGCTGGATAAGTTGGCGGTTCATCCCGCTGTGGCGACCCCAGATTAATAAAGGGACTAAGCCGAAAAGAAAATAATAATAATATTTGAGTGAGTGAGTTTAAAAATAAGTGAGTGAGTGAGTGAGAGAGTAAACCTGTTGCCCTAAAAGCGACAAGTTGTCTTTATTTTTTAAAAAGTGAGTAAATCCGTTTTAATTAAAAAGTAAAAGTCCACTAATCTCTTTAATTCCTTTAACTGAAGTTTTATTTGTCTGTGTAGTGTGATATATATTTGTGATCATGGACCACAAAACTGTCTATTGATGTATACTTTGTTATGATAGGACAATATTTGACAGAAATACAACTATTTGAAAATCTGGAACCTGTGGGTTCCAAAAAATCTAAATACTGAGAAAATTGCCTTTGAAGTTGTCTAAAATAAGATCTTAGCAATGCATATTACTATGTTGTTAACTGACATAACCATGTTGTTTTTACAGTAAAAAATTTACTTCATGGAACATGATCTTAACTTAATATTCTGATGATTTTTGGCATAAAAGGAAAATCTTTAATTTTGACGCATACATATATACTGTATATATATGTATATATTTGTAATGTATTCATGCAAAAATTAAATATTAAAGCAATACAGTATCTATTTCATCAACATCAGCGACTTCTAGGGCTACATTTAGTGCAGTGTATGATGCGTTTAGTGATGCATTGATGATATTAACAGGAATAGGTCTGTTTTGTGTTCTTTCTAAATCATAAACATCTTAAGGACGCATTATAAACATCTATTTAACTTCCATCAGAAGACGTTCCAGATGAGCATTGCAAAAAAGAAATATGTCTCCCAGAATTAAGTGCATTCATCAAATATACTTCTTTGTCATGTATTTGTGATATCAAGAGAGAATTTGCTTAAGATTAAAATAACATTAGCAACAACATCTGTCAGTTACGTCAGTTAGTTCACTGAATTTACATGGTCATCACAGAATATAACTAAACTAAATAATTGTATAATAAACTCGTTTCACAAATACATACAGCATTTGAGTTTCGTGGTTAAACATTCATGACCGTAAATACTAATACCGGGGCATGAGTTCAAATAATGAATCGCTTCCTTTGTGATCTAATTTTGTTTTTTAGTGGCTTTGCGCAGTGGGTTATCATTCTGGAGATGTTTTCTGTTTCACAATGAATCGATTACACATCAGATGTCACAACAACTGTGTGCGAGAGCAGATGTATGAATCAGTCCAGAGGCAGAGCAGCTATAACAAAAGTCATTGTCACGACCCGTGTTCTCGTTTACTGTAACACACTTACACGCGTGTAGCATAACATTTACGAGGGACTCCATCCAGCAAGGGCTGGATTACAGCAAAATCAACCCAAACCTGGTTTCCCGACTCCCTTCGTCTGATGACTCGCTCTCACAACACAACACAACCACGAAAAAGCACATTATGAACACTGGCCCGTTATTTTATTATATTTTCTTCTCTTTGATTTAATTTATTTTTCCTTGCTTTTTTTCCTGAGTGCCTTCTTCCTGCTTGTGAAAATGGGGTTTATATTGATGAGCTGGGCCCCGATATTGATTTGCCATCACTCCCGGTGTGGACATTTTCTGGTCTATTATACTACACTTGCAGCATATTCCCACAGCAGCTGTAAACTGGATATATGGACAACCTGACCTTGGCAATATGGAGATAATGAAATATCCTTAATGACCCTCTCGCAAAGATTTTACAGGCAGCGCTATAGACTGCTGGCCCCATGTACAATAATAGCAGAGGCTTTCTTTTACAAAAGCCCTACAAAATTCAGAAGCTATAAGCACGCTCATAATACTCGTTCCTCTATTTGTGTCTCCTGAGTATCAGATTTGGCTGCACAGGCGCCTGCATTGCATATCAGTCTAATATTTAAATAGTAATTAAAAGTAATATCGGTCTTTTAAGGCTGCATTTATTTAATCAAAAATGCTGTAAAAAATGTAAATATCATAAATATTACAAGTTGAAGTGATATGAATTATTTCAAAGAACTGCTTTCTGTTTAGTTTATTTTAAAAAATGTAATTCATTCTAGTGTTGGCAAATCCATCTGTCTTTGTGAAACGTAATAATAAAAATTAAGAAATCTGTAACACTTCTTTTCCGTTACATGTACTTGCAATCACGACAACAGTAAACTATGCATAATTACCTCACTGGCACCTCACTTAGTAACCACACTGAAAAAATTATTGCAAAAAAAAAAAAAATTCAAATTGTTAAAATTGTGGGGCAGCGTGGTGGTGCAGTGGGTAACGATGTCGCCTCACAGCAAGAAGGTCGCTGGTTCGAGCCTCAGCTTGGTCAGTTGGCATTTCTGTGTGAAGTTTGCATGTTCCCCCCGTGTTGGCGTGGGTTTCCTCCAGGTGCTCCGGTTTCCCCCACAAGTCCAAACCCATGCGCTATAGGTGAATTGGGTAATCTAAATTGTCCATTGTGTATGAGTGTGAATGAGTGTGTATGGGTGTTTCCCAGTGATGGGTTGCAGCTGGAAGGGCATCCGCTGTGTAAAACATATGCTGGATAAGTTGGCGGTTCATTGCGCTGTGGCGACCCCTGATTAATAAAGGGACTAAGCCGAAAAGAAAATGAATGAATGAAAGAATGTTAAAATTGTAATTTTTAGGATTTTTATTTTAATTTAGCTATTCGCTTAATTGTATTAGGTAATACTAATTTCTTCAACTTTAATTTGTTTGTTCTCTAAATACAAAATTCTGCATTTTAGCATAATATTATAGGACACTTGTAAGACATTTCACATTTTAAGTAAACTTTGCTGTCTTTGTTTGTCAATGAATGATCCTGTTCAGCCTGATCACATGAGGAAACAACTATTTTACCTATTACCAGAGAAGTGTCTAATTCGTACAATCTCACACATGCAAATCTGTATGATTTTTGAAAAAAGGTGTGCCCCCAAACTCCACCCCTAAAACCAACTGTAATTGGGGGATGAGCAAATCGTACTAAAATGTACAATTGAGAGTGTACAAATTCATTTAAAGCCATTAAATCAACAAGTTGCGAATTATCGTAAGATTGTGTTGTCATTTTCCAAGATTTTTGTCGAACGTTTGTTAAATGCGAACTAGGCCTCAACACCAAACACACAACTAATCCACAACTAATCCACAATGTAAAAAAAATAACAAAAGTTAAAATTACGTTAGCAACTAGCTTCGGAGTCCCTACACTCTTTCGTTTAGGGATGGTGTCCTGCAGATTTAAGCTCCAATACTAATTAGCTCAATAAGCTAATCAAGGTCTTACTACTATACTATACTTGACACTTGGAGCTAAACTGTAAACGAGACACACCAAGCCGATGGTCTGCTATTGGGCTTCAATGGTCCGTCAGTCAGGCTAGTTGGTTTGGTGTGTTCCACACGTCGCCTTTTGATGGTTTAACGTCAGAGTTTGTAGGCCCAATTCAGCATGTAGAATAAGTGTCAGCCATTGGCTGAAAAAAGTGCTCTGATTGGTTATTCAGCAATGAATCAGAGCATGTGTCTGATGTAGTGAAGTGACGTAGCAAGTAAACAATTCAAGGCCGGCTGTATTTTCACTGCCTTTCTCAAATTTTTGCAAACGATATAGATTATTAGATTATCAGATATATTTGCACGAGAGAATCCCTCAGTGGTGAGTGACAATTACTGTGATAATTGTACTAAATGCTGCTTTGTTTACATTTTGTCTGTGCCTGTCAGAAATTAGTTTCCCTCTACGGAATGAGAAAACAGACTCTTCCCCCCCCACAGAGTGTAAATACAAGTCCTCTTCTGTAGGTACAGAACGTGGCTCTCATTTCAGTCAGCTTTCATTCGTTTGGTGTATTCATGTGCAGCTTTTTGGTCCAGATGCAATCCAACATGAGGCGACAACACAGCAGGGTTTTGTTGGTGCTAGTTGTTTGGCGTCGGGTTGGTCTGTCCCGACCCTTTATGACACCGGCCCTCCAGTACCAAGTCTAACAGTCTTGTTATGTATTAAGCCAAATGTAGTTTAAAGTGTTAAAATTCACAACTATTCAAAATCAAAAATGTGAATACATAAGTGAAAGAGGAAAAATAATGATGCCTTTAGATCTGATTTGATTTTTGAAATGTGTAACTTTTTTGAAATAGATGGCTTAAATTATACTTTTAAATATTTAAATGCATTTCAGAGTATCTTTAAATTCCAAAAACACACAATGGAAGCATTCTGTCTCGAGACTTTCCGACCCCACGGTTTGGGATATTTAGGAAAGAAGGGTGTGAATCCACAATTGTATAAACTAATAAGCTGATCTGCAAATGAAATGCCCGGCTTGTCAAAATTATGCCTCATCTCTTAACAAGCATTGGTCGAAAAAAACAGGATGGATAATGATAAGGTATATCCAATCCCATTACTATGGGGAATCTCTGAATGAGCAGCATGTTGAACGTGTCTGTGTCTTGCTGTGAGTTGAAGCCTCGGCATCGGGTGTATAGATCATTACTTGTCTGACTGTCTGACAGGCCCCTTCACTGCTCTGTGCCTATGGAAGATAATCATCGGCAGAGCCGGGTAACAATGAACTCGTTCCAGCACTCCAGTATTTCCAGGAGAGCACTTCAAACGCACCTCTTCTCCCAACACAAAAGAAGCCATCTCCTTTGATGTCACTGTCAAAGACTGAGTTTTGTTTCCGTCGCCTTCAGAAACTCCACCCCTTCTTTCTCTCTCGTTCTTCGTCTCCACTAAAAAAGGAGAGAGAAGAAGTGCGCGCTTCTGAATCGTGAGAAAGAGATTTTCACATGAAAAGTGCACCTGCGTTGTTGGCGAAGGCCTCGTATGCTCCGCTGAGAGGCAATCAAACAAATACTTCACTTTTAACGTGATCGTCTAGGGACTGCGCAAACGCTTCTGTCATGAACGACGCACAGTTCACCAAGAGATTTTTCGTTTTGAGCCAATTAAACCTTCTGCTAATTACTCTCAGCGTGTTTTTGGCTGGGGGAGGGGGTGTTTCTTAGATTACTGTGGCATATTTTCCCTGTCTTTTGAAGATAATGACGGGAAAAGCCAATTAATAGCGACAACTGACTGAGAAGAGTCAGGATGCATGTAGGTCTTTCCCTTCAGAAGATCTAATAGTATTACCGTCACAAACAGCAGACAGGTTCTCAAAAAAAACAAAAAAAAAAACAGAAGAACGATTAACAAGAATATTGTATTGCTTGTTAGACTTAAAGGTATAATTCACCCAAAAAATTAAAGTTTACTCATCATTTACTCTCATGTGATTCCAAGCCTTCATGAGTTTCTTTATTCTTTATACCTGTAACCATTGACTTCCACAGAAGGAAAAACAAATACTATGGATGTCAATGGTTACAGGTTTCTAGCTTTCTGCAAAATATCGTCTTTTGTGTTCAACAGAATAAAGAAACTGAAACAGGTTTGCAACAAATGAAGGTAGAGTAAATGATGACAGAACTTTCATTTTTGAGTGAAGTGTCCCTTTAAAGCTTTTAGGAACACAAGTACTGTAAATATATATATATATATATATATTATTGTATTAGTGCATAAACCTGGATTACATGGTGCTATAAAACAAGCTATAAAACATCTCACATCATGATGATAGTGTTTTCAAATGTCATTTAAAAACTTCAGGAAGTGAAATCAATAGAAACTGGATCTCAGGTATGGTGGGTGGGTATGCAGTAGTGGGTATGGATAACCCGGGAGTGTTTTACAGTAGAAGCATCTTGGATTGACAGCTTGCTTTTACCATTCTTTACAGAGTGCAAAACTGGTAGATCAGTACCATCAAAACACACATTCCAGTATATCTTCTTGTGGACAAATATTAGATTTAGATGATTTTTGCAGACATGTTTCTAAGCCATAACTGTTTTTACACTCCTTTTTGCACAGTAGATAAAAAAGAATGGGATGTGGGGGAACACAGGAGAGAAAGAGGAAAAGGCAGTAGATAAACTGATACTTTTAGCCATGGTTTAGGAAGAAAGAAGAGGTTTTGATAGCAAATAACATTTAGATTGCATAGCCCTGTTCTTGCTGGAGTGGATATCACAGTGAGCACAATGGAGGCTCTCAGGCTTAGTATCCGGCTCAAACAAGCAAAAGACTGTGCTCAGCCCAGCAGGCTGCAGGGCCATTGCTAAACTGGGTATTATCTCACATAACCCAGAGCAGTGATGGGTGGAAAATAGCTCAAATTAAACATTTTTCTTTTTTTTTTTACATTTTCCTACATAGCAGTGGTGTAGTGGAATTCTGAAATGGGAGGCATACTATATATGTTTTTCATTTAAATGACATTGTAAATCCATTGATACTTTTCCATTTGATTTATTATAAGAGGTATTAAGAAATTAAGTTGCACTTTTAAATTTAAATTGCACTTTAAGCTGAATATCTTGCAATATGATGAAATATTATGTATCATCATCATGGCAAAGACAAAAAAAATAGTTATTAGAAATTAGTTATAAAATGTGTTGGAATAATCTTATTTTATTTAAACAACACTAAGGATATACATGCATAAATATTTAACAAATCTGAGAGTTCACTAACCGCTTCATGTTAATCATTTTAAGTTAACTTCGATTCCCACATGACTGAAAGTGATGATGTTCGAGTTGTTATCAGTCAGTTTGACCCATCCAGACATATATTTGTAGACCGATTGCAAACATACACCATACACTGCTGCTCATCTGTGACTTCTTGAGCAGATGTGGCCTACACTATATGTAGACTCTGCTCCCGAACGGCACTTATTAATCTGTGCGACACACACTTTCACCTCCATTTCTCTAGTACTCTGCTCCCCCCGGCACCTCGACCCTTCTCTCCCTCGCCATGTTTTGAGCGTAAAACACCCCGCCGCTGATATTAGAGAGATCGGCCCGCTGACATATTTCAAATGTATCTCAGATTAATAGCGTATCACTGCGAGAGATCTACAAAAACCATTAGTAAGCCTGACACTTTGACGTCAGATTTTTAAAAATTCCCAAGTAATCTTTTTGATTTATGGAAGTGTGTCCAGGTTCATCGAGAGTGATTTCAGATTTATCACGTCCTGGTTAGAATTATTAATGATTTTCAATTTGTAAATCTGATGTCCGTGGGAGCTCGCTCGAATCGGTATAAGAGCTGACACCGGGGTCTGCCGCTTGTTCCTGGAGCGCCGATTACTTTATCAAACTATCGCCCGCTTTGATTTACATTTCACTGGCTTTTCTGCCGCTTCTACCTCCTCGTCGCTCTCTTTCATTCATCCACCCACCACCTCGGTGTTTCTCGTCCTCTCTCTCGTGCTGTAATTACAGTGTCATCTTTAATTGTATCTCTGGAAGCCTGTAAGTCTGTAAAGTCAAATTTCATTCTTCAGAGCCTGGAGGACAAAGACGGGCTTTTGGATTCTGTGGGCATATAATAATACTGATTTGCTCTTGAACAAGCTCGCATGTGCGTACCGACTCCAATCTGCGACGTGACTCAGTCGAGTGGCTCATCGTTGCGACAAGAGCGACTTTTCCTGAGGTCTGTAGTTCATGGCTACTGAAACTAAGATGGCAGCCAGTGGCGCAGCACCCAGTCAACAGACAGACGATGATGCTCATGACAAGTCAACACATTCCTGTTTCGCTGCGTCTCTCTCCATCTCGCTCCTCGGTCTGTGACTTAGTGCTGTATTTACTGGTGATGAAACATGCAGTGCAAAAGTGTTTACAGCGAAGCTTATGACAGACGTGAGTGGGGATGGCACTTTAGCGAGGAGACAGGGCTCTTTTTTATTTCTTCCATTCTAAAGCTTTGCGTTGTTGTGACACTCTGGCTGGAACGCAGCGTTTGGATCCACGCACAGAGCTAATCAAAGATAGCGTCGCTTCTGGTTATCTTAATAAGTTACACTTGTATTTTGTAATTAGCTGCAGGCTTTACACTTTCTTACAGGTAGTGTTTACTAAAACTGCTTCACTTTTGGTGAGGAGGCTATTATTGGCTCAAAAAGTGTAATGGCACCAAATATCATTGCAAGATTTGAGATGCAATTACTTTTATTGGCGTTCGAGTTGCTCCTTAAGAATTGTATTTTTAGTATAGAAACACATTTACTGTTTAAGAAGTAAACAGTACTGTTTTAGTTTATATAGTGTTTGTCCAACTCTGTTTGTTTATATACTGTTATTTTTGTTAACCTGCTAAGTGTAAAACAACAGTCTAACATTTTTGTTGTTTTTGCAAGTTGTCAAAAATTGTATTTTATATTTTCCTACAATTTCATGTGAAATTGTGGACTTAAGTTAGACGTACATGGTTAAGTTAGACGTACATTTTTGCACCAATGATTTTGATGACAGAGAAGTTGAGAGGAACTTACGAGCTAAGCCGAGTGGCTAACAAGCTCTTGGTCATTTTTAATGCTGTAGTGTATGTGTCATGCATGACAGGGCCGTCAAAGATGATAGTTTGGTGATAGGACTGGGCTTTGAAGTTCACACACAGGGTGACCAGGTGTTCTGGTTTTTGTGGCGCTAAAAAAGAACTTGAGCTGTGGCAGGAAGGGCATCTGTCGGTAGTCATTCTGCAGTGGTGACCCCTGATAAAGAAGGAAATAAGTCAAAGGAGAGAGTGAGTGAATATATATATATACAGTATATATAATGGAAATAATATATTTTAAATGTAATGGTGCATTTTTTCTATGGCAAGTTTGTCCACCATAAAGTGCTTTCATATAGGAAATATCAAGCTTAAAATGTGTATTTATTTATTTCAACTTGTGCACAATGCAAATTCTACATACACATCAGCCTAGAACTGTCAATGGCACATCGTCACTTTCTTAAATGTACTTTTAATAAACAAGGTGACAATGCCAAATACTGGTCTGACATACGTAATATAGCTTGAATGTGTAAACCTGGATAATTTTGAAAACATTGTTGTATAAATGTGATTTTTTTTCTTAATTAAATGCAAGGGAAAACCTTTCAGTTCTTGTAAACATAGCCTGAGATGATGAGATGAGCTTTGTGACATGATGCATTATCCTGCTGGAAGTAGCATCACAAGTTGAGGTCATAAAGGGTGGACATGGTCAGCAAGAATCCTGAGGTTGGCTGTTGGTACTAAATGGGCCAAAAAAATCTATTTCACGTATAGGTGTTGTACAAAGTCATACATAAACAAAATCAAGGTTACAGCAACCTGTAAGTCTAATCAAGCAAAGTGTTTTTACTAAAACCATCATCTGTCAAGTCGTAGCTGCTGTGAGAGGTAAAACTATGATGTCCAGCTGTGAAGAATTTCTTCACTTTTTTTTTTTCGTATGTGCCTTGCCTTGCCATCTTCATGCTTTTTTTCCCCCCTGTCTTACATTCACTCTGCAGGAAGTGATGAACAGCCTTGAGTCTCAGGCTGTGCTGTTGACGTGAGCTGCTCCTTTTTCTGCAAACCTGCTCCTCCTCCTCCCTCTCTTCACCTTTAAAAGAAATATGGCCTCATAGTAGGCCAGCAAGATGTTCTTTCTCAACACTTATTCTCTCCCATGCCTCATTCAACACTCAAACTTAGGCCAGAGTCCAAATTCAACCTAGAGGAAGTGTCCAAATCCGCTCATTCGCACGCTAAAATGCCTCACACTTCTCCATATGAGATTGAAAACTGACAGTTTTCACGTAATAATCATCCGCCGGTCCTCCAGTAGCACCGTCATGCTCATCTCTCTCTATCTATGTTTGCCTCCATCTTTATAATTCTATTCTTGTCCTTTCTCACTTATATTTTCCCTTCCAAGTGAGCCTTCAGCCTCTCATATAAGATATGACAACAAAAATCTCCCATAATGACTGGCAGTGCTATTGACGTTCTCTCAGGAGAGGCTGTGCGAACTGAGATTACATAAAATTGAAAGCATATTACCTGCTAAAACTGACTCTCATTGAGTTCATTGGCTAATTGTTATGCGGCACATCGTATGTCAACGTTCATCTGTTTATTCTTTAAATGGAACAGAGATGGAAGTGCATCTACTGTAAAAATGAAAGCACTTTAAAAGCCACAGCCTATATTTATTTGCAATCATCCTGACTTGTGAAGATAAGAGGCGCTTTTGAGCCCTCAACATAGCAATTGAAAAAGGATTGGGCCATTGTTCGGGATTTTAGCCTTTAATCATCACAAAGGAATCACATTTAATGGCCTAAAAAGACTTTTGAACCACTAAAACAGAGCCATAATTAAGATGTATACTGTTTGACAAGTTGAGATTTTTTTTATTCACAGTTTATGTGAATTTAATATACATTCACAATCTCTTTGTCCCTGGTTGAATTGCCTTTTGCCCTCAGAGCTGGTTTAATTCTTTGTGGTACAGATTCAACAAGGTGCTGAAAATATTAATCAGAGATTTTTTGTCCAAATTGACATATTACTAAATGTGCTATATTAAGATTTTATTATTATGGTCATTTGAGTTTAGTGAACACACTGTCTCGCCAAAGTGTGGATTTACTTCACATTGTGCACACAACTTGTGCACAATGCAAATTCTACATACACATCAGCCTAGAACTGTCAATGGCACATCGTCACTTTCTTAAATGTACTTTTAATAAACAAGGTGACAATGCCAAATACTGGTCTGACATACGTAATATAGCTTGAATGTGTAAACCTGGATAATTTTGAAAACATTGTTCTATAAATGTGATTTTTTTATTATTCTTTTTTGTTATTCTTAATTAAATGCAAGGGAAAACCTTTCAGTTCTTGTAAACATAGCCTGAGATGATGAGATGAGCTTTGTGACATGATGCATTATCCTGCTGGAAGTAGCATCATAAGTTGAGGTCATAAAGGATGGACATGGTCAGCAAGAATCCTGAGGTTGGCTGTTGGTACTAAATGGGCCAAAAAAATCTGCCTCACACCATTACACCACCAGCAGGTGAAGCACTGATACATTTCAGGACTGATCCATGCTTTCATGCCGTTTACTAATTATGATCCTACCATTTGAATGTTGCAGGAGAAATTAAGACTCATCAGACCAGGCAACCTTTTTTCCAGTCTTCTGTTGTCTAGTTTTGGTGAATTGTATTAACTGCAGCCTCAGATTGTTGTTTTTAGGAGACAGGAGAATGAGTGTGTATGGATGTTTCTCAGTACTGGGTTAAAGCTGGAAAGGCATCCACCATGTAAAACATATGCTGGATAAGTTGGCGGTTCATTCCGCTGTGGCGACCCCTGATGAATAAGGGGACTAAGCCGAAGGAAAATGAATGAATTTTTTGAATGTGTATTCATGTGTTAAGCCCCGTTCAGACTACATGATTTTTATTATCGATTATAACAGTCACTGACTAACAGTCAGATTATGTGATTTTGTCTAGATAAAATTATGGGTTCCAAATATACATGTTGCTTCACTATCAGTCGCCATCGCATGACATCTACAATGTACATTCTGTCATCAAGAAGCCACATACATTACAAATGTATATACTTGTCTATCAAGTGTTTCCCACAGACAGCAGCTTTCATTCTGTGAATAGCAAGAGGAGCTATTGGATCTGCAGAAGCAGTTTCCCAGCAAATTTGCTCCAAATTAAAATGACAACAAAACTTCAGTAGTCAGCCGGTTGCTGTACATTAATACGGTATATAATTTCCTGCACCACATTGTGAATGAGAACACAATGAGTGATTTGTTAGTTTACATGCTAATTCCAGTACTCACTGGGCTTATACTGTTACCCAAGCCTACAAAGCATATCATGTCCACCCAGCAGCAGAGCCCTCTCTATTTTGGTTTGCTTTTTTAAAAGCTGCATAAAAGAGATTCTGTGTTCCTATTGGTCAGTGTCACATATGTGACGGAACGCTTCTCATGGATGACAAAGATCAAATTAAACATGCTAGACTTTCTGGGTTGATGTCGTGCAGTGTTACAGACATTGCATCGGTTGACAAGCACAATACACAAGAAGAAACGATTGAATCTCGTGTACCATTGTCATTAACAAATTCCCACGAAAAAAAAAAAAAAAAGTGTAATCTCATTGGGCTTTAGTGAGCATGTGTCTGTCTGAAGCATACAAATTAGATTATCTGTTTGTTTGTTTTTTTGGAAAATTGTAAAAATGTGGAAACAAGTCATAATAATAGGTGAGATATGTGTTTATAAGACTGTCATGACAGCTTTATAATAATGACACAATACATATCATGACAACTGTCATTAATTGCATTATTGCTCAGTTGTCATTTTAAATGAAAAGGTAACTTTATTTGAGATGTCTTTGTTATGAAAACTTGACATAAACAAATATATCACAACCTGTCTTTGACATGACAACTTGACATAACAAAGACAACTTAACTTCACAGCATAACCATCTGACATAAATATGATTGTCATCAGGCCATTATAATTGTCATGAATATTTTTTTCTGATCACTTTCTTTTTAGTGGAACAAAATTTATGTGTCATTACAAATTCTAATAAAAGTGCCAATAGTCTGTCAAATAATTTGATTGCATATTTTATTATCATATTAGTTAATTATTTTATTTATTTATTTATTTTAATAACAAATTCAATTTGTACCACTGTAGTTGCGATAAAAAAAAAATCAATGACGCTGTTATAAAATTTATAACACATTCATAATGGCCTCAAGAGAATCATGTTTATGACAAAAATATGTTGTCTTGGTAAATGTAAAGTTGTCACGACAGAGACAAAGACAAGTTATGGTGAATTTGTTTATGTCAAGTTGTCATAACAGACATCTCAAACAATGTCCCCTGCATTTAAAATAAAAAAAAAATTTAGTGAATGACACTTAATGGCAATTGTCATAAGCATAAATTCTCATTCATATTCAATACATGTGTCATGTCATGATTATAAAGGTTTCACGATAGTCTTATGAACACCCCCTTCAAATAAATTGTTACCAAGGTTTCATTAATTTTGGGATGGTAACAACATTTCCTAACTACATGTGAAGCGGCGCTACGGCATGCAATAATAGGTATCTTTACCATGTTAAAAGTAGTTTGTCCTAACCATCTGCAACAGCATTGTGCAAAATTTCTATTTTAGAAAAGGTTTCTATTCATGTCACATCGTGACTGAACAACAGCATAAACTGTTATGACAGTGATCACCTCAGATGCTGATTATGTGCTTTATTCAGTGTTAAATGCTGCTTATGTGAGTTTGAATACCATTTTATGTGAAATTTATTGCCAAAATGAAAGCAGATAGTTTACCTCATACCTTTAAAATAAAATAACTATCAAACATACACTCCAAAAACAATTATTTTACTGCTTGTTCAAACTATTTATTTAAAATGAGCTGAAACAACACAATTGTTGAGATTTTTCTGGGGACAACTTAATTGTTTTATGTTCAATCCACCTAAAATTGTTAAGTTAACTTAATCGATTTGTGTTGGGAATTGTGTGGAACCCTGCATTTTTTACAGTGTATAGTTTAACAGTCACGTTAAAACTCTGACTCAATGCAAACCAACAAATATCAGTCGTTCAGCGTGCACTTTTAATAATGTTAAAGAGGTTTACTATTTATTCATCAGATTATAAACTATTTTATTAGGAGTGCAGTGTACTTTTCTGCACTTCTGTAAGGCTTGTATTTAAATGTTTCTCTCGTGTCGCATCTGGTGTGGACAGCTACATTGCTTGTGGCTAGAATCTTGTCACATTGCATGTAGCTAGGACACAGCGTAAGGTATAAAGCAGAAATAATAATGAAATAAGTACTAAAATTTATAGATAATTAGGGTACCTGATTCAATCGTGGCAAAGCCATGCAGCTTTTTTTTACACATTCTAATGATCATACTGAACTTGACCACATACAGTTCATGCCTGAATGCATGTGTTGCTGTAATATGATTAGCTGATTCAATATTTGCATTAGTAAGCTGGTGAACAGGTGTACTTAATGCTATGCCTGGTGAGTGCATGTATACCACATAAAAGAAAAGATGTTTAATGGCATTAAGACCAGATGCACTGAAACCATAGAGATGCTTATATAAGAAGAAACAGGTGTTCCTATGCTAGTAAGAGTGCTGGTTAACATAATGAAATCTAATTCTTTGCCATATGTTGCAAACTTCCAGTATAATACAATTAGAAAAAGCAGTTAAGAATTCATTTGATTCTATACGCCTGAATCATACCAGCACACGATAATGTGTGTTGTGCACATTGCACAAGTGATTATATGCCCAAACTAGACATAAAGAAGACAGAAAACACGAGAGATCGAGTAAAAGCACTTATTTTCTGGTTGTTTCTGGTTGTTTATTTGGATTAACATCTGGACATGTAGATCCCAGGGAAGCAGAGAGGAAAAGTCTACTACATGCCGTTGGCCTTAACATTCACACCTGTAAATAACAACAGATATTCTCAGTTTATCTGAGCTAAATATAACCTCATCATCTCCTGAAACGGTGTAGGAATAGAGAGCAAGGGTGATAGACATTTTCTCGTTAGGGTGAGCAGACTCACTCTTCGTTAGCGTTGGGTTAATGAAATACTCTCAGCCTTCCTCATATCCTCCATCCAATCAACTATTCATGAGACTAATTTGTAATCCTTAATCTACATGGTAATTCATTTCACATGACATGTCAAGGTGATAGCGATATTTACATGTAAATATAAAAATCCATGCTATTTACTCAGAGGTGTTATTGATGAACTGCAGATCTCATTATTATTGACGTAGCTGTGTGAGGGGGGGAAATCACATGTGATTAGATGCTACAGTTTACTTTTGGTTAATAATTTGCTAAATGTCATGAGATCTGAAGACTCTAAGCAATAAATGTGGAAAATGAAAGATAAATAAAATATGCTCTGATCATTATTTTGTTTCATGTTGGTATCTTGTAAATATAATTAGCTATACTGAGATTGTAAAGACCCTTAACATGCAATTTTGGTTTTCATCTGGGTTAGCATATTGGAATTGATTTGGAAATTGTGAAATGAATAGAATTTTTATAAAAAAATATATTTAACCAAAACGTATATGGGTGAAAGAATACATGGGGTTTAATGCATCAAAACAACACATGTAAACGTTTTAATTATTAACATATATTACAATTAATAATGATCACTTGTTATTTTCCTTTTTTAAAAAGTCTAGAACAGAATTAGTATGTTGATTCATTTTTGCATAAAAAATATATGGATCCGTTACATTGAATGATGATGAAACATTATTTCAACCCTATTAATCCTATATTTTGACACATTACGTTCCTTACTTAAAAGTACAACTTTAATATGTCAACATCAATCAAAGGTGTTTGGGATTTTTCGATAATTTCCTTCATTTAACCAACACCTGAAAAACAAAATAGCTTCTGTTCTCATATGCATAATAGGTTCGTTTTGACACCACAATCAAACTAACTGTGGTGACAGTTCATTTAAGGGAGTTGAAAGTTTGAAACCATCTTGTAAATTTGTTCATTTAGTGAAGTGAAATTTACATTTGTTAATATTACAAATAAGTTTCTGACACAATATTTTTCCTGACAGTGATTTTCCTGACAGTGACCCTTCTTATGTAAAAGTAAGAGAGAAAAAAACATACAAACAAATAAATAAAATAAACACTTATTTTATGAGAAGTTACTGTAAGCTGGCGAATGAACCCAGACAAAGCTGATTTTCCCCGTGTTTCAAGAATCAGTGAAATAATATACTGATTTTGATTTGCTAAATTTCCCAGTGATGGGTTGCAGCTGGAAGGGCATCCGCTGCGTAAAACATATGCTGGATAAGTTGGCGGTTCATTCCGCTGTAGTGACCCCAGATTAATAAAGGGCATAAGCCGAAAAGAAAATGAATGAATGAATGATTTGCTAAATGTTTTTCCACCGAATGTAATATTTTTTCTTTCTGTAAAAAAAAACAAAAAAAACTTGTAAACACAAATAATCACAAGGAATGGCAGGTAATACACTAAAATAAACTGAAAAAAAAACATATACTTTTTATACAGTGCACAATGTCATTTAATGGTTAAAACCTTGACAGAACCAGAGGTGGTTTACCGTGGTATTAGATAAAGTGACCCCTGTGTGCCTATTTGAGGTATTCACACTGGGTAATGTGGATTCAGGTGTTCTCTCTCTCTCTTTTCCTCTTTCTCTTTCTCTCTCTCTCCCTCTCAGCCTGGGGACACGAGGCCATTAACCTCCTACAGCAGACGCCTTCTTTCCTTAATGAGGGGCTGCTAGTTTGACCTGCTCTGTCGTTCATATTTCTCCTCTCCTCTGTCCAGGACTTGAGCTGCTCTGTCGCTCCGCTGGAGAGGGGGATGGGATGATGTGGTAAAAAAGAGCGAGAGAGGATGAATGGAGCTCCTTCTGGAACAAATGAAGGTACTTTTTTGTATGCGTGGACTTTCATAATTGAAGGATTAGTTCAATTTCAGAATAAAAATTTCCTCGTAATTTACTCACCCCTTTGTCATCCAAGATGTAAAGTTCTTTGTTACTTCAGTCATAAAATACAAGGGTCTTACCTAGCAAAGCAGTATAGGTCAATTCCTTAAATAAAACTTGTTTATACTTTTCAAACACAACATTAGTTAAGAAATCTATTTCTAGGTTGGGTACATTTGGAACTCTTTGAAGCTCTTATTTGGAAGTTCAAACTATTGAGCTTTATAGAAGTCCATTATATAGAGAAAAAATTCAGAAAGAAAGAAAGAAAGAAAGAAAGAAAGAAAGAAAGAAAGAAAGAAAAAGAAAGAAAGAAAGAAACATCTTGGATGACAAGGGGAAAAGTTGATTTAAATCCTGGTTGCTTAAAAGTTTAAGGTTTATCAAAAAAGGGTATTTTTTTCAGTTGAAAATGAATCGTGACTAATGATTGGTCTTTATTTACAAACTGTATTGAAGAAAAACGGAATCACAGAGCTCTTTCCAGTGCTGAAATGAATGAAGGCATTAAATGTAATGTAAAAGCATTAAATGTTTAAAATCTGAACCAAAACAGCTACTTTAAAATTATATTAGATAAAATAATAATAATTCACACACAAAGTTTGAGTTCCATAAATAGATTTTTTCTGCATGTTTCATCAAATGAGATACTAAATAATTTTTATTTTCTAAATGTATATTTTTTTATTGTAATTTGCACCTTATTATATTTAAATTCTGTTGCTTAAAGATTTAAGAAAAAATTATTGCCATATTTTCAATAACAAAATTATCTTGACTAATGAATGTTCTTGAATAACAAAAGAGCTCCTTCCAGTGCTGAAATGAATGAATGAATAAATGAATGTATGTACGTTCTATACCTGTGGACTTTGATTTGTAATTGACTAGTGGATTAATGTTCTGTTGATTGAGGATTAATTGTGTCATGTTTATTTGGGAATTCATCATGCAGCTGCATGGTGAACGCAGAGTTTCCTCTATATCTAATTTGGCCTTTCGTGATGGATGTCCCTGATTTGTCCTTTGGTGTCTGCTATGGGGGCCACACACATACACACACATTTGAATAGCAGATGCATTGAAAGATACATGTAGAGCATCTGCGTGAGGGGAAATCTAATGCATTTGTTATGGAGATCTGCTGGTTGTTTTGACAATGGCAGTGCGTATTTTCAGCACCTGTAGACAGTCAATGCATGGCTGATGATTGGGGAACATTTACTTACTAATATTTTTTTATGGCAATTGAATTGTATCTGCATCATTTGATTAAAAACAGGCCAATAGGGAGAAATGAAAAATAAAACACAACATTGCCAAATTGTGCATAACTTTAAAAAAAACTAATGTTTGTATATATTTTATTTCCTGTGGTCTAAATGATTTTATTTTACGCAACACAAAATACACAAAAGAGAGAAGGCTGAGAACACAAACATATTTTGGTAGCAATTTTTTTCACAATTGTATGAGTACTTGTTATAATAATTACAGTGACTGAGTAATAACAAGGTACTAACCCTGAACTTACACCAAGCCTAACCTTAGCCCATATAGATATCTTATTTTACCCAGTATTTTTTAGATAATATAGGTGCACTGTAAAATAAAGCGCAACCCTTGTAATATTTCCAGTTTCCATTGAAATGAGAACAACTGTGGACCATGCAAATATTTTTGGACAGAACAGGTATGTAGTATGAAAATGTGTACTGTAATGTGGTTCTGTAAAGAAATGTTAGAGGTTTATAGTTCCATTACTGGCTCAGATTTCACCATCCTGCTAGCTCAAAAATCAGCTTTTAATTGCTTTTCATTTTTAATGATGCTGCACTGTAATTAATTCTAAAAACACTGAAGCAAAATGTGGGTAAAATGGAAAAACTTAACAGTTGGGTTACAACTGTATTTAAAAATAGTTTAACAATTGAACTCACTGCTAAGTTTGTCTATACTTGACCGACATTTGGGTTGAAATAACCAAGCATTTTTAAGAGTGTGTATTCATCCAGAATAATTCCACTTATTTTTGTCCATAGATGTTCTTATGAATTTTACTACTGTCTCTAGAAATTCCATGTGTGCTTTTTAATATCTAGGTTTGAGTTCATTTTAAGCCAGCAATACAGTAATTATTAACCAATATTTCAGCATGGTGGGAGAAACATTTAGCACATCGAAACTGACCAGCATTGGGTTTAACCCTCTTTGACCCATGCAGCAAAACTATCATTTCAAATAAATAAATAACCCAAAATAACATTATCTATAAAAAGGATCATTTCTGAACTAATTGAAAGCACCTTTTTACAGTCCTGTTTTGTAGATACATATTATGTACACTACTTTGATACAGTCATTACATAAACTGGGTGTTAACTATTGGTTCTGTCCCTAAACCAACCCCTGAATTGAACCCTACACCATATATAAGCCAGTACTATCTTACAGTAAAATAAGTACACTGTAAATTCACATTAAGTCGGTGGTTTTCAATTCCGCTACTCGGGCCCCCGGCCTGCACATTTTGTATGTCTCTCTTATATGACACACAAGGATCAGTTCATGGATCACTCTGTTAATGAGTTGATGATCTGAATCAGGTGTGTTAAGTAAGGAAGACATACAAAATGTGCAGGGCAGGGGGGCCTGAGGACCGGAATTGAAAACCACTGCATTAAGTGCATGTATTGTAAAAAAAAAAAAGAGCAACCAACAAATGTAATTTTATGCATTAAATTTGTTATGGAATCCTGATTGACAATCAATCAATCAATCAATCAATCAATCAATCAATCAATCAATCAATATTATCCAACATTATTTTGATCTTTCACGGTTTAACTAGAATATAGTTATTACTCCACTACCAGCATGGCATTATAGTGTTTTTGCACTCTAAAAATGCTGGATTGTTTCAACCAAAATGTAGGTGAAATATAGAAAAACATAACTATTGGAATAAAAAAATTAATCATTACAAATAATTTAACTCAACAATTGGGTTTTCCCAAATTTGGGTTGAAATAACCCAGCATTTTTAGTGTGTGCATTTGACTTAAGAAAAATATTCTTATTTACTTTTTTGTTCTTAGTTTTGGAGATTTTACCCTCAGAATAGGTGAAGCTGACCCTCTCCTCTCCTCTCAGGCTTCCTGACAGAGAAACAAATCTAAGATGGCTGATGATAAAGTATTGTGGTTTGAGAAGGTAGGTTGCAAGTGCCAGGACTTCATTTGTGTCAGACGCTCTATGATAGTAATGAATTTCTGTGGTGAACCTGAGACTGAGAGAAACAGAGGCTGGCGAGCGGTACATGCAAGCGCAACCAGTCAATCTCTGCAATCCAGTTCAGATTTTATCTGCATGCCCTGTCATTCTCTATAGCCTCACTGCCACAGCGTATATGTGTGCGATGCTTGCAAAGTAGCACCCACATTTATGCTTTTTTCCAGCTTGGCCAATGATCATCCACTCGGTCAAATCTCAAACCTACATTTTAGACAAAGCATGTGTGATCGAAAGTCTTTAAAAGGGCAGAGAGACTGGCTCTTTTATCCATCTCATAAAACCCTTTTGATTCATAATGTCGATGGAGCATATCTGGTTACTTAGGTGGAATCGGAGCAGCGGAGGAGGCTTAATTGCTCCCAGCGAGTGCAGCCAGAGGACTTGATTAGACCCCGGACCACTTCTCATGTTCTTCATTTGTGCGGCGACGACCTTCTGCGGTGATAGACTCGAGCGAGAGGTCAGTCACTGGCGTTCTCCTCAGGGAAAAGGCCCCTGTTTAAAAAAAAATGCCCGCAAGCTTAAATCTGGAGCATTTAACTGAACCATTTCTGAGTTCACTTTGTTAAACGTGCAGTACTATACAGGCAATCTAAAGGCCAGTTCACACTGCACAGACTGCTGAAAAAAAAACAGCATATAAGGAATGTTTTGCTGGGCAGCACCAGTAAGAACCAGCAAGAACAAGCAAAGCACCAGGATGAACTAGCATAAACCAGCATCAAAACCATACCTGTCAACATTGGGATGTAAAAATACAGAAAATTTATAACTGTTTATGCTCATTTAAGACAAAATTTGTTGTGTTTAAACAAAACACATCAAGATGGACATGTTTACATTATGCATATTTGTCTGTTTAAACACCCAAATCCTAAAGTGTCCACTTTAGCTTCTTTTCAAATCGCGAGTACAAAAGCCGTTTGGGGAACAGTGTCTTTATCACTGTGGAGCGATTCTGACAGTCATGCACCACTATGAATTGACTGATTCTAAGGTTGAATAGGAAGGGCGATGACACACTTTAATGGAAAGGAAGGGAATGCGGCTGTTTTTATATTAATTTCAAAGTGCTTTTAAGCCAAAATAAAACAAAAGCATAATTCTCTTGAACAGCACTTGCCATTTTAGATCAGCTCTGTGTTGATGTTAATTCCACCTTTCATAGAAATATGAAATATGTCGGAGTTTGTTGGATCCATGGTTTACCCCTGTCAGCATCAGTTGCTGTTGGCCAGAGTTTGTTTTCATCCGACTGAACAAGTTCAATCAACTTTTGTTGGATTGTGGAATGTCTGAGCAATGTGATTTGATTTTCCAACATTAAGAAATTACAATTTATTTGGTCTTTTGATACATAGGAGGTCATTGTAGCTTAAAACATTATGCAAGATTTAGAACTCAAAACTTAATTGTTAGTCTAAAAACAGCTTATATTGAACTAAATCTGACAAAACAATAGTCTTATACATCTCTGGCTGTTTAGTTACTCTAATTCATACTGCAGTAGTGAATAAAAAAAGGTAAATACAGGTCAACCCCCCAAAAAAATGGTAAAAAAGAGTTTGCATTGCTTTCCTTATGATCCTAACATTAGGAAATGATTAGGAGTGGGTTATTTTTATTGTTATAAGGTTAGTTCACCCAAAAATGTAAATTACTCACCTTCATGTCATTCCAAATCCACGAGACCTTTGCTCATTTTTGGTACGCAAGGTGCCCTCATCCTTGATAGACAGCAATGGTTACAACCTCTGCAAGGTCCAGAAAGGTACCAAAAACATCCTCAAAACAGACCATATGCCTTCAGTAATTCAATCGGAATATTATCAAGCTACGAGTATACATTTGTGCACACATAAAAAAAAAAAATAATAACTTTACTTAACAGTTTCATTTCATCAGTGTCAGTATATTGTGCACATCTATGGTTGCCCTGTGAGACTTGAAACAAAGCACAGGCATATGCAAAGTAATATGTTAGAGGTGTGACCAAGCGCAACATGAAGCTGCACCCTATACTGACACTGAGGAGAAGAAACAAATTCAAACAAAAGGATTTTCGTAGCATGATATTATTCCAAATGAACAACTAAAGGCATATGGTCTGTTTTGAGGAGTTTTTTTTGTACTTATTTGGACTTTGGTTGGAACCATCGCTGTCTGTGGAGGATGAGGGAGCTCTCAGATTTAACCTAAAATATTATAATTTTAAAAGATTAACATATTACAAAAATAGCATATTATTTCTAAATTATGATTTTTTTTGATAATATATAAGTTGATTAAACATTTCATAAAGTCAGTAGAAATCTTAGCAAATATTAAATACACTTTCTTCTCCAAACATAGTCTTTAATTGTTTTGTTTTTTTATGAATACATTCATATTCAACCCAAGGTTTCCATAATCCCGGACCAGGCCGTATCCTGAGCAGCTGCTGTGGTGGTAATGGAGGAGTGGAGAGGATGAGACTGATTCCTGTGAGACCCCAGTGACAGACGAGTCTTCGCTTACGTCCAGCGTTCTCCAGCCTCCGGCGCCTAGACTGCAGCTCTGCACAAGACGTTTGGCCATAGGAGAAATGGTCGTGCCCAACTGAGCCTGGTTTCTCTCGAGGTTTTATTTCCTTCACTTTCGCAAATTGGTGAAGTTCGTTCCTCGCCGCTGTCGCCACTGGCTTGCATGGTTCGGGACCTGTAGAGCTGCGCATCGATGGATTTGCTCTTCAGTGTTTGGACTCTCAGCAGTGAAAATTTAAACCACACTGAACTGAACTGAACTTAAACTCTAAAAACTGAACGGACACCATTCCAATTCACTATAATCTTCTATGTGAAGCTGCTTTGACACAATCTCCATTGTAAAAGCACTATAGAAATAAAGATGAATTGAATTGAATTGTAATGCTTTTACTGATTATGTTCATCCACACAAGCAAGCTTCACCAACCAAATATTCATAGATTCTTTTTTTTTCTCTAAAATTCAAGATTTCAAAATGTAGCAGATGGTGTTTTTGTCTCTCTCTCCCTAAATAACGTTTAAGACTTTAAGAATATTTGTAACTATCTGCAAGGCAAAATCAAGCTAACATACTGATAAGGTTATAACTCATGAATTTTTAATTTGCATCAGGAAGTATCTAGGAATAAAATCTCTTTAAGCATCCTTTGATTATTATGAGTTTACACACACAAACAGCTTTAAATGACACTTTAAAAGTTCTGCTAAGATTGCTGAGGGTTACTTAAAAACATTTTTTTTTAGTAGCATTGGTGCAAAATGTATAATATAAGGTAAAACATGGTGGGAACAGTGGTTTGTGTAGAAAAATATTGATGGGAAAAAAAGAGAAGGTAAAGAACAATAATAGCACTCAACTTAGCCGTCTGCCATTAGCAAGATGAATTAGCCAAATCCGTGCAAGTGACAATGGCTACAGAGGGAACCTGATCCTGGAGCCTCTACAACCTGAAGTTCCAGACGCCACCAGGAAGCAGACGGAGAGCAGAGCAGCCCTCCGGAGACCCGCTCATCACAAACATGCACACACATACACATATGCATACACACGTATTTACACAAGCACACATACCCACACAAATATACACATCTGCAACACATGAACACACAATCGTGAATTTTAGCAGATCAATTTTAACAAAAAGGTAGGGAGAAAACCTACTTGGTGTTATAAAATAATTAAAAATAAAATCTGTACATTGTCAATTATTGGTTGATTTATTTTTAAACTAAGGTAAGCACATTATTACCATAGTTTTGCTACAGCAACGATCTATTAACCATTGTATGTATAGTAAAGCAGTGGTTAAACAAAAGAAAGTGCCAGAAAAAAAATGCATAATTTGGCTTAATTCATAAATACATTGGTGTACATTGAATTTGAAATTTTAATTGTACTGCATTGTGCTTTTAGTGTTATATAGATTAGGTGCGTATTGCTTACTTATTGTTTGTTCTCATATCTGTTGCTTGAAAAAAATTAAAACGTTATGTCTGTTCTACTGTTCTATGATTTTCCCTCCATCCAGTCAGGTAAAGACAATTTTCTAGGCAGCATTTGTAATCTACTAACTGACTACACACACATACAAACTTAAACGTTTATACAACACGAAATATAATTCAAAATACTTCATTCTGTGATTTGTGAGCCTTTTTCTTTATGGGGAGCAAACATTTTTTGGAATTTACTGGAATTGCTATATGTTTGGGGTCCCCAAAAAGTAAGGAATACAAGGTACACAGACACACACACACACACAAATGAAACTAAATAAATAAATAAAGGCTTATTAAACTCATGACCAGAATGATATATGTTGACATACATTACGTGTCATACTATGTGTTTGTCTGTTTTCGGTCTAAACTGAAGCTGAAGTAAGTAGCACTGGTTCTGGGGGTTTTCCTGCTGCTCTGCACTGCTGCACATGTAGGGGTGGTGACATTGACTACAAATGAGTTTAAATATTGGATTCAGGGCTGGCAGACCCCGGACCCCACTCCATTACCCTTGGGAGCCTGGCAGTCACATGTAGACATGTGTATCAGATCACATAGGAGAGGATTTGGAGAGAGAAAGCAAGACGGCGTATTGAAAAAAAAAGACAGGGCTGGGCAGTGAAGTGAGTCAGTGAATATTTTGTAGGAGTCGAGACTTCTCCCACAAGTACTGAACAGTATGACCTTTCACGCTCATGATAGCTTCACAAATAATACTCCTGTATTTTTCCCATATTTCACATTGTGCTTCATATTTTAAGATAATCCCATAATGATAGAGATGTCTTAACCCCAAAGTATATTTTTATGTATATGTTAGCCAAAGAGGGTCTTAGTCTAACCCTCTGTTATAAAAATGACAAATGCAGAGAGTTCAAAGATCAATAGATACAGCATTAAAATTACATAATTTAAAGATATTTGCCTTCGGCCACACCTGTTTGCTATTTCATGTTTAGTTACTATAGAGACCTAAATCAGAGCCACCAGTAGATTCCAAAAAAAAGTCTGAGGTAATGATGGCCTTGGTTTATTTATAAATTAAAATGCATGTTTGAAGTTTAAATAGCTACCTTCTTTGTGAGGAATTCTGAAGGCATATGTAACTACTATAGAGACATACACCAGAGCCATTGGTAGATTTGAAAAAAAGGTGTCTGAGGTAACAGTACTCTTGGATTATTTATAAATAAACCAAATAAATAATTTTTGAAGTCAAATTAATTACCTTGTGTGAAATCCCGGCACACTCTCTATCAGTTAATATTATGTTGCAATTGTTTATATTATTGTTGCAATTATTATATGTTATATTTTTGCAACCAATTCAATTGTAAAACTATTTCTTACAAATATTCTGTGAATTATTTTTTATTTAACCTTAACATTTAACTTCTCCATATTGCAATACAATATAGTCATATATTAGCAATCCTGGATCAGTGGTTAGCACTGTTGCCTCACAGCAAGAAGGTCGCTGGTTCGAGTTCCGGCTGGGTCAGTTGGCATTTCTGTGTGGAGTTTGCATGTACTGGGTTGCGGTTGGTAGGGCATCTGCTGGATAAAACATATGTTGGAATAGTTTTCGGTTCATTCTGCTGTGGCGACCTCTGGTAAATAAGGGACTAAGCTGAAGGAAAATGAATAAATTAATGAACTAGCAATGCTCTTCCACATATTTTGCTACTGCTCTTATTTCTATCATTGGTATACATGACAGGTGGTTTTTGACTAGAAATATACTGTTTTTACAGCATCATTCTGAAAATCTTTCTTTAGTCATTCAGCAACTCTACAGACTGAACCACTGCAGAAGGTACTGCCTAACACTGTCATCCACAGAAACCATTCATGAATTGGGCATTTCATGGTCAAGTTTTGGTTTTTTTAACCATTTTTCCAGTGCCTTAGTCTGTAGGTAGGTGCTGTTTACAAGAACTCCAAAGATAAGTACCAAGTAGAATTTGTTCTCTCACCATGTTATGTGAATGTTTGGAAAACATGGAATTGCGACAAGTGTTCATAACCTTGCACATAGAGAATGGCCTTAAGAGCTAAGATGCATAATTAATAATAAATCCAGCCCTGACCTATTGCTTAAACAGACGAGAACATAACAAAAACAACAACTGAAGATGATTAAAATGGCAATGCATTTGCAAGAGAATTTAAACAATATCTGTGATATCTATGGGAACAAATTCTTGCCTAAAGTATCACTGTCGTGGATAGAAAATAATGTCCGTAAATCAAAATATTATTATGATGTTATGGGAACAAGAGGGAAGGAGAAAATACAATAAGCACACAAAACATTCAAATATGAGTGGAAAAACTGGTTTGTCTAAATGTGTTTTCTTTTTTGATTCACGACTTTGTTTCTTTTTCTGCATTTAGTTTTTGGTTTTGTGCGTTATAATTTTACACACAATGTCAATATTTTGATTTCCGCGCATAATTTTTCTATCTGCGACCGCGATACTTTAGGTGGGAATTTGATCCCATAGATATCACTTAACTTCTGGAGAGAAAAAGTGCAAACAGTGGACAAGAATGTATCTTCTAGCATGCAATTTTGTCAAGTGTCTTGTTCTGTATTAGGGCTGCACAGTTAATCAAAGGCAATTTTCATTTGCATTTTCATTCGCAGCTCCGTAATCAGCTGTAAATCTCCAGCACCTGCTTTCAGATGGAGCAGCATTTACACAGAGCCACAGTTTATCAACAAGCTACGGGAAAAAAAATTACAACTTAATCGGTGCAATTCTGAAATCAAAGAGAATCATTCTACAATTTGACAGCTGTTTGCGTTGCTTCTCAGTGAACTATGGCTCTGTGTTGCTGATAACATTACATCTGAAAGCACATGAAAATATCACATTTAATAACATGTTTTTGCCTCTGCTCTGTTTAATTTCCCATGTCTCTTCTTTGCAGCATATTTGCAGTTTCCATGTAAGAGCACCCTCTGGCCGATGTGCATGAGAATCACAACTTTGGCTAATTCACGATCTCGATTTCATTTGAATAAATCATGCAGCCCTATTCTGTATGCTATCAAAATGGAGTATATTTTGCTTTGAAAGATTCAACAGTGCACTACCATACTGTAAAAGTCAAACCACATTTTGGGCTTTACTTTTATCACTAATATCAAGCATGTCGTACACCTTTTCCCACAATAGATGTCCAAGCTCTCCAAAAAATGACTTGGAAAAAATCCCAGCACTTTGTCTCACACTGTGTTTGGACTCTGACACATTGTGTCTCGGGGCCAGTGTAAAGCTGCTGTTGTCAGTTGCAGCGTGTCTGATATTAACACATTGTCTTTGTCATAATGGCGTCCTCCTGGTTTGTGCCGCGCTGCTCGATCGTCTCCAATGGCCGGCCGAGCGCTGATGAGGCCTGACATGTGGAGTATGACATCATGCCGGTGGGTGGCCTGTCGGAGGGGCTGCAGCAGTGAGGTCACAGGTCCTGTAATGACTTCCTCAGGCTTCAGACGCAGCTGCAGTGCCAGCGCTGAGCCTTTGAGTCTATAAAAATGAACTTAAACTGACTGAGTAGAGCAGATTCTTCAAAAAAATCTTAAAATTAGGTGGTATTGTGCATGTTAATGTAGGGAGACATCAATTAGACTTTAATATTGTGATATTGTGATTTATAATGGGATTTACAGAGGTCAATATTAGGTTAAAATATGTATGATTACTATTGTACATTGTAAAAATAAACATTGAATTATTTATTTTATTTTTATTAGTTCATTACACTCAGATTAAAAAAATTTATTGTACATAATATGAATATATTAAGATGAATGTAAACTTAGAAGCAGTAGTTCCCAGCATGCTTGTGTATTACTATATGCAAAAAATAAATGTTGAAATAAAGTCTTATTGCATGTGTTTTTGCACGTTTTGTGAAAAATAAGAATTTTGTATTCAAAATTCTTTTAAAAATCACTTTTTTAATGCAAAAAACTTTTAGTAAGGTTTTGTAATGTCTTTTCTGTTACTTTTGATCAAAATGTATTCTTTCTGAATGAATATATATTTTCAGAATTTAAGAATATATATATATATATATATATATATATATATACATGAGACAAAAGTTATGACAAAATTTACATTTATTATTATTATTATTATTATCATCATTATTATTATTTGACAATTAATAACAGCCAAGATACATTCCAGCAAGATCCTCCACTATGTAGTTTACATGTCAGCAGGTTCATGTGACATTTGCAGAGATGCTGAAGCTACAGGTCTGGATTTATTCTGGGCTGAATCATAGCAAGCCCTGGGCTGTCTTGATAAATAGCTACTACAGGTAAACAGAAGAGTGTGCTCTTTGACTTCGTAGGTCACGCTGCCTTGTTGCGGGGACACGGACTAATGCGATCTGAAGTGTTAAGTTATTATGGTGAAACTAGACCAGCGCTCTGTAAGCGAGGAAGTCAGGTAGAAGGAGAAAAGCGGAACGAAGGAAGAGGAAAAAGAGAAGGTCACAGATGAAGGAGAGAGACAGAGTGAACAAATGAGCAGCTCACGAGGACAAGTATCACTGTTATGCTATTAGAAAGAGGTAAAATTGCTACCTGATGACTATGAAGAAGAACGCAGGAAAGAAGAGCTAGTAATAGAGAAAGAAAAAAAAAATATTTGTTCAAGTTTTCTTATTAGAAGATACATGCAGATTATTTTTTTTGTAACAAACACTCACAAGCATATATATATATATATATATATATATATATATATATATGCTTGTGAATATGTATGAATATATATATATTTATGAATATATATATATATATATGAATATATATATTCATTCATTCATTTTCTTTTCAGCTTAGTCCCTTTATTAATCTGGGGTCGCCACAGCGGAATGAACCGCCAACTTATCCAGCATATGTTTTACACAGCGGATGCCCTTCCAGCTGCAACCCATCACTGGGAAATATATATATATATATATATATATATATATATATATATGTATGTGTGTGTGTGTGTGCGTGTATATGTGTGTGTGTGAGTGCAAAATGTATAGATTTACTGTTTAGCTATTTTTAGCTATTTACTTATAGCAACTAACTACACTGAAAAAAAATATTAAAAGATTCCTTGGATTTACAATTTTTTGTTTAGTGTTAAGTGGTTGTAAACCATTTTCTTGGGCTGAATTTAAACAAACAAATTAAGTTAAACATTTAAATTGAACACAAATTGTTTGCAACAATTTTGCAGACATCATTTTATTCAGTGTAGTGAGGCAAAAAAAATTGGCAGATTCAGTGGAAATAGCTTATTTCTGCTCTGAAAAAGTTGTATATGGATAGAATGTGGTTGTTTTTACTTCAAAAAGCAACCAAATGTTTTATGAGGCTAACCAAGTAGAATGAAAATTTTCAAATGAAGTAAAGATTTCACGTGCTCAGGTTTGTAGGAAGTAGTAAACACTGAGTTCTCATTTATTGTGCTGGTTATATGGGAGTAGTGTGGTGCAAGGACAGAACTGATGTAATGATACCTTAATTAACACTAAATGCACTGTCAGATAATTTGATTATATTAATATTTAAGTTGATATTTACAAAACTGTTAACAAGTTAAGAAAATACTGCTATAAAAATACTTTTAAAATGTTATTGCACTTTTTTCATATGCCAGAACTAAATTACTTTTGCTGCTTGTTTAAACTACTTATTGAAAATGAGTCAAAACAACAACTTAACAACAACTTAATTGTTTTATGTTCAATCAACTTAAATTTGTAAAAATTATTAAGTTAACTTAATAAATTTTTGTTGGGACAACATGAAGGAATTGTGTGGAACCCAACATTTTTTACAGTGTACAGTAATGCTTCAAACACTTTTGTTGTGTCATGCACCTTGTTCACCCCCCATTCACGATGTAAATGAGCATGTTACAAATTCCCCCTTTTTTCTTTTCTCATTGACAGAAATTCTTATTTGTTGTAGATAGAACCAACATTGAGGACAAAGTTTGAGCAAACATATCAGATTCAATCACTTGCAAAATGACACTGTGGATAATCAGTCCTAGAGATCGGATTTAAAAACCAAACAAAACCAAAAAAAACTGACTGCAGTGGAAACCATGTTGTAGGAAGAGATGAAGTGGATGAAGATGAGGAGAAAGGCACTGTAAAATTCATAGAAAAGGGAGAATATTTAAAAAAAAAAGAAAGTAGTTATTTTTTTGAAAATGAAAATTGTGCGTACAGTATCTAGCACAGGGGCTGTACTACACAGTGTTGCCTTGTTAGAGCGCATTGTTTGGCGGAGGAGCGCTGTTTGTTTATCCAAGCTCAGTTGAATAATGCAGTAGTAACTCAACTCTCCAAGTCTCCTGAGCAAAAGCCTCAGCACCTGTCAGAGATCTGCTTCGCCTGTCGAGAGAGATGCAAAGACGAAAACATGCCATTGTTACAAAGCCAAATAAAGTCCACGTAATCGCTTACAGATGGCAAAAACAAATCACAGCTGTTAATTCCACGTGAAACACAAAAAAATATGAAATATAAATGAAGTGCGAGGGGAATTCAGAAAGCCAATGTACGGATCTAATCGCCGATATCTCTTTATTACAAAATATGAAAACGTGCCAAGCTGTGAGAAACACAATATTGCCCTGCAGGCGCTTCTGGTGCATTAAATATCAGGATTCTTATTTAGACCGGAAAAAGATTAAATTGGATGAATGATAGATTTGATTAGAGTAAAATATCTAATTTACTCACCCTCACTGATCATTTTATTTATTTATTTATAGTATTTGTTGAACAGAAAGATTATGCTTTAATATATTCACTTATGTTTTTCCTAGATTAATTGGTCATATTGACAAAAAAAACTGAGAGAGACAAAGCAACATAAATATATCTTGTACAGACCAACATTTGTATTGTCAAGTCAAGTCAAGTTTATTTATATAGCACTTTTCACAATGTAGATTGTGTCAAAGCAGCTTAACATAGTTCTAGTAAAGTCCAGATTTCAAAGTTGAAGTTCAGTTTAGCACAGCTCCACAAGTCCCGATCCAAGCAAGCCAGTGGTGAGGAAAAAAAAACTTCACCAATTGACGAAGTGAAGGGAAAAAAAACCTAGACAGAAACTAGGCTCTGTTAGGCATGACCATTTTTCATCTGGCCAAACTTCCTGTTCAGAGCTGCAGTCTAGGCTCTGGAGGCTGGAGAAGCTGGACGTCCATCGTGGAGAAGCTGCAGGTGTGAGTAGGGCACCAGCGGGCAGTCAGGTTGGCCCGCAGGATCAATGTGGGGACTCATTTATCAAAGTGGTCATTCAGGAATCAGTCTCATGCACTCCATTTCTCCACGACGACCAGAGCATCAGCTCGGGATACGACCTGGTCCAGGATTATGGATACCTTGGGATCATCTCTTCACAGGTCTTGGATCGCATTGTGATGGTATGGTACTGACATCACATCTGCCTCTTTTCTTTTCTTTATTGCCTTAAAGTAATAATAACAGTGTTTTTTTATTGTGTTTTTTTTGTTTCATCTTTAATTTGAATGCAAGGTTTTACTGTTGAAAATATTTGTATTGTAAATATTTTTACAAATTACAATTACTACCATTCTTATTACTGTACAATTAGGCCTTGTTTGTTAACATTAGTTACTGAATAACAATATGCAATATACATTTTTTACAGCATTTATTAACTTTTGTGGAATTTATCTAACACATTACATTTAGCTAACTAACACACAGACACACACACAGCCAGTTCAAAGTGCATGAATATAAACAGAAATATATTTTGATATCAACCCCTTAACTGTTTCCCCCACTTTTTGAACATAGGCATGAAAATGATGTTCAACTTAAATGCCAATCTTTACTGCTTTGGTGCATAGATTTAAGCTTAGTCTCATTTTGATGAAGACAGATGTTAGCCTGTAAAAAAAAAGTTCAAAAAGTTAAATAAAACAAAAGTTAAGTGCCTTTATGTTTATGAAAATAATAAAACAATACATGTATATTTATATATAGTTATTTCATAATAATTTAGATGTACTGTTAGTTCATGTTACCTAATGTTAAACCTTAATATACGTGTTTCCTGTTGTGTGTCTGTTCCATAGAAAACAAACACCATATGACAACATACAACTTCGGTACGGAGGGTAAGTAAATATGACAGGATTTTCATTTTTGGGTCAACTATTCCTAGTTGGGAAGGAGAGAAAAGTCTAAGGAAATATAGGGCAAAATTGAGATAGAAAGGGGAAAAAGTCAGACTCGCTGATGTGTCTGTGATGTCACTGTATTTTAAGAGCACAAAGGCATCGCTCTGCTGTCTGACAAGCTTGCGTTGAGAGGTAAAGTGAACACCTGTCTGCTGTCACCAGTCTTCACAACTCTTACCATTGCCCAAAACTCAGAGATAAAGTCCCCATGAAGCCTTACAGCATGTAATATAACTCAAGGTTGGAGGTGAGAGATACCGGATGGATTGTTGTTGAAGGGTTTGGCTGAAAATGTTGCGTTTAGAGAAGAGGTACTGTGGCATGTGATAATTAGTCCAGCTATTTACACAAGCGTGAAGAAAACAAAACGTGGTGGTTTCAGAGCTCAAAAGTTTTAATTGGATGCTGAACAGAGAACTTCATGTTAATTGTATGGGCATTAGCGAGTGTTTTCGAAACTATTTGTGTTGCAGTCTTTGTTTGGAGGCTGACAAATGCCCAAGAACACCTGGGAAATAAATCAGTTGAATCTTTATTTATCGCCACCGAAACGAGGCCAAGGAAATTCGTTTCACACTTTGCCGCCAGTGAACGGTGTTAGAAATGATACAGGAACGTGTTGGTAAAGAAGCCACACACAGGAAAATGAAAATTCCTTTACATTATTTCCATTCCAGTATGAGAAAACAGATGTTTTTAAACTTGTTGCTGTTTGATGGTTGCTGCTGTTCATGTAATTACAAATAAATTAAGTGTTTAAAAGTTTTTTAGCTACTTTTTGCAATAAAGAGACGCGAATGAACAATAATATGGCATGAATAATAGCAATAATAAAATAAATAAAAATAAAAACATTATTTAGATGTAATAAAACAATAAATAGTAAAAAAGAGTAAAAATAGTAAAACAGTATTAGTATAATTCAGTTGTATTTCAGTATGATATATAAACTTTACTTATTATTCTTGTTAATAATTAAAATATTGCAATTGCAATTCTTATACATTTTTCTTCATCAGTCAAATCTGTTTAATGAGTCAGATTTACCCAGTTTTTGAAGTTTAGCTCAATGATTTGGTTGCAGCTGACAAGACAGAAAGACGTCTTTTTGCTGTTGCTTTGGAATAACATAATATTTAACTGTAAACACTGGATCACAAATAAAACCAGCATTGCTCTGATTAAATTATCACAATGCTGCATTTGTAGAATGACATAGACAAATTCAAGAAAAATCTAATTAATTAAACACTTGGGCAGAACCGACTCTGAATTTCTCACCTGAACTAAATGACACTATTGTCTTTTTTTTTTTTGAGGCAGAGCTGCATGATATTTCGCCACAGCGTAATGATCCGCCAACTTATCCAGCATATATTTTACACAGCGAATGCCCTTCCAGCTGCAACCCAGTACTGGGAAACATCCATACACACTCATTCACACACATACACTACGGCCAATTTAGTTTATTCAATTCACCTGTACCGCATGTCTTTGGGGGAAACCGGAGCACCCGGAGGAAACCCCTACAAACACGGGGAGAACATGCAAACTCCACACAGAAATGCCAACTGACCCAGCCGGGACTCAAACCAGCGACCTTCTTGCTGTGAAACAACAGTGCTAACCACTGAGCCACCATGTCAACCTTTTCTGCAATTTATATGATGTAATATTATAATATAATTAATAATTGTTCTATTTGGAGTTCATTATTTTAGAATGATTAGTGTGATTCTGGATGGGAATGAAACTTCATAAAAAAATAAACAAGTTACAGTACAAGCATCTGCATAAACATAACAAAGATAAAGATTAAATAGTGTTTTGTGTTTTCGTTTATTTATTTGTTTATTTATTTATTTATTTATTTACTTATTTTTTGCAGGTCATATAACAGTATTCAGGTACAGAAATTGAATAATCCGGAATAAACGTAAAATGAAACCACTAAAAAAAGATGCTTGGGCATTTAAACCCAAATTTTAATAAAACATAGACAAATGCAACCCTTAAGTTACAGTAAATATTTAAAAATAATTTTATTATCCAATTCAAAGCAATGATTGGGTTTGTCCATATTTTACTCAAATTTGAGAAGCTTTTTTTTAGAGTGTAATCTTCAATGAATACCTTACATACACATGAGTCTTTGTTAAAACAGAAAAGCTGTTATGTGACTATTGCTAATGCACACAATGTAATGTTGATTTTGCAACAACAGCTGGCCTATTTTATAGCTGCTTTACAACAAAATCTGAATAGCTGAGTTTCCTTAACCAATTCTACTATTTTCTCACAATTTGTATAAAATAAAGTCATACAGAAACAAAGGTGGCTTGACTTGATCAGGAAATCACCAGTCCTTCAGAGCCTTTGTCAGATCATGCTTTCTCTAGCCACACACCATCCAAACCTGATAATATTAGACATTCAGCCATGACAGGGATCACAACCTATCCTTCTTATCCAGCAGCCCGGATGTCCTCCATCACATTAATCAAACGGAGACAATCTACAACAGTGAGCAAAGCGTGAATTGAACCACGGCGGCAAACTTCAGAGCTCAGTCGAACTCCCAACCCCAAAGTATACTTAATTTGACAAAGTATCCGTAATAAATCACACACTCATTCTAAAATAACCACTCCATTTATATTCAGATATTAAAGGGCTGGACATTCTCCTTTAAAATGTAGAGTTCACTTTGGTTGGAGAATAAGAGAGACCACTGTAATGACTTCCAGATAGCTGTACTCTCCGAGAGGGCCATACATCATACTTTAACAAGTACCAATCAACACATCTCCGCTCTGTTCGCCCTCCCTGTCCTCCTCTTCAGTCTGTTGGCTGGCTTGTGGAAAATTATGTGTGGAATACTTACATTGTGGACATGTGGGAAGTCCGACTGGCATCTTTTGTGATATCGGTGTTGATATTTTTATAGCGTCAATGAAATCTTATGAGAGCTGAATTCGTTCGCTCATTCTGTTGAGACTTGACTAAATAGAAAAAGTCATAAACAGACATCTTGACCTGAGATGAAGTCAGAGTATTCTTTTATTGTACTCGACAGGTCAGTTACATATATTTGATGCAAATTGGTTGATATCTGCGTTTTATGTATTTACAGTCGGTTTTCATCACTGTTAGGTCTTTGACATCGGCTTGGTGTGTCCCCGGCTTTAGAGATTGTGGGCTGAATGACCTGCAGTGACCGAATATCTTATTAGCAGAAAGAATGAAAAGACTAGACCAGGGGTGCCCAAACTCTGTCGTGGAGAGCCGGTGTCCTGCATAGTTTAGGTCCAACCCCAATCAGACACACCTGAGCCAGGAAAACAAGCTCTTAATAGGTTTGCTAGAAACATCCTGGCAGGTGTGTTGAGGCAAGTTGGAGCTAAACGCCCAATAGCATTCGTTTTACACACAAAATGCACCCATACTAACATTGATCCGACACAGGCTCATTGAAAATATGTGCCCAGGGCTACATATTTTCAATGAACCTGTGTAAGATGAATGCTAGTTTAATTTATTTAATGAGTAGCATTATGCTCATCATCAAACTGGGAAAAGACTGGACCCAGAGAGTCTAAAGAAGTCAGAGAAAGGTGAAGGATATGTATACCTGACAGAATGAATGAAAGTGTTTATCAGAAGCTCCTATAACAATATGTGGTTCATCTTGTGCTCATGATTCAATCCGCCAGCAATTTTAATGCAGGACAATGAGCCCTGTCACACAGCAAACTGGGTAAAGCAAGATTAAAACATGAAATAATGAAATGTCCCGCCCAGAGTCCTGATTAAATTTTTTTGTTTCATTCTTTCTTCGTCATTGTTGTTCCAGAATTTTCCTGAAAATAAAGGGTAATTTTGTAGAACACTGCTTATATTGTAAAACACAACTAAAGTTACTTCATTTTGACTAAATTTAGAATAATGTAGATTACATGATTTCTGAAAAAGTGGCGTTTATAAATTGTTCTCAAATTTTGATCTTATATTTTTGGTAGACGTTAATATCAGAGGGCTAGCCATTTAAGAAGAAGAAGAAGAAGAAGAAGAAGAAGAAGAAGAAGAAGGAAAAAAAAAAGACTGATTAAATATGTGTGAAAAGGGAGAAGCAGATGAGAAAAAATAGCACCAGTGGAGTGAATGAAATATTAAAGCCCTCTAATGAAAAAATAGGAGGTTTGCTTTTTCTTTTTTACACTTGTATTTATTAATTTATAGTTTTAAATCACAGCCATTCCATTTCTAGCTGAGGAGCATCAAGCAAAAAGGATGGCTTAAAATTTTAATGAATAAACAATGTCCTTTTGCTGAAATGTTACATGGGTCTTTGAACAATGCACCAGCAGCAATTAATCAATACGAGAAGAAAATTACATTTCATATTTAACAGAATATGAACTCTGGCTTAATAAATGATATCTTCTTTTAATTTAATTGGCGTCAGCTCAGATCTAGCAGATTGCTAATAAAATTCAGGATTTCCATATTTAATGATGCATGCTTTTCGTGCTAAATTTTACAGGGGAAATGTTGTCTTTAATGAACCTTGGAGACAATCCTAATAGACATTGTCTTTAACAAATGTAACTTCCCTTATATTAAAGGTCCTTTGGTTGATTCTGCTGATTTAAACACATTTACAGTCAGTAATGGAGGACCAGAGAATTATTATGTTCTTCATTACTGTTTTTGTTTGCTTTATTACTGCGGCATTATCCATTATTTAGAACGGCGCAAAACAAAATAATAAAAAGAAATGCTCATGTGGGCTACTTTTCCCTCCTCTCGGTTGGGTTAAAAGGCATGGTTCATTTTGGAGGAGTCTGCAGTGAAAATGGGAATAAATGGATGTCAATTTCCATTTTAAATTGGTAGCCAATGACCCATGGAGGAAGCCCTTTCCACCACAGACAGACAGAATAACTCGAATTAGAAGCGCCTGACATTTCAGTTAATTGCTGCGAGTGTGGCCGGCTTCGCCAGTCACCTCCAAACCAGGTTCAATTAAGTCCTCACCTTTGCAGCCGAGTGTTTGCTGGGGAGGAGAGACTGAAGACGGTGAGGAAGAATGATGCTTAGATCGAGAATACTGACAACTCACCTTTCTTACACAGTGAAGTCTCAATAGTTGCTATGAAGTCTATCTGTGAAGTTGCTATGAAGTTATTCTGGCTAAAAGCTGAAACTGGGTGGATATGATGCGGCAGTATTTTAATTGTATCATAACATTTATTGGCATCATATTTCAGACACAGGGACTTCATCACAATTCTTAAAAGTCCAACATGGGTGACGTATATAAGTATATACAATACATGTATATACGTGTATAGGTGTGTATAGGTATGGGTAATGGATTGTTTCTGATTGTAATGGCAGTAATGCAACTTTTAAAGTAATGTAAATAACATGACTTGTCATTTCAAGTTAATGCCAATATGAAAATGTTTTGTTCATTTACTCACCTTCAGCTAATCCAAGATAAAGATGGCTTTTTTCTTCTTCAGTATAATGTTAAAGAAGAACCAATGCTGATACACTGAGGGCATGATAGTTTGGATTGCCAGCTTTTTGTTGCAGAGTAGCATATATGCAGTCACAAAACTCAAATGTGAGCTGACACTGTTTACAATGGACATGGAAGGACATATATGTTGTAGTCTACTGTTCATCAAAATGGTCCTCGTGATGAATGCTGGAACCTACAGTATATAAAAAAAGCTGTTAACAAACACTGTCAGCTCACAACTCATGAATATGTCATTATGCGATGGCAAGTTTGCACTCCAGACTGTAAAGATTGTAAAAATGTTGTAATGTTAAATATTGTTCTTGCAAAGACCCATTATTTCACTTCATAAACGAGCCAATGGTATTAATTTGGTTTATTTACCTGACTCTCAGGAATACTTGATTCTGTTTGGTCAGTCATGTTATTCCAAGGCATGTTATTCCCAGGTAGCAACTCCTGAAACTATTGTAATAACAAAGGCTTGCCTGGGTACTTCGAATCATCTTGAATGTCAGAGAATACAGCCATTCAGACTTAAACATCAGCCCTTCACTTCACAACATGTTTGTGTAAATGTACCTAAAGTCACACTGCGAAAACTGCATTGTGAAATTTAAGGGCACAGTATGTAATTTTTATTGCATATTCACAAAAAACAATGGTAGAGTTTGATGATGCCATGGCGAATGTGGAATCATGGGAGTTGTTTAGTCCTAAATTCATGTTCATGGATGACTGAAGTATTCAATACTTTTTTCATTGTTAAAGCGAAATGGGGCTGTTGAACGCTATGTATGATGCAGCTCGCAGAGCTTTCATTAAACCAGTCAACCGCTTCTGGTTCTTCCAGTTGTGATCACATGAAAAGCAACACAGTTTAATCACACTAAATACATTTTAAAATCATGTTATATGCAGTGTAAGACAAAGACTCATCGTTAGCATAGCCACATATAATTTAAGTAAACAAGTCAGCAAATAAATAAATACATACAAAAATAAATAAATTAGAAACTGAAAGATAATACAATTAAATTCAAGCAAAATATTGCAAAAAATAAATAAATTACAAACTACAACATTTCAACAAATTTTTTTTAACCGTTTTTTTGCTTCTCTTGATTTTTCCTCTTTTTAAATTTGTATTTAATATTTTTCTATAACATATGAATTTGGGTGTACTAGTTTTTGGACCGTTATCGTAAGTTATTTTGTTAGATAAGCTCCAGATTTGGCTTTAATACTGACTAACCTAATGTATATGCACTAATATAATATTGTATAGCTTCCTATTAAAAATATGAATTTAAAAGATAGATTTGTGAGGGGTGTACTTATATATGCTGAGCACTGTATATATACACATATACAATAACTCTAAATGAGAACAAATGGACATATACACACTCACACCCTCTCAGCAGTCCAACCCCTCTCAGTGCCCAAATTACATTAATATAAAAAAACACCATCGCAACAAATGAGGCTATTGAAGGCCCACATTGGCAGGTAAATCATTCTAGTAGGATCAGAGGGGGAATTGTTTAAATTGGCTTTCATTATTCAAGGTCTGTATATGATTTGCGCTGCCCCTCTAATTACTAGAGGTACTGACCACCGGGAGCAGTTGACTGAGGCAATGCTAAATAGGTTTACCTGCAACAAGATTTGAAGGTCAAACTGTTTATCGCTGTACAGTTCTCTCTCGGCCATCCAAGAAAAGATAAAATAAAGACCGAACACAGAAGGAGAAATGATATCATCTTGATGTCTTGTGGATAGTTTGGCAAGCTATTGAAACACTACAGTAGATCAGAAAACAGTTTACAAATCATTTAAGTAGTCAAATGATCAAAAAGGGTAATTTCTTATGGCATAATGATTAGGATCGTGTCTTCCAGGCATTAGACATCTAATACATTCTTCCTTTGAACCATTATTTCTTTCTCTGCTTGCAAAGTCAATCAGGTCATTAGTCAGAACAGAAAATGCTGTAAAACTCTTGGTTCATCATTCATTGGTCTAAAAAAGCACTACTTTAGGTTAAAAGGGACACTTTAACTGCAGTGTGTGACCTTACTCTGAGCTCTGTAATGGTTTTATCTTTTGTCAGCTGATACTTGGATTTGTCTGGGAAAAGTCTGCATTTATCCTGCACTGTTGAAAATTTTATTTTATTATCTGGAGTGCATATTTTACTGTCAATTTTGGGTAAAAATAACAGTTATTATGGCCATTTTGGTTCAGTGACTACTAAAGCAATTCCAAACTCTTGAGAGTGAAATTACCACTGTATATACTTTCACTACTGTGGTGTGCGGTTACTTGATTACTTGCTAATCATCTGCAGTCTGGTTTAACCACACATTGGGCTGCAATCAAACACCATTGTAAATGTAAAAGGTTCATTTTTGGTTTTTACAGGGCAAACTAGTATAAGGTAGCTTCACGTGTCAGTGCGAATTAGGAGATAGCATTTTTATTATATATAATTACAACATTCGTTCACGTTCAAGTCCCTTTTGTCAGGACAAGATTGCTTTGCACCTACCTATGATCAATTACAAGAAAACACAGCAAGTTTTTTTTTTTTTAAACTGTGCTTATAGAAAATGAAGATTGTTTTTATCACTGGCATCCCACATGAATTGATTTTGCAAGAATTCCGCCCACTATATATATATATATACATTCTTAGTAACAACTTTGTGGTGGCATTCATGTGCATTTATCTCGTAAATACAATTTATCCAGCCCAAACTCATGAGGAAACGTAACAGCTTTATGTATTGTCCCTAAAGTGGCTAATAATGTATGATTTTTAAAAAGAGGCATGCCCCTAAACACCACCCCTGAGCAAATCATACTAAAATGTACAAATGTAATCTTACAAATTAGTACGAATTAGTCACTAAATCAAAAGGTTGCTGTGAAATTGCGTTGGATTCATTCGTCGACATGACTTAAACACACCATCAGATGTTTATGGACCCTTTCTGTTTATCATGTTGCAAGGATAATTTGAACATGAAATATGAACTTTGCAATTGTCGCTATTCTTTATTATTAAAATAATCAGCATGTGTTCCAATAAAAAAAAAAATAATAAAATCCCCTTTGTTTTGAATAGAGTGCGTCTTTATCCATTCTCTGCAATAGCAGATTCCCATTTAAAGCTGAAGCCAGACTCATTGTCTAGAGATCACATCCTGTTTGTTTATTAAGGGGGGAAAAAAAGTCCCGGATTTGGGAGGGAGTGCGAATCCACAAACAGGCCAATTAAAGGAAGCTATTAATTTAGTTGCATTTGTCAAAGGGCTCAGGCAACAATTAGTACTATTAATGCAATCTTGTCACATGTCGCCATGCCACATGGAATAGCTTCTCACAAGCTGTTCCATGGATCCCTATCAAACCAAATAATTCATTTGGCCCTAGCAGCCCTCGCTATGCTAAAATCCCTCTCTTTCTCTTTGACAGAGAACAAGCCTGCGGGGGGAACCATGCTTTCTATGAGGGGACTGTCAATTCTTCTTAGAAGCTCTGTCATGCGCATGTGTGGTTTGCGTAGACGTGTACTAATGCATTTAAGATATTGGCGTATGATTGTCTAAGTAATGTGACACAAGCACTTACGCCTTAGCAAAACGGGGTGTTGTGTTTAGTTCAGCGTGTGTGCTTGATTTGATACACGCGCGTTGGAGGAGAATAAATCTCTCACTTTGTTGAAATTGGCACAAAGAGGTATTCATGCAAATTAACCAGATCCTGGTTTTGATATGTAAGCTCACCGGCCACTTTATTAGATACATGTTGCTTGTTCTCTTGCCTTAAGAACTGCATAATTTGTTGTGGTAAATATTCAAGAAGGTTCTGGAAGCATACAAGATGAGAATCTCCAGTTCCAGCACAACACAAGATGCTCTGTTGGATTGAGATCTGGAGACTGTGGACATTCGCGTTTAGTGAGTTCAAGAAGCCAGTTTGAGCTTTGTGACACAACACATTATGCTGTTATGCACATTATGAAGTTTGCCATCACTAGACGGGTACACTGTGGTTGTAAAGGGATGGACACAGTCAACAATGATGCTCAGTTGGTATTAAGGGACCCCAAGTGTGCAACAAAAATCTCTCCCACACCATTACAACTGCTGATACAAAGCAGGATGGATCCAAGCTTTGGTACAATTTATGCCAAACCCTGACCCCACCATCCAAACATCAAAGAAGACATAGAGACACATCAGACTACAGTCTTCTATTGGAAAGTCAGTAAATTGTATCCTCAGTTTGATGCTTTTACATGTCAGGACGGTTGTCTTTATCTGCTTCAAGGATTGACATGCTTTAATTCTAATCTATTTGAACATATATGTACACATTTGTAATTCCAATGATTGAAAAATGACATATGCAAATGATATATACATGAAAATCCCAGTAGATCAGCTGATTCTGAAATACTCACAGCAGCCTGTCTGCCAGCAACAATCATTCTACCTTCAAAAATACTTAAATCACCTTTTATTCTCATTATGAGGCTTGGTTTGGATTATCTTGGTCACATCTACATGGATAAATGCTCTGCTCTATTGTGATTGACTAATTAGATATTTGCATTAACAAGCACTTGAACAAGTGTACTTAATAATAAAGTGGCCACTGGGTGTATACTGTATAAGAACATTTGTTCTCATAATAATACAATCAGTTATTGACATTTTATTAACATGTATAATACTTAAAGGGATAGACATTTACTTATCCTCCACTTGTTCCAAACCTGTTTTTTTTTCTTCCGTTGAACAAAAAGGAAGATATTCTGAAGAATGTTGGGAAAAAAAAGGACATGCTGTTGAATGGCTGATTTTTCCAATATTCTTCAGAGCTTTATGTTCAACAGAAGAAAGACATTCATAAGTTTAGAACCATGTGTATGAGTAAGGGTCTTTGCACACTGAAGTCCAAAATTTTCAGTTTGAAGTTGAAGTTGAAGTTTGAAGTTCACAAATTTTCAACATTTGTCACGCACAGAAGTGCTCTGTGATGCGACAGCATTCTAGATTTTGTCAAAACACTTTCCATGGATGCAATAAACTGATCAAATCAAACTCAATACATTTTTTTTTTTTAAATAATGGACAAAAATGTTTTGTATGCAGTGTGACACAAGGTGAGGCTGTGCAAAAATTGCAGACAATGTGTGCAATGAACTTTTCAATTTTCAATTTCACATTTTTGAGTGAACTATCACTTTAAGTATATGAATAGACATGACCAGTTTAACAAATGTACATGTTATTTAAATCAATTCACAGTACATTATCATCATCTCAAATACAATTAAATCAAAAAAGGCAATAGCAAAGCAGTCTGTCATGAAAGGAAAACAGTTTATTCATGTCTGAAATTACACATAACTACCACAAGGAAGACTTTTCAGTCCAGGGTGTAGTCTGGTTAGAAAGAAACACGAAACATCTTTAATACATTAGAACCACTGCCACAAATAAATTTTGTATGACTTTTTTTTTTATCAGTTTCAGAATCACATACGATACAAAAAAGAGAAAGTAAGTCGGTAACCCTGTTACACAGGGTTTGAAATGTACAATTCTGAATACTGAAACCTCTATGCATTACAGGTTTTCTTTCTTTTTTTTTTTAAATCATGGGTTTTTATTTATTATTTTTTTATTTCTTTTTTTGCATGAATTAGTAACAAGATGAGCAACATTCAAAATGTTTGTTTTTTTCAGTATTTACAACAGTTTAACTGTTTGGTGTTAATTTTATGATCATATTCCCCCCCTTCCCTTGAAATCCAGCACAGAATTTCCCCTCCACCAGCCACTGTACTCTCCATACTCTCCGTGCTATTCGTATTATTAATATTACGATTATTTTTTCTTTTTTTTCTTTTAAAAGTTGCAACAAAGCAACTCAGTTTTCTTAGAAGGTTAAAATATACATTAGATTACATAAAGAGAGAGAGAGAGAGAGAGACAGAGAGAGCAAATTTCTTACAAGATGGATTTAAACCGAACTAACAAATGTTAAAAAAAAATGTATTTAAAAAAAGGAAGAACGAAAGAAAAAGACGAAAAAAATGTGGTGGTGATTTTGTTGAGAGGTAGTCAGTGAGAGCACTATAAGCTAAAGAAATGTTTTAAATCTATTGGTTTTCTGTGAGTTTCAATGAGGTAATAAAGCGGAGTATTTACTTGTGTGGTGTATAAATACTCTCAAGCTATGTCATATACAAGAACCTTTTTTGAATGGAAAACTGCCAGAAAAGCATCCAACAAAATGTCCCATATTTCCTTTACAACTTCCTTCATTAATTGTAGTGGACTGAATATTAATTACATTTCGTTTTTGTTAAAAAAAGACATTAATTGCCAGGTATTTAAAAATCACCCCCCAAAATTGGAGTGGATTGCCATTCATAGGTGGTCTTATTTTAGTGTGACATTAATAAAAGCTCAAAAAAAAAAAAAAAGCAATGAATTCCCCAAGCTGCCTTCTGTAGCATTTAGCCCTGTTAAATGCATCTTATGAATATATTCATAATTTTCAATTGTATTACTGCACTAAAGCTTTGCCGACAGTCAGTTAAAACAATTATGACCAACAAACTCAAAAAAACAAACGTAACATAGACTTCGAGCTTGTACACTTCAAATTATATGTATTAAAAAAACAGCTGAATATGTTGCAGGAGAGCTTGTGTTAGTAAAAACCGCAGTGGACTGATGTTTACGGCTAAGAATAGTCCAGCTTCCGAAACACTGTGGAAAAGTAGATGATTCCATGAGGATGACAGTTTATTCTGTGTCTCTGATTGGTCAGTCTGTGGGTTCGCAATCGTGTGACTGGTTCTCCACAGTTTGGGAAGGGGCGTGTCAGTTCGAGGTATCAGAGTGCACACTACCAGGGCCTTCTGTAGGGGAGATCACAGAGGATGGAGTCGTAGCGTCCTGCCATCCTCCATTACCCTGAAAACACACAAACACAAATATACAATTAATTTCAAGAAATTTAAGCGTTTATTATAAACATATAAAGAATTTTATATAGATGTGTAAATATGCAATAGAATATTTATTAATTTTCCTTTAGCTTAGTCCCTGATTTATCAGGGGTCACCACAGCGGAATGAACCGCCAAGTACTCTGGCATATGTTTTACTCAGTGGATGCCTTTCCAGCATGCACGCACGTACGCAGGCACACACAAATACACACACGCACACACACACACACACACACACACACACACACACACACGCACGCACGCACACTACATTTACCTTGTAACAAAATATGAAAAATCTAATTTAATATTATATTTAATATTAACCTAATGTAGCTACAGGTTCACAGTGAAAACACTGAAACATTTAATCCCAGTAATAGTAACCGTATAGTTTTCAGTGTCACCCAAGCTTACAGAAATAATTCTATGATAATGCAGTGCTCAAGTGCTATCAATTATTATTGGTGTACATCATTACATATATATAAAATATATAGAGACATAATTATTTGTGGAATTTTTCTAATATATTTTATTCCATTTTTTCATTAATTTAATTGATTTTATTTTTAAGCTATTATGTATTTAGTTTAACAAAATTTATAGTAAAATAAAATGAAAACCATTTTTTGAAAACCATTTTTTTGGCTTACGTATATAACGCAAGACAACCAATACATCTTCTACAACTTGTAATGTAAAGCCTGTAAATAAATATGCAATATCTTATATTAAATTTATTGTAATTTCTTTTTAAAATTCTACTTTTTGTATTAATATTATATGTTAGGCACCTAGGGTCTGAGAGTAACGCAATTTCGATTATCTGTATGTCCTGTACATGTGGTTGAATTGACAATAAAGCTGACTTTGACTTGACTTTGATATGTAATAGAACATGTAAAAAATATCAAATTTAATATAATATTTAATATTAACCTAGCTAAAGTTTCACAGTGAAAACACTTAATTCCAGTAATGGAAATATTCTCTCTAATATGATAATTTATATTAATATTAATAAAATACATCATTATTTGGTGGTATATTTAAAATAAAAATATCAATTTTTCATTAATGTCCATTAAATGGATTCCTTCCATTTTTTTTGTTAATGTTTATTTTATTTACCAAGTTCAATGGTGAAAATTTGTACTGACCAGTTCTGAGTACAGAGTACATATATATATATATATATATAAATAATCTCCCCCAGTATTCATAAATTCACAGAAGCGTGAGTGTTATGAAGTGCGCCTGTTTATTTGTCTGCTCGCAGTAAAGTGTGTCCTAATCCTGCTGTGTACGTGTGAAGCATGCATACATCTGCATACTAATGCATTAAGAAATTAATAAGAGCGAGTGTCTCCTCTGATCTACTGTCTGACACGCCGACGGCCATCTTGCCACGTTAAACCCACATCGGGTTTATTCTCTCTCTCCCGGCCCCTGTTCCGCTCGCTCTCTGAAAACAAATTCGCATAAACGTTGTGGCCAATGGGAGCGATTGCTGGAATCAATGTCTAATCAGATTTCAGCAGTGGGCCGACAGCTTGTCGCTCCATATTTTGATGTCAGTCAAGGGGAGGAGGCCGGTTCGGGAGGGGGAGCCCGGAGGATGTTGAGTGGAAGTGACGGTGCAGGCCGTTCCTCCACCCTGATCGCCTGAGCACAAACCACTCGCACTGCATGTAGACCAGGCTTTGCTGGAGATTTTCCCTCGAAAACAAGCCTTAGATCTGAGGCTTAAGGCTAGTCGTCGCTCACTACTACTATCACTACAAGTAATGGTTAGAGAAGTTTAACTGACACTGTAGACCGCAAACCAAACATCTGGAGTAGATACGTATGTTCTGACAGGAAGAAATTACTAATTGGTTCTTATATTTTTTTCTTCATTGCTTCTTAGATTTATTTTTTATTATTCGTTCTTTTATTCGTTCAACAAGCAACAGCAACAACAACAACAATAATAATAATAATAATAATAATATTGGGATGTGGTTACAAACATAATAATAATTATAATAATAATAATAATAATAATAATAATAATAATAATAACATTAATAAAATAATAACACCACCACTACTACTACTACTACTACTACTACTACTACTACTACTACTACTACTAATAATAATAATAATAATAATAATAATAACACTAATAATAATAATAATAACACTAATAATTAACTTGGTGAATCTTTGGCCTAATATAATAAACACATTATAAAATAATAAATATGGTAAATTGTTGGTTTATTACAAGGATACAAATAACAAACAAATAAATAAATAAATAAATAAATAAATACATGCATACTAAAATAATAATAGAATCAGGGAGTTGTTGGCTTAATATACCAAATAAATACACAATTCTACATACTATTACTACTACTACTACTACTAATAATAATAATAATAATAATAATAATAATTAATTATTAGCTGGACTATTGTTAATTATCATATAACATTATTAATAATAGTTAAAAATTGTATTTACATTTATGTCTTATCTTATGTAAAATGATAGTTTGATTGAATCGTGTAGCCCAAAATAAGTCAAAAACAACTGCCATTTGATAATTTGCTAATGAGGTGTTTGGTTATCAAAACAATGTGTCTGTATTTCTATAAAAAATAAAACACACACACACACGCACGCGCACGCATACACACACACACACACACACCACACAGAGAGTTGTGTGTGTGTTGGGGGACTTGTTCAGTGGCGGAATTAGGAATTTGCTGATTTGGAGTTCCTGGAACAGGTCGATAAATAGATTGTGCTGCTCTCCTCCAGCCACAGAGTCTGAACCCATGCTGAAACGCGAGTATTATGAGGAAGTCTGCTGTACCCCGATGACATGGATCACTCGCACGCACGCACACACACACACAGACAAACACACACACAAACAAACAAACACACACACTTTTAGTGATAGAGTGAGTTCTGACTTGAGCAGTGGACCAGAGTGAGAGAGTGTGAAAATGTGGCGTTTGAGTCTGCAACAGACTGACACTTTCTTCATCTGCACAGCTACAGGCCACAGAGACCTCGAAACACACACACACGCACACGCACACGCACACACACACACACACACACACACACACACACGCAGAAACACGCAGAAACACGCAGACACACACGCAGACACACACACAGACACTCACGCCATTAGCCACAGATACACTGCCGCGTCTGGGTCTCGGCACTGTGAAAAATTGGGCATACGTTTTGACTTATGACATTTATCGTTGTGTGCTTTGCTAGAGTTAATTCATGCAAATGGAGCTCTAACAGTCATCAGAAAGTACACATATGACAGCTATGCTCTATTAATTACCTCACAGCAAATTATTCCTCCATCTGATTGCATCTGTTTCTCAATAGAAAGCGATTTGTTTTGCGTTCGGAAAGCTCGTTTGTCTTTTCCGATAATGTACGAGGACCATTTGGACCGATAAATAAGCTGTTTTGGATAAGGAATATGTAATAATCTTTGCAGATTTTACTGCCTTGTTTGATAAAATAACAAATCCGGAAAATGCTTGAAATATTTAACTGTTCCTATTTTATCAGCTCAGCGGCTCAACGAGTCTTGTTGGGCTATGCTTGTACATTTTCATTTTAAACAGTGTTTTCAGATTAAAACAATCCTTAGTTATATTGGTGTTTCCGTTATGCTTCTGAAAAGATCACGTGAGAAGCTGTAAATAGCTACAAATTCGTAGCACAAAACTGTTGGCTATATACAATTATTAAATAAAATATTATCATTTGGCAGCGAGGACGATCAATGCAATCGGCATAAACTGTACACCTGACAATTCAGTTACTTTTTCTATGTATGTGTTTTTTTATCATATCTACGATATCAACTTAGCATATTATATTATGATACTGTATATTGTGTGCACGTGAGAGGCTCAGGCACGATAGACAGAGTGGAAATAATTGAAAATTCTCCATCATTTGTTGGACACAGATAAGAGTGAGAAAATGCAGTGAGTTTACTTTTTATTTAAAAAGTGTGAGTAAATGTAGTGAGTTTACTTTTTATATAAAGTTCTCTACTATTTGTGCATGCTCACAACAAAACAAAACAAAACAAAACATTGTGGCATTTTAATATAAAGAAAACATACAGGATGTGCTTACTGCCATCTCGGTTTCTTTGACCTTGAGCATGTCATAAAAATGGGTAATGCTTTGACAATAAGGTTGTATTAGCTAATGTATTTACTAACATGAACAAACAATGAACAATACATTTATTACTGTATTTATTCATCTTTGTTAATGTTAACGGAAATAAAGTTGTTCATTGTTTGTTCATGTTAACTCACGGTGCATTAACTAATGTTACCAAGTATGAAATTGGATTTTAATAATGCATTAGTAAATGTTGTACTTTGATTAATAAATGCTGTACAAGCATTGTTTATTATTAGTTTATGTTAATATTTACAATAGCTAACGTTAACTAATGAAACCTTATTGTAAAGTGCGACCTAGACATGTAACAAATTGGTCATGTGACAAGACTTGACGAATTAAGGCAGCAAACACAATGATTGAGATGAGCCAATCAGAGAGTGAACACTTTCAAAATTCTGTGGCTGCGTCCAAAATCGCATACTTCCATACTATATAGTATGCTATAAACAGTATGTGAGCCGAGTATTATGTCTGAATTCATCAAATTCGAAAAAAAGTATGCGAGAAGTACTCGGATGACCTACTACTTCTGGCGAGATTCTGAAGTGCGCATCTGATGGAAGCTACGGTATCCCATGATGCACTGTGAGAGAATTCATGAACGGGAGTGAAGCGACGCAACTGATGCAGGTAGGTCACGTGATCAAGAACAAAATGGTGGATGTAGTATGTCAGAGTTCCATTCATACTACTCACATTCATACTGTACAGAACGTACTTTTCTAACGGTCGAGTAGTAAATTCAAATGCAGTACCTACTGAGTAGTAGGCGATTTCGGACGCAGCCTGTGTTTTGTTTCATCTACACTGAAACGCAACCCTAGAATTTACAAAATAAAAGTCTGCAGAGTTTGCAAAAAATCTTGAGTTTAGTGTACACACAGCCTCAGTCAGTTGTAGCACTCTTTAAAGCTTTCGCATCTAAGTTTATGCTTTTAAGAACAGCATCCCGAAAAGCAAGGTAATAGATACATCTAAACCTGTGTTTAGCTCAAGGAAGATTTACGTCTGTATTTCTCACACACTTGTTCTTTCTCTCTCATCAAATAAATGAGTCTTTACTCTGATGGGTTCAAGATTATGCAGTGTATAGTGGAAAGAAAAAAAAAAAAAAAAAAAAAACATCATATCAAACCTCATCAGGGAAGATAAAATTCATGCCTGCAGACGGCTGCAGGCAATCATACTTTCATATTTCATCATGTAGATAAGGATATTGCAAATTCTTTGAAGCATTGCAAAACAGGCAAACAGAGGCAAGACGTGCTGGTAAAAGCCTTTTCATCTTATAGGTTACTGTAATAGGAACTGTTTACACAGGCAACAAACTGACTTAATATGTTTCCGAATCTCATTTTCCTCACACCACTCCCTAATACTTGAGCTGCAGGAGCTTTTACTGAGCAAAGCATTTATTTCTGCTTTAAAAAAAAAACTGCCATATTTTCCGCTTTATGCATATTATGGGATAGATACTCCTGTCATCCTCTGAATCATCACTCTGTTTGTCGTGGAGTTTGGATTTATGGGGGCTTCTTGCTGTCTCGCTCAGATACTTATGATTTATATAATAATAACTAAATGTACTGCACATTATGGAGTTTTACAAAAATAAATAAATAAAATAATTTGAAGTAAATGCCAGCCTACTTAAGACATGATGTGTCCCAATCTGTGCCACATTATTAAATGAACTGTACTAAATTACTAACTAAAGTAAAATCAAAATACTTTTATTCAACGAGGATGCATTTAAAAGACTTTGTAATTAGATTTATTTATCAATTTATTTATTATATTTTGTTGACATTTTTGCGGCAATATAAATGCTGTTCTTTTGAGATTTCTATCAAATTATCCTAAAACAAGTTTCATCGTTTCACAATCAATAAATCAATCCGTTAATCAATTAATTAATCAACCAACCAACCAACCAATCAATCAATCAATCATTTAATCAATCCATCAATCCATCTATCTTTCTATCAATAATTCTATAATTGAAATAATAATAATTGAAATAATAATAATAACAACAACAACAACAACAACATGTTTTTCAATCAGTAGATCATAATATTAGAAATCAATTTCTGAATTGTCATTTGACATTGAAGACTAGATTAATGCATGCTAACAACTCCTCACCTTTTCTATAACAGGAATATTTTTTTAAAGTATATTTAAATGTAGGTGGCAAATTTTTCAAAACAAAAAAAAAAAAGTTAATAGTGTAGTAAGTGTATTATTATTATTGCATGCCTCTTCATGGCTGACTGAGACTATACTTACATTCAAGCCATGTGGACTATACATGGGATTCCCCCCCAGGACATCATTGTATCCTGCCGTCTGACTGATAACATGGCGCAGGGTATCCACCTGCAGAGGACACAACAGAAAGTCAAGCTTGTCAACATTCTGCATTTCAGAAACACATGCAAACATCAAGCCAGTGATGTATGGTTACAACAGACAAAGGCACTGATGTTTAAAGAAAAACAGAAGAACAACACAAAAATATGGCTCTGCGGGTTACTAAATGAATCATACTAAATGGAATATCCAGCCGGATGAAGTTAGGAATACATATGTGGTTTAATGCAACATTTAGGACAGCATATGCGTTTCCCCTCTCTATAATGATTATTTCCGAAATGAAAACACAAAAACATAATAATTATGATTTGGAAATTTCAACAAAGGCATTCACACATGACAACAGTTGGAGGAGAATATAGATTGAGACAACTAGTGTTGGGTAAGTTACTTCAAAAAAAGTAATAATCTATTGCTAATTACATTATTAAAACTATAAAAATGACTTTTCTTATTAAAAGTTACTTAGTTACTCAAGTGTAATTTGTTTTCTTGGCTCACGACTAACAATGCACATAAATACCATTGCATAGACAATAGAAATTAAACTCTTAATTGTTTAAATTTGAGTCAAACAGGACATTTTAGATTTGTTTTAAAAACACTTTCATTTTAAACCTGTATCAAAACATGAACCGCTTTAAAGTAATGACACCATATTTCATACATATGTTGGCATTCATTTTCTAAAGGATTTCATGCATGTACAATTGTCAGATAAATCCATCCTTCTTTAGTTAAAAATGTAATTATTATGCAAAACAATCTGAATAGAATAACTATATAATTTCTACCATATATTGTCGAGAACTAATTTCTCAACACATTTTTGCAAATGACATGCAAACATGCAAATGTCTTGATAAATGTTCTTTAATAGAAAAATATAATTATGCTAAAGATAAAAGATATATTTTATAACAAAAAATACAATTACTGTGCTTCTTTGAATTGATTTATACAGACCTGCTGAATGTATGGACAGTATCTCTGCAAGTATAAGTAACTGATTAAATTACCTAATAGTAATCCCTTACTTTGCTTTCTCAGGTGAAAAGTAGTTTAATTACAGTAACTATTTACTTTGTAACTAATTACCCCCAACACTGGTGACAACACATTAACGAAGCATAAGCAGATAATAGGAATCTAGGAAATGTTCAGTACATATTCAATTATCTTTTTCTCTCTCCTTCAAATGGTGTCTTTAGCGCAAGGATGAAATGAGCATATGTGAACATGGAAAACTGGAAATATCACAATGAGAAAAGGATATAGAGGTTTGGAGGAAAGAACAGTACCATACAACCAATACCAACCCAAGAGCTCAAGTCAGAGCCAAAATGCATTCACAACATCAACTACAAAATGGGGTCTGCTCCAGGATCAATATCCTAGCATACTGCTGTAAATAATGAGTGTCTACTTAGATGGGCCTCTTATAGGTAATTTGGTTGGGGGTTCCAGACTGGAAATGTGAAGGATCCATCCATATCCAGACTACTTATTAATCTTACATGACTATAATGAGACTAATTGTTGAAGGGGTGATCAAATCTTTTTCATTGTCTATATGTTAAGGGGGAGGGGGGTTGAGGTTTAAATGTGGATGGTAGGCTAGCTGACAGGTCTGCTCTGGTTCACAGCCCCAGTTCCTGTGCGTAGCGCCTACCTGTGACTGCACATTGGCTCCGACTTGTGCCCCTTGGTAAGAATCCCCATTCAGATTCTGCATGCTCATGAACAAGTCCCCCGAGTTTGGGAGGTTAAAAGAACCTGACGAACCTAGAAAGGAAAGATGTAAGGAGCTGAATAACGAGAGGATGAGAAAGAGAAAGAGAGGCTATCACAGACTCACACATACACACAGTGTACGAGGACATACACACACCACACGCCACACTAGGAAGTGATGCTCGGAAAGCAAGCAACAAAAGGACAGCAAAAGAAACAAGGAAGAAATGAAAGGACAAGGATGGGGATGATGGCCTGGTTGCATTAAAACTCTAAAAGGGCATGTCGGGGTCACCAAAAATGGCAAATTAAATGGGGGAAATCACAAAAAGGCACAGAGATGGTGTATGGAGTTGGAAGTCTAGGTTTTCCACAGGGGTTCACACCTAATACTACTCTAGTGGACG
>CAIGQV010017835.1:7414526-7426707 GCA_903798115.1 Danio jaintianensis | reverse complement strand
AGCAGGGATTGCATTCAATTAAATTTACCTAACTATTCCCTGCGCATGGGTGCTCTAAATCTTCAGGCTCTGACAGAGAGTTAATCATTACTTTCAGACTATCCAACAAACTGGGCATGTGCTGGTTTGGTGGGGGTTGTGGTCTCACCTGGGATACTGTTATGCTGCACTTCTTAGCCAGCTCCTCTTTGGCCTCTTCGCTGGGGTAAGGGTTACTAAGATGCGAGTAAAAATACTCATTCAGGATCTCGGTCGCCTGCTTACTGAAGTTCCGCCGTTTCCGTCTGCCGTTGCACAAGTTTTTTTTGGGGGGGGTGGGGTGGGAGGGGGTTGGACAAGAGAAGGAAGGCAATTAGAGAAACTCAAATAAAACCATGTGTGATGGCCAAACTCATAATGAAGCTGCTGGCAGGAAATGAAGTCGGGAAGGCTATTATCGGAATACATATGTAGACGCACAAATGGACGTTGTTACGTTATCAGTTGAGCTTTAAGCGAAGCGTGAAATGTTCAGTGTTTAGAGCGACAAGCGTTCCCTCTCTCTCTTGTGCTTTCATTCTGATGGGGGCGTTTAGAGGTGCTCAAGCATTCCCAGTCAGAGCTGTATCTTGGGACATTAGGGAAATCAAGCCATGGCCAGCTGAACACTGTTCCTCAAGTACTGGGGCAGGGCCTGATGGAGTTGCACTTACCGCCACTCACTGCAGCAGCCCACCCCACCACGGTTAAGCGCTGGCTTCTTTCTCTCGCCTTGTTTAATGCCTTTCACACGAGTGGCCGGCCAAACGATTGTGCTTCCGCTTCACTTGAGTGTTCTCCTCGAGACCTCATCCACTCTTTTCTCATGTTCACTGCATCATTTCTCTCCCCTGTACGCCTCTCCAGATCGCCTCTACCAACTGTTTGTGATTACAGTAATCTGGACCACCTGCTGATGACCTCCTACCCACCAAACGCAAATGACTTCATTTCCACTCTATAAAACTCTTAACTGCTTTCAGGTGCTTAGCATGACTGTGTTCGGTGGATGGTCTCTAAGCTCTAAAACCCTTGTCTTGGCAACACCCCATCTTAACCGCTAGTGGTTGAATAATGTTGAATACATTATTGTGCATGGCTTATAACAGTTCGATCAGTGGGAATGCCTGAACCCTGGCTGTGTAGGTTATAAGTTCATGCTTCAAGAAACAATTCATAAAACAAGTACCAATTGAAGATTTTTCACTTTTCTCTTTTTCTCTGTGTTTCTATTAATGCAATTATGATTCATATGTTGTCACTTTGAATAACATATAGTTGCAGATGATAGTAGAAGTAGTTAGATTTTTTCAAACACAAGTGAGAATCATTTGTAATGACACAAACAAAAAAAATGAAAAACTGAGGACACCAACCTGGCGTCAAGGAAGCGGGACCTCAAGATCATGACAGCCTCACAGGTGCTCTGTTTAAGCTGCATTTGGATGGAGCTGAATTTGCGATGAATGATGCTGACCATGCGTTCAATCTCTTTGGGCGAGATGGGCCGTGTGCGAGACTGCTCCCTCAACAGGTTCATGACGTGGGTAGTGAACTCATTACATGCCTGTGGAGAAAGACAAGTTTGAGCTTAAGACTGCGGCTTTAAATTTCGACTGAGGATGTAGGTGTAAAAAGCAAATGGAATTATTCCAAAGTCTTTAGGACCCACTACTGAGACTCAGCAGCTATGTGCAATGAATAATTTCTGAATGTACAATTCATCATATCTTCACTTAAAACCCCCAAAAAACTTCCTAGAGATCGACCCTCTTTTTAAAATTGTTATATAGTCTCAGCGCAGAAATGACAGAAATGCTCTTTGACGTTATTCCGCAGAAGAAGCACATCAGTTCAACTGCATTCGTTTGAAGCTCTCCAGAGCAGCAATCAGCAATATTTGAAGCAAGTTCAAAGCTGCTGCTCTTGAAAGCTTGGAAAAAACACCATCCATATACTGTTTGTAGTGCTGCTGAGGACTTAAACGGCTTAATAGGTGAAGTCATCTATGAATGCAAATGCCGATTTGCAATTTGGCACCTGCCCAGCGCCCGTAGAATTTAAACAGCTTTTCGTTAAAGCAGTGGTTCATACATGATTAATTAGAATAACTCATTTAGGTAATGCACACTTTAGCTCATTACTCTGAGTAAAATTTGTTAAGTATTTACATTTAGATAATTAAAACGAGGAACACCCTTAAGAAAGATGCATTTACTCCGGGTGAAGGGTTGAGCCACCTTTTCCGCATGCTTCTTTTTTAAACGCTTGCAAGTAATCAGGCTAATTTAGCCCATTCTCTGGCAAACCCATCAGCTAAACAACTTCCATATCATAATAAAAGGATTGTTATTTACAAATAAAAGTGCTCCCCAGACCATTCTTGATTGTTTACGGTGTAAGTGCACTCTACAGCAGGTCAATGACACAAGAGTGACTGTGAATCAAGACAAGGAAAAGCATTACAAAAATGTTCACACTTTAAGATAAGCTTACACTAGTTAATGTAAGTTAACAGATTTGAACCCAGACAACTTGTACAACATTTATTAACAATCACAGTCTGATTTAATCACAGCACTAACAGTGAACAGCTATATTTTCATTAACAAAGTTAACAAAGATGAATAAATACTGTAATATGTGTATTGTTCATTGTTTGTTTATGCTAGTAAATACATTAGCATACTGTCTTTTAAACAAAACATGCGTCTTAACAAATGTAAATCGATATATTGTTTATGTATGAGTAAACAGGGATATTTTTTGATAATTTTGTCGCTTAAACTCTAACCATTATCAATTAGTTAGCCAAAGCTGCAACTATACATATTTACTATCTGTTTTAGCCATATTTCAGTGACTTAATGAAGTAAAGGTGAATAAAAACATGCATATCTATATTTTTTATATGTACATTATTGTAGTACAGCTAGTGCTAAATACAGTGTCATCCCACTTTGGCCTTTAAAATATTTATATGAAACTGAAAAAAATAACACAAATTTCAGGGCATGCGAACACTCCTCCAGTGAACCCAAAAAAAGTGTTAACTAATGGAACCTTATTGTAAAGTGTTACCAATCTAGTTCTTAGAAATGTGTTAAATGTGTATGTTTTCATTTATATATATATATTTATTTATTTTATTTTTTTTCCAAGGGATTTCCTCAAAACCCCCACCATTTTAACTACACCTGGGGAAACAAAAATGATGGAAAGGCCCTCGTTTAACTCGTCCTTGATTATGAGGAAAATAACTAAAGCGCTGAATCAAAAATTAATGTCAGCTCCATTAAAGAATCAATACATGACCTCAATGAAGCAGCGCGTCCCGCATAGCCACACTCTCAAATGTACTACGCAATCAGAAGCTGCTCTCCACACTGTAACTAAAAGCGTCTGCTCAATATTTATAAGAGGATGTCTAGACTACCGCTGTTCAGGGGTCAGGTAAGTTGAAGATGTCCTAATGCCTGAATACCACCATAAATCACATCTGCTCTCAGTCGTAATCATGATAGACAGGACTGTAAAATGCAAAATGCTTGCTCAGGTTTAGACCTCTGACACCTTCAGTTCAGATGAAGGCCTCTGGGTCTCCTTTTAAACCTGTCATGGAGCGCCAGTGAAAAAATATCTATTCAGACAGAACAGCAAGCTGGGATTATTCACGCTTATGGGATCGATGCAAATGTGTGGATGCAGATGCAAAGCTCTTTTGTAGTGTTCTTGGCTCTGTACCATACAATTAGGTTGTGCTTTGTAACGTTACTACTGTAGATTTTCATTTTCATTGCTTACAAAGCTAAAAAAAAAATATTTTGGTCCTTGGTTCTACGTAATTAAATGCAACATCATTTGCTTTTGACTAACATTAACCTAGTCTTGTCATCATAATCAGCACAAAAATGAAATCTATTTGCAGAAAGAAAAAAAAAAGATCACACTATAGTTCATAGTTCAGGTTTTTCAATTATAAACATTATACACTGCAAAAAGTTTATGACAAAAAATCATGACTATTGTTATGATCACCAGCAATCTAGCGGCTGCAGATCACTGGTCAACACGCAGTTTGCTGGAGAACTACATTATGGACTACAACTCCCTACATGCACTTCGCACACACACAGCTGTTCCGCTTTCGGTTGATTACACACACACACACACAGCCCGAAGATCATCAAAGACTAATAACTTAATAAAATAATAAGGACTATTTAAGCTGCACGCACATACACCTCGGGGCTGAGCCTTGCAATATTGTAATGTTTTCATGTCTGAGTATTATCCTGTCTGGTCTTCCGTGTTCCGCGCCTTGCCTTGTTCTTCCGTGTATTGATCCCTAGCCGCATAGCCTGACCTTTTGCCTGCTTGACTACGTCTTTGGATAACCCTGTTTATACTGTTTTGCACCTGTTATGATCTCTGCCTGTATGACTACTCCGCTAAATAAATGCTGCATTTACAAATAAACAGCTGTGTGTGTGCGAAGTGCATGTAGGGAGTTGTAGTCCATAATGTGGCGGATTTGTAGTTCTGCAGCCGCTAGATCGCTGGTGATCATAACAACTATAGATGTATTTATGTTTCCTGAACTAATTTTAATATGTTAATCAGGTTTCAAGTATGTTTTTTTTTGCCTAACTTAATACTTTTAGTTTCATAGCTATACGTTGAGATGACTAGAAAAGTTAAATTGATTCATTTTAAATAAGGCAGCAAGATTTTTTTACAGTGTATAATTAGGTGCACTAAGTAATATTTAAAAAATGCTTTCGACCACAGTGTTGGAACCAAAATACTGGCAGCCAATCAGCAGTAAGTAGTGGGTCTAGTAAGAAATAGAGGGCGATATCTTTGTCGGGAACATGGAATTGTTGTGTTTGTTTTGGTGCTTTTAAATATAAAAATTTGGTTAGTGCACCTGTAATGCATAATATACAAAATTCTCAGGTCCATTAAATAATATGATCAGATACATATATGATGCATTCTTAAATTATGAGATTGATAAATGTTTATATACATATTTTTGTTTCATCAAGTAATATATTTATCTTATAATGAGGTTAAATTACACTTTTACATACAACTTCAGAATATTAGAAAATATATTCATACAATTGAATCAAAACATTTAATAGGGATAGTTTGTGTAACTTTAACTAAATCTTAAACTATACAAGTAAAAAAACTATTTAATTTAAAATAAAATGAACTAGTAAAAACATATTTTTTTCAGCTAGTGGCCAAGGAACTTTTCATTCAGTTTAAAATGTAAAAACGTAAATAAAAATGAATAACAGTGTATACACACACAGCAAAATTAATACAATCTTTTCTACAATTAAAATGAACTCTAAATTTAATAATATAGCTCAATTCAAATGATAAAATTAGATCACAATAACTACTCAGTGATACTAAAATAACATCGGTTGTGGGCTAAATGTATGGGGAAGAAAGCGCAGAGGAATTTCAGTATGACAGTATTTGTTGTAAGCTGTTAAGGCCTTACTGGACTGTAGTGTATATTGTCAATCACCTGCTCGTATTTCTCCAGCTCGGTGTGGTAGATCTGTCTGATCTGGGAGAGTTTGGCCCTGTAGTCGGAGTGCTCGATGGAGTTGTCAGTGGGACTGCCAGCCGCTGCTGCTGCCGCCGCCGCCGCCGCTGATCCTCCACCCTTCTCTGGTCCAGCTACACCCTCCGCCAGCAGCATGTTGTCCAGACGCATCAGCTGTGGATCTGGTGGATCCTCCTCCTGAGCCCCGCGGATACTTAGACCTGATCAACAAAAAAACAAGAGATGCTCAGTGACATGATGAGGCTTTTTATATTCTTACACAGTTTCAAGAAGATGTATAAATCAGTTTGGAACAGTGGAACATAACAAAATTTCAGCATTGTTTTTTACAGAAGTATAAAGGACATAGAATTGTATGGAGGACTGTTTCCATTGTGGCATTAAGAAAGTAAGTCATTTGTCTCCCATAACTTGACTTTTTCTCTGTAGAATGTCAAGCTTATCTCACAATATCAAATTATATACTTGCAATTCCAATTGAACATCTCACAATTGTGATTTTTATGCCTCACACAAAAAAGTTACCTTTTAAACCTGCAATTACAAGGTAACACCTAGAAACTGTAAATTACTTTTTTTTTTGTCAGATTTAGTCAGCAAAATAATGTTTTTCGTTTTGACATAAAACTACTTTGCTTACCCCATTGGCAGATTATTTTGCTAGTTTTAAGGAAAAAGTCATTTAATTTTGACTCATTTAATTATTTCTTAAAACAAGACTATATATTTTTTGCCTGTCTAGAAAATGCTAGAAAAATACTTTTTAGATATTTGGACTAGAAACAAGACAAAAAATCGAAGTAAGAAAAGCATTTTTTGCAGTGTTCCAGCATTGAGAATAAAGCAACAAGTTATTGATACTTTGCAAAAACAATAATCAAATAAATAAATAAAGACACATTCTGCATGAGCCCACCCACTGCCCTCATAAACCGTAAACAATTAAAGGGTGAATTAATTATTGTCAAATGATGGAATTTGCTATCAGTTTTAATCACAGACACACCATCACACAAGCAGCGAGGCTCTGCAATCGAGTCTGCCAGCAAATACCACGATCTGTCACAACAGGCCAAAATAGCTCCAGATTGTATTTAAGTAAAAAAAAAAACGTGGTCCACTTCCGGCCCATCGCTATGCTTGAGTTCAAGTGAGACGGATCGGGGCGCTGGAGGTATTGAGAAAGTGCTGAAAAGGCCCGTAGGTACGAATTTGTTTTTCCTCTGTTTTGCAGCGCTGCCGTCTCAAATTTTCACAGCACACTGCACACACGGTTTGTGTACTCACAGCCATACATGACAGGGACACTCGCCGACTGACACACACTCGACGGCGTGATGACACCTCTCCATGCTGAGGCGATGCTAAACAGAAAGAAGCGCGTCTACACGTGTCTGAACGCGCTCGCCTGCTGCTCCCAAATCATGAGCACCGCGTAATAACTAGCAGAAAAAGTGTTCTCACAAGTGCCATTATGTTTTGTTGCTAACAAACTGTTTTATTATACATCCTGGGTTCTGCTCTGTGCAGAGGATGGGCTGTTTGAAATGTATGTAAATTTGCATAGCAATCGATATGAGGGTGAAAGATTGCTCATTGTGTTTGCCTGATATTCATAATGAACCTCGGAGCAGTAAAGAGCCATTAAGATTGATTACAAACTTCCTCATCACGCTTGCCTCTCTTTCTCTCTTTCTGTGTTTGCATAATGAACACTATTCATACTGGAGAATAATGAAGCAGAAAAAAGTTCTTTTAGTGAAAGATTTTAATCAAATGTTTTAATCTTAACATGTATTTGGAATGGATGTTTTTTTTAAGGAGCAAGAGGGCTGTGCTTTTTTTCTTTGTTAATGTCTCAAATTTGTAGAAGTAGTAGTAGTAGAAGTAGTAGTTGTTGTTGTCTAAAATAACATAATATCCAAATATCCACTGGATGCCCCACCTCATGGTAAAGCCCAAAATATACGTATACATACTATATGGATATATACACCAATATGGAAAATTATGATAAGTAAAATAACATTTAAATAAACAAACAAACAAATAAACAAACAAATGAACAAAGGAACAAATGAAGGAACAAATGAATGAACGAATGAACGAACGAACGAACAAACGAACAATTACATCCATACATAGATACATAGATACATACATGCATACAGCTTTGCTTGAATATGTTACATTTAATACATAAAATAGTAATTAACTCAAAAAAACCCAAAAAACTGCTTAAAAACTTTTTAATAAAAGAAAACTAATTAATTAGACGTTGTCAATCAAATTAAACTTTAAATTGTATTTTAAATAAATATTTCATTTAAATACTATTAAATCGTGATATTTTTCTGAGCCTGACTACAGGAAAAAAAAAAACAGTTTTCAACTGGTTTGTACATGCTGGAGACTTACTACTGATTACAGAACTGGCTTTACTGACCAAATGTGAACACAAATACCTTTGATTAACAGTGCAGAGCAACCAGAGAAAATAATATATACTTTACTGGCCAATAATTTTTTTCAGCTATTTTTATTTATAAGTCCACCACGTTGGGTTTTAGTTTTTTTTGCACATGCGATTGTAAAGGTTTTTGCACTACTTAGTTAGTCCACAAGGTGTCAACACTGAACCGAAATGTTTACGGAACAGTCAGAAAAGAAACAAGAGAGAAGAACAACTAACTACAGAAGATGTCAAAAAGACTTTTTTATTGCTTATATAGATTTCAAATAGAAAAAAGCACAGACACTAAAAGAGGATTAATATTTCTAGTGCGCTTGTGTTTAGCGCCTGTGTTTGAACAGATATACATTCGTCTGTGCATAAAAATACAAAATATTCCTGGCAGCGATCATAATTATATCATTCAGCAAATAGGTTTGGGCACTGGCTTGATGTAAAGGGTCCAGCTTTAAAAGCCAGACATAAAATAAAAACAAAAACCTCAATAAAAAAATGAGCTGAGATTAGCATACTATTATTTAGTTAACACAATGGGGGGAAAAATCATCATGGATGCACAAAGAAATGTCTTGGACTAAGTGGAGCGTGTGTATGGTGTGGTTGGGTATTTTGGATGGTTTAAGTAGTGGGTGATTTGGGGGTTCTGAGAGTTTCTAAGAGCTTCATTACAGGCTTCATTAAGATACTGTGAGATGCTGAATCCTAAATGAGCAGATTACTGACTTTATTATTGCACTGTGGAAGCCTGGCAACCAGCTAAGCCTCTTTGTGTGGTTGACAGAGACACAAAGACACACATCACATACAGTACACACACTTACTCACACACATTACACAGAAGTATGCAGAAGTACGCAGGTACTGTATGTTTCATGGGAAAACATTTTTGGGTATTTGTTGACAAAAAAAAAAAAATATTTCGGCCAATGTGCTTGGAAATATTATATAGTTAAAAAAGGTGGCAGTAGGACATTAAAATTAAGGTTTTGAAGTGTCTTGGGTTCAACAAAGCTATATTTATTTGATTAAAAATACAAATTAATTAGTGTTAAATATAGCCATTTAAAATAACAGTTCTCTATTTGAAAATATTTTAAAATTAAATTTATTATTATGATTGCAAATGCTGCATTTTCAAGATCACCAGTAATCAGTGTAACCCTTCAAAATCATTGTAACATGCTGATGTACTGCAAATTTATTAAATAAATAAATAAATAAATAAATAAATACAGAAAATGACTACGTGACAAAATGTGATATTATTTTTAGAATTATTTAATGAATAGAAAGTAAAATAGTCTATTTTTATGAAATATAAATGTAATGTAAGTTGTATTTTTTAATGCATTTTTTTCCCAGAATAAAAGTAATAAGTTCTTAAGTCTTATAAAATAAGTCTAAATAAACTAAACTAAACTAAACTAAATTAAATTAAATTAAATTAAATTAAATTAAAATAAAATAAAATAAAATAAAATAAAATAAAATAAAATAAAATAAAATAAAATAAAATACTGCACACATTGCATTATTTTAATTTATTTCCATAATTATTTTTTTGGTCAACCTGGTTTATTTAATGAATCCCCATCAAAATCAATATACACAGACGCAAACACTATTGACTAAAGTCATACATCAACAACACTTGCTTCCAAACCTCTCGCAACACAAACCAACATTTACACATTCATTTCATTGTTTTGTAAACACTCGCTCCCATAAAAAGCGCACAAAAAAGCAACAATCCATCAACACCAGCGGCGAGCAAAACCCAGACAACCAAACAAACCCCCAACCACACACGGCCACTCCAGCTAACCCACTTCTGTAAATAAACAAAGACAAGCCGCTGTCAACATGAAGAGACCATTTACTCCACTAACACAACAAATCTGCAGAGCCTGGTCTGGCGATGGAGGTGCGATATTGATCATGTATGTGCTGTTGATATTAGGCCATGGGGTGTAATGGTGTGAGAGGCCGAGGATGAATGAGGTCATTTGTGTGCTGGACAATGCAGTGTCAGCGGACAGAGCCAAGGCCACAGCGGGGACACACACACGACCCCCTCTATTCACTCCTGGAGTAGACACACAAAAACATGATCACAACCACAACACTGATATAGAGACACACATGACCCTCTCAGATCAAGAATCTGGTCAGAATCACTATCATTAAATCTACATCCCCTATGCTGATCCAAAAGTACTGTAGTGTCATTTGAGATATTACAATAGTTTTTATTAAGCTGGACAGTTGAATCAATTTTCATGTTTTCATATTTTCGTGATTGATAATTTAATTGATTGATTGATTGATTAACTGATTGGTTGTGGTCATTTATTTATTAATTGTGTGGTCATTTTACTTTTTAAAATTATATTATAGTTTTTTTTTTATCATTATAGCTTACTATATTGTGTAAAATTCCTGGGTTTTATTCATTGTTAGGTAATTTGATTTGTCAATTTTGTCACTTTCATTCATTCATTTTCTTTTTGGCTTAGTCCCTTTATTAATCAGGGGTCGCCACAGCGGAATGAACCGCCAACTTATCCAGCATATGTTTTACGTAGAGGATGGCCTTCCAGCCACAACCTAACACTGGGAGCACCCGGAGGAAACCCACGCCAACACGGGGAGAACATGCAAACTCCACACAAAAATGCCAACTGACCCAGCCGGGGCTCAAACCAGTGACCTTCTTGCTGTGAGGCGATCGTGCTACCCACTGCGCCACCATGACACTAATTTTGTCACTTTACATTTGTTTTAATTGATTTCAGTTAAAGTTTTGTATTAATTAATGTTTTTTTTCTATTTCATTGATTGATTGTTTATCTATTTCTCTGTCTATATGGTTTTATTAATTTATATTTACATCTTAATTTAAATACATCAAGTTAACCTAAATATGTTTTCTTTTTTGCCATTTTCTTTCAATCATCATATATTTAATTTATTTTACCAACAAAAATTTTTAAGTTTGGCTTTGGTTTTAGTTAACTATACCATAACCTTAATTTAACTGTGTTGTGTTTAACTGGATCAGCCCAAAACGTTCCCCATAGGATGTTGTAATGACACTCAGCAGATGTTGTCTGCGGTTTGCCATGTTTATCAGACATTTGTCCACAAATACAGCTTAAAAAAGGCTGATGCTTTCCAGATGATTTGAGTTCTCACTGAATTGCATATGCAAGTATTCGTATGTTTGAGTTTGAGTTTGATTTATGCTACATTAGAAACATAAAAAAGGCTCGATTTTGAGCCCGCTTTATTTCTTTCCACATTTCTGTCAGGTATATTAAACACACCACGACTGACACATTTCCACACCGGCCTCAGTTGTCACTAGCATTCGCCTCAGTCGCTCCTGAAGGACCGGCGAATTTACAGAGCTTTTCACTTAAACAGACATAAATCAGCACTTTCATTCAAACCAAATAATCTGAGGCCATAAAGAGCTGCTTGTCTCACACTGTATATTATTACCGCCGAGTTCCTGCGAGCAATAACACGACGGTTCACAGGCAAAGCCGAAACGGAGCGGGACGTGTGGATGTGACATGTAATGCAGTTAAAGGTCCTGTCGCCCACACTGGCCCTGACACTTTTATCATACGTGTCCATTTGTATTTGGGAAATGGCGGAGATAGAAATGATTACTGTGCTGTAAGGAGAGAGAGAGAGAGAGAGAGAGAGAGAGAGAGAGAGAGAGAGAAAGAAAGAGAGAGAGAGAGTTGGGGCCTCCAGGCTGCAGGACGGGTGCAGTGGTGCCACTGCAGCCCAGGAGAGCCATCCATAACAAGCAGCTTTATAGACACTGAACCCCCTCCTTCTCTGCTCTGCTTCACCTGCTGCTGGAGCTTCCAGGAAAAACAGTGCTTTCACTTTACAACAGAACAAGAGGACAGTCACTGATTGTTTTGTTATTACCTTGTTTGTTCCCAGTGTGTTTTTGGGTTGTCTTTTTCTCTCCCTTTTAGTTAATGCATCTAAAATAATATAAAGGTATATCATTTATACAACTAATACAACTTGAAATTAAAATGTTTGTTTTTATATATATATATATATATATATAT
>CAIGQV010017835.1:7374214-7404526 GCA_903798115.1 Danio jaintianensis | reverse complement strand
ACACACACACACACACACACACACACACACACACACACACACACAGTATATATGTTTTTTTTATATTTATTTATTTAAAAAAAAATTTTTTGAGAAATTCAGTGACCAAAAAAAATGTATAATAATTAGTTGAGGTTGATTGTATTTACAGTGTAGAATCCAACGATTCATATTGAAGATGGATATATATATAAAAAAAATATTAGTTATTAATTTTCTTTAATGCTTGGAAAAACAATATTTGGTTACTGTTATGGCACAAAATGGCCTTTTAGGATTGCCAACTTTCTACACTAGTAAGAGCACAATAACAATAAGTATTGTTTAGCAAACCATCTCAATAAAGTGTTGCACAAACATCTTAGCATCTGTTTGCAGAAAATATTAAAATTCAGCACAAGCTTGGTAAATTATCAGTGTTTACAGATTGAGCGACACCAAGTAAGCGAGAGCAGGAGGAAAGAGAAATGATGGAGCAGTACACTTGGACTGGGAGGAAGATGATGTTGATGATACACGCTATCTCTTTCCTCACATGCAATGATAAGCTAATCAGCACTGTTGACAGCGACGTGTGACAATACACACACAAACACACACACACACACACCTCGGAGCTGGGACAGGGCATTGGAGTTTCAACATCTGAATTTTAAAAGGCAATAGAGAAGGAGCGAAAGAAAGAGGGAGACGGAGAGCGAGAGAGACGTGACTAAAAGTGGCAGCAGTCAAGAGTAGAGGATTTCCTGTCAGTTCAGGTAGCCTGGATGTCCCAAGATGATGATGCGTTTCCTCTCCCCAGGAGAGAGGTTTGTGACAGGGTGAGGGAGAGGAGGAGGGGAGAGGAGACAGGGGTGGGAAAAGATAACCCAAACAAACATCTTGTAGACATTTTGCCAAGCACACCAAAATTAATCACTGTCCCGTTGAGGAGCTGACATTTGTCTGTAGTGACACGCAGCATGAGAGTCCAGAGGGAGAGGATGAAGAAAACGCCACAGAGAGAAAGAGTCAGAGTGTCTAAACAAGAGAGCCTCTGTCACTGTGTGTGTGTATGTTTGTGTGTGTGCCCTCCTGGACATAGAGTCGGCCCGGGGCCAAGAAGCGCAGTGGTCAGCGAGAGCAGGCTGGTTTTTGTGTGTCTGTGTGGAGAACGGCCAAACCAGAGCACAAGGCCACAGTGACACAGATCGACACACTCACTTGCGCACACACACGCTGACCTGACGCGACCTATTCAGCATGGGCTCCTGTGCTGGATCTCACGGGGTCACTGGCTCTGGCCAGGCTGAGCTTTATTCAATCATTTGTTTAGCCCACATGTGTAATTAGTCACTGGTCAAGATGCTGAAGCCAGTGCTTTTTTTTTTGGTACACATACAGTAGTGAGGGCTGCAGTCTTAGTTGGTGATACAATAATGAGCTATACTTATTTCTACTATTAAAAATAACAATAATTCTGCTCTTTAAACTTTTGATTAATTGGCATTTTTAATAATAATAATTTTAAAAAAAAGCCCTGAAAAAAAAAGCTTTCTTTCATTATTTTCTTTTTTTTTCTCTGCCAGTTTGAACCTGTTCTCTTTATTGATTGAGTCTAAATGACTCGCAAAGCCATGTTACTTACTGTATGTATACCTGGTAACACTTTACAATAAGGTTGTATTAGTTAATGTTTCTTAATGCATTTACTAACATGAAGAAACGATGAACAATACATTGATTACAGTATTTGTTTATGTTAGTTGAAAATACAGTTGTTCATTGTTAGTCTGTGTTAACTCACGGTGCATTAGCTAATGTTAACAAGCATGAATTTGGATGTTAATAATGCATTAGTAAATGCTGAACTATGATTAATAAATGCTGTAAAAGTATTGTTCATAATTAGTTCATGTTAGTAAATACATGAACTTATGAAACCTTATTGTAAAGTGTGACCGTATACCTAATCAAAATCAAAGTATTTATAACATTTGAATACTTACCTATCAATAACAATCTGAATTAATGGAAAAGTGTTTAGTAGAAATGCTGATAAATGTGAATCTCTACTAATTAGTGATGTCTAATTTGCAAACATATTGCCTAATATATTTCAGTTCGAATGATTCAAACATGTTCAATAATCTAACCTAAAAAAAAACCTATAACATAATTTAAACAAAGTGATAAACGGAAGTACTAATACGAATCTTTACCAATTAATAATACCAGTTTACAAATCCAATTAGTTGTTGTAAACTGGTTCTTTTTAGTAAACCCACTCATAAATCACTCTATAATCTAACCAAATAATCTACTTACGTTATGGAAAATAAGGTGTTGTCAGAATATAAAACACTACTAATTACTACAATTTAAACAAACTGCTTAAAACTATTCTTTGATTTATTTTGGATGATTCCTAACCTAAACATAACGGAAATGTAAAGTCATAAATTGAAGCAGTGATACGATATGAATACTCTTTAAACTAATAGAATAACTGAAAACCTATACAGGAATAAATGTATAAGATACTATGTGAGAGCATGTGCTAATTTGGTGATTGAACATTGTTTTGAACTGGTTCTTTCTGATGAGTAGACTTTAGCTTTGGCATATCCTATAAAAACGCACTACTATGCATAATCACTGGATTGTAAATTGTTTACAAAGATATTTATGTTGATATATGCACACAATTTGATTCACAATAAATATTGATATTCCAACTAGTCATCATGAACCATTTCACTAAAACAAATCAAACTTCCCAACTCTAATTTTGCCTTTCCCTCTTAAACAGTGGTCTCTTCAATCTTTCAAAATTAAAATATCTCCACATTTCCAGCTTTCCATGAAATATGTATATGTGCTTTGAGCACTGTTACATTTCAATATTGTACATTTCCAATTCGACTCTCTCAATTTCTACCCTGCTTTGGGTTGTCATATTTCATGTTAATATCTGCTTAGGTTATTTGTTCTTGTCTTATTAAGCTCCTGGCCCTCATTTGTGGCCAAGGTAGTGTGCCTCTTAATGTACACCCCCAGCAAATAATGCAAATGTGTCATTGAAAGGCACTTATGAAATACCCACAGGCAACTAATCTATGCAAGCCGCCTCGTCCTTCTCCGCCACTGCCTAATTAGGCAACGGAGAAGTATGTAAAACCAGGTCACACACACACACACATACAAAAACAGGACACACAAATGGCAGGTTCTGCTGTATTAGTGTCATTATACACACACGCATGAGCACAACTGCATGCAAGGCAAGAATAAAAAGCTTTGGGCAGACGTGAATATTGCTGTAATACGCAGGCACACTAATCCCAAAATCCTCTCTGCCTGGTTTTTTCATTTCTCTCACTGTGATATGTGAGTGTGCTGGAGTGTTCCTGCATGTCAGATGCCCACATGTGCATGTCTTTTTTTTTATGTGCGTGTATGTGCAAGGGCGTGTTGATAAACAACAAAAGCAGCGTTAGAAAAATACAGCTGGGCCGTGATCCAGTGCCAAAGAAATGACTTTTTGCAATGGTGTCCTCTGAGCCAGACTTGACAGTCCATCATTTAAATTTGGCTGCAGTGAATCCACAGCAAAGACTCTGCTGCCTGGAGCGGAGAGAGAGAGAGAGAGAGAGAGAGAGAGAGAGAGAGAGAGAGAGAGAGAGAGAGAGAGAGAGAGATCTGAAGGGTCTCTTCTTTCTTTCCGAGAAAGAGCTACACTCCAAATTACAGATTAGCATTGCCTTGTTTTCTGCATCCTGAGGCTGGAAACCAGCGGAGCTCCAATCACAGAGGATACACATTCACCACACAACTCGCGTGCAATTATTTCAGCAATAACACTCTTCAAAATCCATTACATAGCGCGCAAGCACACAAATCAGGTGTGAAGGAACAAGTAGGGCCGTCTAAAGTTCCTTGAAATATCCGGAAAATTCCTCGCTAATGCCTAAAGCGGTTTGTTCAGCTGAACTAGCCCATTACTGGGTATAAAAGTGTAAAAGCTCATACAAACAGTTTTGGGAGACAAGTAAAAGAAAAGAGTAGACTTTTATTAAGCAGGCCTTAAAGGGACTGTTCGCTCAAAATGATAGTTCTGTCATAATTTACTCGCAAAATCGCATTTAGCATAATGCTAACAATATACTTTTTCTTGAAATTGTGGTAAAATCCATTGCGGATGCCTACAGAGGTTTGTTCACATGCACCAGCCCATACAGAGAATAAACTCAACAGATTAAAGTGTAGATCTTTATTTAAGGGCCCTATGGGACAGATCAGGCAAAATGCAATGTCAACATTTACTCAGATATTAAGCATTTGGTTAAATGACTAATTTGAATATAAAGTGTCCATTGATATGTGTTTTGCTATACAATATGTACTGTGGTATTATAAATATACTGGAGTTATCAGATGCAATAAGAAGTACTTATGATATGCGAAAATGACAAACATTTGATTAGAGAAAAAAATGATGAAAATAAAATGTCTATAAGGTGATCTTTTCATACACTTAAAGTCATAACTGTAGAGAAAAAACAATACAGCACATTCTACCAAACAACGAATGATACACACAACCTTTGGAGTTATTGCAAAGATAACCAACATTAACCTTTAACACTAGACAATACAAACCAGTAGTATCTAATTGTAAATAAATTACTCTAATTATTGTACTGTTCTTAATTTGGCACAAATTAATGAACTAAATGTAGAAATATATACAAAACATATCTCTTAATGGGGGTTTTAGGCCTGAACTCTGGCCTCCGGGTACCTCATATGTTAACAATTTAATGGCAAATATTAACAACATCACACCTTTCCATTCCAAAACACACTGAAATGTCGAGAACTCGGCTTATCGCTAAACGCTGATGAGAAAGAGAGGTGGAGAGGGAGATAAAGAGAGAGGGAAAGGTCTTGCTTAGCTAATTACAGTAATTAACAGTTACAGATTTAATTGGAGGGGAAGACATTAGTGGAGATAACATTTTGTCGGTTGTGGTCGGGGTGGACCAGTGTCTTGCCAACGTGCCTTTGTCTCGGGGCGAGGAACAGCGCTCGTTGACACGACATGCGTCAGGTTGAGATGCCGGGGCTCGTCAAGCACGCGTAACCGCCTGCGCTAACAAGCTGGAGGGTTAATGAGAGCATACAAGCTCCACACAATAACAGCACCATTAGCCTAGCTAACTAACAAACAATTCAATCTCTGCACTCTGTCCGCTATTCTCAGGATTGACGCTTTCAGCCACAATGGTTTGAGGCTAAAGACATAGCTTTGTGTACTTTAGCTGTTATTATTTAGCTTATTTCACATTTATGAAACAGATGAGGGGAAACAAGCACTTCATCTCCATTTTCTAGCAGACTGCAGTGGCGATTGACCTTTTCAGATTGGATTGCCTTGTTTGTTATGTTTTGTGGATTGTATTAACTTGATCTCCTTTTTTTGTGGGATTGTGGTATATTTTGCCCTAATTTAGATGTTTATCCAACAGATTCACAGGTTGTACTTGTACTAGTAGCCCAGACTGCATTTAAAAAAGTCACATGTAGCCACATCAGTTGAAACGAATAGTCTAAATCTGAAAAAAAAAAAAAATAATAATTCATTCTGATTGTAGAGGGTGGTTATTTATTTCTAATCTTATTATTACCACATGTAAGCACTCAAATCTACTGTACACTGAAACGATGAAAAAGAAAATATGATGCAATGACAGTGTCAACAATGTGAAGATCACGTCAGAAGACCAAATCTATTATTCATTGTCCATACAAATTCAGATTCATTAGTCTGAATGATTTCCTTCCTACTGAAACAAAAAAGTGTCCATGTAAACATAGCCAGTGTGAGAGCAATTCAATCTCTGCGCTGTCCTTTCTTCTCAGAACTTGACACTTTTAGCCACCTCGGTTCAACGGTTTCAGGCTGAAGATGAAGCTCTGAGAGCGCTTGGTGGACCAAAGCTGTTATTATTATCCTTTTTTTTCATTTTTATGAAACAGATGAGGGGAAACATGCACTTCATCTCCATTTTCTAGCCGACTGCAGTGGCGACTGACCTTTTCAGATTGGATTGCCTTATGTTTCTGTTCCACATGTATATCATTTCCACAAAAGATCAGCCAGGCAGTGCAGTTTCAGGTCAAACACAAGGCATTACATGCGCAAAAAGCCCACCCCATTCACCCGCTCGCTTGCTTTTTCCCTGCCCCCCCATCCTCTTTCGCTCTCTCAGCTTAAAGAAGCTGGCACTTATACCGTAAAGTGCTCGTTCGATTCACAGGATCGTCTTTCAAAATGTGTTTGTGAAATCCCACACCCCTTTGAAATGCGAGGGGATTTATTGGAACATGGTCCATTGAGAGATTCCGAGACATTCTCCCTCCTTTTTTTTCCAGCCCTCTAAAGCCCTTTATCTCCTTGCCTCCGCTCTCGCTCCCTCTCTCCTCTGTGATTGTTGTTCACCAGTCTGTGTTGGGCAATTACAGCACAGACTGAAAAATGAGGATCCTCCGCTGCTGTGTCCGTCTTTTTAATAAGCTTTGGTAAAGATGACGTGTTTGAATGAGTTCGATATCCTCGCAGTGGGGCAGAGGAAAGGCTGATTTTAAAATATGAGTAAACAGTGTTTAGGATTTGGGAGAGGTGGGTGAGGAGGGGTTTGTTGCCGTTTCGCTCTCTCTTGTTGTTCCCTTTCGTTTCTTGTGTGCTCTGTGTGTTTGTGCATATAAACTCGAGGGCTTAGCGCAAGGGAGACTTTCGCAGATGACTTCTGCCTGCTTTTTTTGTTTTGTTTTTCTTTTTCTTTTGGAGCTTCGCAGAGGTTTACAGATTTGAATATAAATATATTTTTCAAGATAGAAATGCTTTGGTAATAGATTTTGGTGCCATGGAGAAACACAAAAAGGCCAGAATGTATGTGTGAAATAGGTAATATATTTGTGGTTATATTTAACAGCTATAATGCAAAAGAAAAAATGAGCTACTCAAGCAAGATTGTATCTAGACAAACTTTATTCCCGACAAAAATATCATAAAATATAATAACATATATACTTATATATATATATATATATATATATACATATATATATATATATATACTTATAACGCATATGACTCAAGTGACTACTCAAAATAAGCTTTATTATTATAATTTTTTTCACGACACACAATGACACAATGGCATAATGACATATGATGCAAAGAATAAGCTAATGTTGATGAACACAATAGTGTCAAAAATATATGAAGATCTTGTCAAAAAATCAAATACCCAATCCCTTTAATTAGCATTCATATAAACACTAGGATTTCATTCAGATGATTTCATTCTTACTGAAACAAAAATTGCATGAGATAGTATAAGCTAGTATAAGAACTATGATCATTGCCTGTACGAGCGTATTCCCAAATGGCTTACAGTCAATATCCCCCTTTTTTTTTTTTTACATGAGAACGTAACTCAGAGCAGAAATAACGTAAATGTCCGAAACAACCCTGAGTCTGAGCAGATCTGTGTAAAAGCGCCATGTCTGAAGCCAGTAAAACCACTCCATAAATACAATCGGTGCTGAGTGCGAGGAGCGCAGGCTCCATTCGAGAGGGGGGAAACCGAGATGGGCTGCTTCTCTTCAAGCTCTGTTCGTGCAAATGACAGCAACATTATGGGCCCCTCAATCCAGCCCGGCTAACATTCACCCAAAAGCCATATCTGTCAACATTAAATACACCCGCATTACCCATGTAAACAAAAGCATCCGCCGTCGCTGGTGCATCTGTGGCCACAAGAGCTAGCAAAAATCAGAGGCTAACACAGCTAGCTGCTTAGTCAGGTTGTGAACTCTCTTTAGCCCTCATTACTCATTCAGTCAAGAGAGAAAGAGTCTAATCTTTTTTTGTGTCTCTATTAACCCATGTTTCCTGTTTGCTTTTCAAATGGAGAAGTGATGACACTTTCAGCCATCAAAAACGGAAAGCCCATTAGATAAGCAAACACTCTGCTAAAAACAACTCTCACCTGGCTAGCAGGTACCTCAGAGATGAGGGCTTGTTTTCCTCTTTTATTTCCTTTGAAAAAACCGACGGCACTTAAGCAAGGCAAATATTTAAGTGACCACACCAGGCTGTGGAGTAAACTGTTTGTTTTTTTCATGCTTTTCCCGCACTTTTTTCCCTCATGCATTCCTCCAGCTGCCATCTTCATAGGATTTGTTTACAAATGAATGGATTCCTCCTGAGAATGGGAGACGGCAGGGGCTTTAAATTTGCCTGGGCGGTATTTCACACTAGGGTCTCTCCATCTCTCTACACACTCTTCAAATCTGACTGTCTAACATACAAGAAAGCCTGCAGGAATATGTAACACTGCTCTCCATTTCTCAACAGGCTGTTGCTCTTTGGGACGTTATGTATTGGGGCTTCATGGCACTTAACGTGTACTGTGCAGTTCTTATATTTTCGCATAAGTCTATAAGGGCGAAATGTGTATGCACGTTGTGCCCACTCTCTTACGGAGTCTCTTCTTAATACTACCTGTGCATGGAGTGAATATTTCAGTAGTGGATGAAAAAATTCTAAGCAAGTACAAATCCCTTGGACCAAATGAAATGTATTAAACATGTCAAGTTCATAAATCTCAGCTGCCTCTAAACAGGGTAATAGTGGTGTGTCCGTGTGTGCATGCGTGTGTGTGTTGCCTTCCTGAATAGTCAATTTCAATGAACACAGTTGGATGAAAGAAAGAAAGAAAGAAAGAAAGAAAGAAAGAAAGAAAGAAAGAAAGAAAGAAAGAAAGAAAGAAAGAAAGAATAGATCAACAATATAAAACAAAGAACTATTAAAAGCAAGGAGGGTTGTATGGATGACTTGATGAATAGACAGAATAAAAGTGTGTATGAATGGATGGAATGATGGAAAAGGCAATTGTATAGAAGACTGGATCAATAAAAAGTTGGAGGGAAAAAGATTGAAATGAAGTCCTCTATTACTTACAGCCATTAATTTCATAAGTAACATCCATAATTACTCAATGAAAAAGTATACAGTATTTACAACTGATTCAGAAGATGTAACCGGGAAGGATGTTGTGGATTTTAATATAATCATAATAAAAAAAACAAGCCTTCATAAAGATAAAAAGCCTAGAAAATCAACTCCAGGGGACAAATATTGCCCCTTAATAAAAAAGTTAATTTCTGACATGAAAAAATGCCTTCATTATTACACATTACAGACAAGGGCAAATTCAGCAGTTCTCGTTTTTTAATCATTTCTCCTCTGTCTGACTCCCTGCACAGCAGCCGTCGGGACGGGCAGAGCTCCGTAACCCTGAGGGGGCACTTTCACCTTCAGCACTGGATGAAAGGTACAGTGAGCCTGAAGGGTCTGCCCGCTGCTCTCGGCGCCATGCCCTGCAAAGCTGGGCACCAGCCGGGCACAACCAGGCATGCACACACACACACACAGGGACACACACCTCACCTCCCATGCCAACAGAGAGGGTGAGAAGAAATCAAAAGGTGAAACCACAGAAAAAGCAAAAAAAACTGAAAGAGAAATATGCCAGTGTTGCATTTAATGGCATAGCCCTTCTTAGGAAAATAATAATAATAATAATAATAATAATAATAATAATAATAATAATAATAATAATAATAATAATAATAATAATAAATGTTGTGGGCGTCATGGTGGCACAGTAGGTAGCACGATCGCCTTACAGCAAGAAGGTCGCTGGTTCCAGCCTCGGCTGGATCAGTTGGCATTTCTGTGTGGAGTTTGCATGTTCTCCCCGTGTTCGCGTGGGTTTCCTCCGGGTGCTCCGGTTTCTCCCACAGTCCAAAAACATGCGGTATAGGTGAATTGGGTAAGCTAAATTCTCTGTAGTGTATGTGTGTGAATGAGTGAATGAGGGTCGTCGTTGTTGTTGCGGTAGCCTCGCTGTGTGTGTTTGGAGCTTGCCTCGCTGTGTGTTTGGAGCTTCGTCGCGTAGATTCGCAATTGACATTTTTATCATAAAATACTTCCCTATTCGCTAGTATTTGTCTCTCCTACTTAGGGTGAACAAACCCTTAATACATTTAAACAAACAAATCTACTTTAAAACGTTCTGTCTCTCGAGCATCCACTTGTAGCTTTAGCCTATTAGCACCGCTGGTCAGCTAAAGCTACTGACTTCTTTCACTTACTGTCTTTGCTCTTTACCCTGTACAATGTCGCTTGTGTGTCGATCCTTGAGTGCAGGAGAAGCATCGATGGAGGCGTTGGAGTTGGAGCTGATAGCTGTGGATTCGCAGATTCGCGATCTGAAGATGAAGCGAGCACAGCTCCGGGAACAGCGGGCCCTGCTCGATGTATCCCGGGCTGCGGCTCGCTCATCTGAGGTAAGTGTGCGATACAATCTCAACACTTCGTCCACCTCAACCCCGTGTGTTTCTCTGCCCAGGCCCAGCGCACCGAGGTCGCGGCTCGTCCAGGGGTCGTTCACTCCGGCACCCGGCTACCGTGGCCCCTGGGTGCAGCCGCGGAAGGTGCATACCAGGCCTCGGGGCAGAACGTCTCCTCCTCCTGTGTTCGAGATCCCCACGGAGAACCGGTTCGCCCCCCTCCGCGAGACGGGTCGCGATGTGGCAATCATCGGTGACTCCATCGTTCGCCACGTCCGCGCTGCTTCCACTAAGGGTAACAATGTACGCACTCACTGCTTTCTCGGTGCTCGTGTTAAGGATGTTTCTGCTAAGGTTCCCGCTATCCTGAGCGCTGGTGAGAGCATCGGAGCTGTCGTCCTCCACGTGGGGACGAACGACACCGGGCTGCGGCAGACGGAGATCCTGAAGAGGGACTTCAGGAGCCTGATCGAGACGGTTCGACGCACCTCGCCCGCCACGCAGATCATCGTTTCTGGACCGCTTCCTACCTACCGCAGAGGAAATGATAAGTACAGTAGACTTTTTGCTCTGAATGAATGGCTATTAACATGGTGTAAAGAACAGAAATTGCTCTTTGCCAATAACTGGAATCTTTTCTGGGAGCGGCCTAGGTTTTTCCGTGCTGATGGGCTACACCCGAGCAATGCTGGAGCTGAACTCCTGTCGGACAACATCTCCAGGATGCTTCGTTCTATCTGACTAGTAAGTGAAAATTCACATTTTAGCAATATAGACTCTTGCTCGTCCCGCTCAAATCACAGTAATGCATATCTGGCTAACCCCATAGAGACTGTGTCTGTTCCTCGTATTATTAGATCAGGAAATAAACCTACTGTGTGCTCTAGAAAAAATCTATTAAGAATCAAACCAGAAAAACTGCAAAAAAGTGGAAACACAAATTTTTTAAAGCTTGGTCTCCTAAACATCAGGTCACTAGCACCTAAAGCACTTATCATAAATGAAATAATAACAGACAACAATCTTAATGCACTCTGTCTCACTGAAACCTGGCTGAAACAAAATGACTATATTAGTTTAAATGAAGCAACTCCTTCAGGATTCTTAAATAAGCATGAGGCTCGTCAGACTGGTCGTGGTGGTGAAGTTGCATCAATCTTTAGTGATATTCTTAATGTTAATCAGAGAAACGGACTTATGTTTAACTCTTTTGAAGTATTGGCAGTTAATGTTATGCTTCCGGATATTATGAAAAAACCTATATTATCTCTCGCTTTAATCACCATATATAGACCCCCGGGACCCTATGTCAATTTTCTAAAAGAGTTTTCGGATTTTATTTCTGACTTACTAGTTAAAACTGATAAAATACTAATTGTAGGAGACTTTAACATTCACATAGATGACGCTAACGATACATTAGGGCTCGCGTTTACAGATTTACTACAATCACTTGGGATAAAGCAAAACGTTGTTGGTCCAACCCATCGCTTAAAGCATACATTAGATCTAATTTTGTCTCATGGACTTGAGGTCATTGATGTAGACATTATACCACAAAGCGATGATATAACAGACCACTACCTCTTACTATATAAGCTGTGTTTACCTGAAATTAGCAGACCTGAACAGATATATCGCCCTGGTAGAACTATCGTCCCGTCCACTAAAGATGAATTCACAAATAACTTACCTGATCTTTCTCTATTTCTAAATGCACCCGCAAACGCAAATGACCTTGATGTAGTAATCGGCAGTATGGATGCTATCTTTACTAACACACTAAATACTGTGGCACCCATCAAATTAAAAAAGGTTAGAGAGAATAAAACTACACCATGGTATAACAGTCATACTCGCGCTCTCAAAACAGCAACCCGTGCCCTGGAACGTAAGTGGAAAAAAACTAAATTAGAGGTCTTTAGAATTGCGTACAAAGATAGTATGTCCAGCTATAGGAGGGCTCTAAAATCCGCCAGGGCTGAGCACCTCCGCAAACTAATAGAAAATAATCATAACAATCCTAGATTTTTATTTAACACCGTTGCTAAATTAACAAATAATCGGTCATCTTTGGAACAAAATGTCCCACCGCAAATTAGTAGTGATGACTTTATAAATTTCTTCAGCGATAAAATAGAAGGTTTCAGACAGAAAATAGAAGATGTTAAACTTTCGGCACCGCCTTATACTTCAGATCCATTAAACATTCTGCTGAACCAAAATAATCTACAGTGCTTCAAAATCATAGAACAGGAAGAGCTAGATAAACTTATAAATGCTTCTAAACCAGCTACATGTATGTTAGACCCAATTCCAACTAAATTACTGAAAGAATTGCTACCTGTAATAGGAGAACCTCTTCTTAACCTCATCAACTCTTCTCTATCTTTAGGCCATGTTCCAAATCCTTTCAAGCTAGCTGTTATTAAGCCTATTATTAAGAAACCACAACTGGACCCCAGCAACTTAGCTAATTATAGGCCTATTTCAAATCTTCCATTTATGTCTAAAATACTAGAAAAAGTTGTTTCTGCCCAATTATGCTGCAAATGAACAATGTTTTTGAAGTGTTTCAGTCAGGTTTCAGGCCTCATCACAGTACAGAAACCGCATTAGTGAAAATAACCAACGATTTACTCTTAGCTGCTGACCAAGGGTGCATCTCGTTATTAGTTTTACTTGATCTCAGTGCTGCATTTGACACCATCGACCACAATATCCTCATAGATCGCTTAAATTCTACAGGTGTCCGGGGACAGGCTCTACAATGGTTTAAGTCATACTTAACTGACCGTTACCAGTTTGTAAATATAAATGGACAGCTTTCTCAGGTCAGGCCAGTACAGTATGGGGTGCCTCAAGGATCAGTTTTAGGCCCTTTGCTGTTTACAATATACATGCTACCCCTGGGAGACATTATAAGAAGACACGGGATCAGCTTTCACTGCTATGCAGATGATACTCAATTATATATTTCAACAAAACCTGATGAGACGTCTGAACTGTCTAAGCTAACTGAATGTATTAAAGATGTTAAAGACTGGATGACCAACAATTTCCTTCTCTTAAATTCAGACAAAACAGAATTATTACTTATTGGGCCTAAATCCTGTACGCAGCAGATCTCACAACTCGACCTGCAATTAGAGGGAAACAAAGTTAGCTTTAGCTCTACTGTAAAAGATCTGGGTGTTATACTAGACAGCAATTTAACCTTTGAAAATCATATCTCCCATGTCACAAAAACAGCCTTCTTTCATCTGAGAAATATCGCTAAGTTACGAAGTATGCTATCCATCTCAGATGCAGAAAAACTAGTTCATGCTTTCATGACTTCTAGGCTGGATTACTGTAATGCTCTGTTCGCTGGTTGCCCAGCATCCTCTATTAATAAACTTCAGCTAGTACAAAATGCAGCTGCCAGAGTTCTTACCAGGTCTAGAAAATATGATCATATCACCCCAATTTTATCTTCCTTACACTGGCTGCCTGTTAAGTTCCGTATTGATTATAAAATATTGCTTCTTACCTATAAAGCTTTAAATAATTTAACACCTGTTTATCTAACCAACCTTCTGTCTCGCTACAATCCAACCCGCTCTTTAAGATCTCAAAACTCAGGGCTGCTGGTAGTACCTAGAATAGCAAAGTCGAATAAAGGTGGTCGAGCCTTTTCATTTATGGCTCCTAAACTCTGGAATAGCCTTCCTGATAATGTTCGAGGCTCAGACACACTCTGTTCAAAACTAGATTAAAGACCTATCTTTTTAGTAAAGCATACACTCAATGCATTGCATAACGGTATGATGCATGAATCTGCTCCACGCAGGTTTTTGCATCTCGTTTATATACACTATGAACAGCAGCTACGCTAATTATTCTCTTTATTCTCTATTTCCACCTGGGGATACTCATCCCGAGGCCCCCAGAGACTATGCAGTGCCACTAATGCAATCCAAGACCTGTGAAGAGATGACCCCAAGGTGTCCATAATCCCAGACCGGGCCGTATCCTGAGGAGCTGCTGTGGTGGTCATGGAGGAGTGGAGAGAAAAAGGACTGATTCCTGTGAGACCCCAGTGAAAGACGAGTTTTCTCTGACGTCCAGCGTTCACCAGCCTCCGGCGCCTAGACTGCAGCTCTGCACAAGACGTTTGGCCATAGGAGAAATGGTCGTGCCCAACTGAGCCTGGTTTCTCTCAAGGTTTTTTTTACTTCACTTTCGCAAATTGGTGAAGTTCGTTCCTCGCCGCTGTCGCCACTGGCTTGCATGGTTCGGGACCTGTAGAGCTGCGCATCGATGGATTTGCTCTTCAGTGTTTGGACTCTCAGCAGTGAAAATTAAACCACACTGAACTGAACTGAACTTAAACTCTAAAAACTGAACGGACACCATTCCAATTCACTATAATCTTCTATGTGAAGCTGCTTTGACACAATCTACATTGTAAAAGCGCTATAGAAATAAAGATGAATTGAATTGAATTGAATTGAGTGTGTATGGATGTTTCCCAGTGATGGGTTGGAGCTGGAAGGGCATCCACTTAGTAAAACATATGCTGGATAAGTTGGCGGTTCATTCCGCTGTGGCGACCCCAGATTAATAAAGGAAAAAAATGAATGAATGAATGAATGAATGAATAAATGTTGTCCCAAATGTCCCACATATTGTTCTAACTTTTCTTCTACAGAACATTGAAAGAAGGTATTTGGAAGAATGTTAGTAACCAATGGTCTACCAATGTAAAAACCCTGTTTCTGAATATGAATTTTTACATAATATATAGTATGCAAAAAAACAAAAAACAAACAAATAGTAGTAGTATGTCATAATTTATAAAGTCTTTAAAAGTGTAACTGTATATTATGAAATTAAAATATACATATTTATGTTTGACCGAAGAAAATCAGGCTTGGTATGACACAATTGTTTATGTTTGAGTAAACTATTTTTTAAATTAGGGTGTTTCAACCTGGGGTGCAGGAAAAAAATAAAAAATATATTATAATAATTTTATAATTTTTATCAAGATATATTCACAAACATAATTACACAATAAACAAACTAATAGCATATACACGTTTTTTAACAAATAACAAATTTTATACAAATATGAACTATATAAAACCTAAAATATGCAAACAACCAACATTGCAAAGTTTCTAAAATGATACAATTACAGAATGAAGGTCAAATGAACATTGTTATTCACCATTGTGCGGATTATGATTGGAGTATAATCTGTACTGTTCCTGTTCTCTGCAGATGAGATATAAGGGCATTATGTCTTTCTCGTGATAGCTAATCTGTGATCAGAAAAGATCAGGCGCGCTAAGAAAAGACAGTTAGTCACAGGAGTTTGTCTCATACACATAACGTTTTTTTTTTTTTTGCTCCAATCGCCAAATCCTTTGCCTCCCGCTTCACATTATCCAAGCAAAACCAAGGTCAACAGCTTAGGCATAGGTTTTAAAAGCACTCACGAAATGTCAATGGTCATGAACGGTACTGCTGAGTGTGAAACCGTGTGCGTATGTGTGAACAGACCCATGAACTCCATTAGTACAGGTTATGGTTTTAAGCCCTCTGGATGGCAGAAAAATAAATAAATAAATAAATAAATAAATAAATAAATAAAAACACACACACACACACAAACAGGGAGTACAGCTTTCATAATGCCAGAGCCCTCAGATGAACACACAAGTACATGAAAAAAGTCATCTCTCTTAGCCTTGGCTTATTACTCCAGGTCCTAAAACAAATAAGAGCCCGGGCACCTTTTAAATCACTTCAATTCCCATTTCAAAGTATAATTTAATCTTTTTTTCCCTCCTCTCTCTCGTATCCCGACATGTGACAATTACTTTATCACGGCGTAGTGACGGATTAAAAAGTTGTCAAATTAAATATTTAAGAAGTCTGTGGGCGGCCTTGAATTTGTTTAAGGTGTAACAGAGGCTGAAGTTCTACGCATTTGAAAAAAAAAAAATGAATCCATATTACTTTTCCCCATGCCATCCGGGGATATGTAGCTCCATGCTGTGTTGGGGCTGCTAATATCGCTTTTATACTTGGCCGTCAAAAGGAATATGGTTATGTATGATCACGCAGAATAAAGAAATGAATACATTCGAAGAGAGAGTGAATAATTCGTTAATGGTTCCAATTGTGCTCCCCGAGAGTAAAGCAACCAGCTCCTTTTCATGCCATTTGAATCAAAGCCCACTCAAACAGTAGTTAACAGCATTTATTTTTCAATAACTGCGGAGATCAGGGGGAAGGAAAGAGAAACACCCCTGTGGAATACCATGTAATACAAGATATGTTCTTTTGTGTTGCGGAAAAATAGAAGTGACAGGTGACAGTTACGGAACAGCAGTTTTCCTGAGATCAAAATTGTGTGCGCTACAAAGCGAGCACGCCAGATCCGGCAGGGTTAAATCTTTATAAAGACGCACAAGTTGTTGCAGCGGGATAATAGTAGCAATGAATGCAACCTCATGATGAGAATATTTTGGGGGGTTTTCTTCAATTTAAGACTGTTCAAATCTGTGCCCGGACATGAGCAATATATGAAGGAGATCCTGATAGGCACGGATTCAAACCTTGGAACACTTACAGAGCAGAAGGCTGATGGCAGTGAGAAGTCATGAGGCATCACCTCTGAATTATGGCGGCTGATGCGGGATGAGTGACAGGAAAGGAGACAGCACAGTGAGCCGTAAGTATGTGTGCGTACACAGGAAGGAAACTGCTGTGCTAGGCTGTACTAAATCTAGGACAGGGTTTAAAATTAGCATCTCTCATGGAGAGCTGCCTGCCATGGCGGTTCGTTGTCATTACTTGTCCAGTTCAGCTTGGTCCATCATAAAAAAGCAGAGTCATAGCTTAAACACAGCGGGGTCTTTCTACACAACACAGATGGACCAAATAGATAGCAACATGCAAACATTTCTCCAAACAGTCAGTTAGGGCAAATGTAAATATTTTCTGGATGATTTTTTTGAATACATTATTCATTTGCACAGTACTACTCTCCAAGAGATTATTTTTCTTCATCGAACACCATAACGTACTCACTCACTCTCATTCAGCTTATTCCCTTCTTAATCAGAAGTTGATTGATTGGTTGATTGATGATTAATAAAGTATATGCATTAAGAAAACAAAAAGGTTTTTAAGGGTCATGGCAGGTTTATGTCTATTGCAATGCCTTCATTTGTCCCTATACCGCTGTGGAAACCTCTCAGTTTAAAATGGACTTTGGGCCATTTCTTAAGCGCAGTTAATTTTTGCTCCACTGTTTGTCCTGTCACACACCCGTTTCCTTTATCCATCTCCTTCCTCTCTCATCTCTCCCTCCCAATCTTTCCGTCTTAGTCTTACACATTCCCGCTCTCGTTCTGTGGCCCCGGGCTGCATAATTAATGCATGTACTGACAGCAGTGTCACGCACTGACTGAGGAGTCCTTCGCTTTTCCCCCAACCACTCGACTGTCGTTTCACCCAGGAACAGGAACTCAGGAGACGAGTGAACGCCCCGGTATGGGACCAAACCCTCCACCCTCCTCTGTTGTTTCATCATCGTGATTGAGCAGGAAACAGGAGCAGAGCAAAACAGCGGCTTATGTTGGCGAGGCCCCGTATATATTATGCATTCTACTTCTTGGAATATATCTTTGACTGATCCTCAAATATTTCTCAAGGCTCAGACGTGTTTTACCCCATTCTTCCTGCAGCACACTCGCTCGCTATTAGGCATGAGTGGGCTGCGGTTGTACGCCCGTGTGACACGAAGCTGAAATTATGAATTGCTCCTATCAAGTGGGAGCTGTTGCAAGTTGATGAAGGGAGCGGCGGTGATTGCTGGGCGAAGGGAATGCTGTTTGGAGACGCAAACGGAATTCTATCTCAAGGAGCGATCCCTGAGGAATAGTATTGGATGTAAAGAGGATGCACCCCATTCCGGGCGTACGTTTCAACAGAGAGCAGTTTCACACCGTAGACTCTGTGATTAAATGCCAATGCCTGCCATTTTGTGGGAATACATAGAACTCCCTTGCTGATTCCCTGACCGTTTTACCTGTCAAAAACAATTGGCGGAGGACAATACGAGGGACTATGAAATAATACGAATGAAACCCGGGGCTCTCGTTGTACAGTTGCTCAATCTCAATACCTCTTGGCTTTCTTTTATCTCTACTTTCCTCCGAGGCCTACTGTGTCGGGGTTCGAGGAGAGCCGCAGATTAAGTGACTTGATCCTGCAAACATTTGAGGAATTCAGGCCCACAAAGGGGTCAGCGCAGGGGCGAAGGGATAGTCTTACACACATACACACTGCTCCATTAGCCCGTCAGTAGTGCTGTCACAGAGGCAGGCCTGTAGAGTTTTCTCAAGGAAAAATAGCCTCAACATGCTGCACTTATGTTCTCTGGTAGCGCGGCTTTGACTCGCTGCGAAGGACAATTAGAGCCCAGAAAAAGTAAAGATGAGAGAGAGAGAGAGAGAGAGAAATGGGGTGAAAAAGCTTGGAATTGAATGCATTGTTAAAGTATACAAATAATCTGAATACAACTTTTCCATTAAAAGTATTGGACTCTAATTAAACAAAACCCAAACACCAGAGCGATATATAAAAGCCCACTTTGAAATGTCTGCTAATAGTATTATATACTTTCCGCACGGATCCCTTCTTCTGTGTGCTTTGGATGTTTAATTGTGGAATGGGGGTGAAGAGGATGGGGGCTAGACTCAGGGCATCGGCCACTTTTCTCAAATTCGATTACGTTTGCATCTCGAGGTTCATGTCCAAGCTGTAATGCTGTGTCTTCCAATAAAGTTTGCTGGTTTGGAAATGCTGCATTAAGAAAACAGAAATGCACAGCAGAGTCTCCTGCACTTTCTCTCAATTGGATTTTCTTAATCTTGCTGGGACCTGACACTGTCAAACAAAAATGCAAATGAATATTTAGGGCTTTTTGTAGGGGGCAGGAAGACTAAGTATTGTTTTGAAATTTAAGCAGCCGGTGGGAGTACATATCATTCCTGTTATGCAGTATCTTCTGAACTTTAGTATTTCATCTTTACTGATTATAGCTTGATAATCTATGTAATTTTTTGAAATGTTAATAAAATACAGATCTTTTGACTTTATCAAACAAAACTGGATTGAACCAACAAATGCCAGAAAAAAAAATATGTCCAGATGTTTGGGATGTTGATTTTTAGATAAAAAATGATTGCTTCCTAGAGGATGATGTCATTAGAAAACTGGCCTTTGTTAAAAGACATATTGCAAATGCTAACAGGAAGGAACTAATTAGCTAATTTCCAAAGAAAACATTATTATCCGTTATAAATACTGTATGTTTAAAAATGTGTTAGAAAACTAGGAAAATTAGATAATAATAATTGCTATTTTCTTAATACAACAACGCCCCAATTATTCAAAAGTCAGCATTTTCTTAATTGTGCTTTAAAGAATGTAGGTTTAACCTTTTACCTAATATACCATATTAAGACGTACAGTACAGATATCAAAAAGTTCTACATAGGAGCAAAGCCTCACTTCTTAACCCGACTGGTAAAGATTAACAGTGTGAACAATATGTCAGAATGGTTTTCTGATTTCTCAGAATTTGCTGATGTGTAGCTAATAACTGCCTTGTTAGCAATGCACCTATGCTGTTCTGTCTTGCTTCCAATATCAACTGAATCAGTGAGCTGGACTACATGAGTATCTGCTTCCATTGCACTTTTCCCAGACACTTTAACAGGACGTCTACGCTGATGCTGAAGCTTAGCTTACCCAGAGATTTGAAGGCGTGGCAGTCGGCAGTTAGCCTTTAGCATCGCTGTGACACGCGTTCCGTTAGCAGCTAACACTGCCTCATTTATTTCACTTATCCGGAAGATTCTGTACAGCGACGAGAGAACCTGCTGACCTTGTCACTTCACACCACCAGTCTCTCTCCCTCTTTTGCTCTCTCTGTCTGGAGCTACAGAACTCGCTGGTGCCAGGGTTTTGTACGATTATCTGAGGAAGCCATGAAGAAAAATTTACGCCTATAGAGAGCACATGTAGATGGTGCTTGAATATCAGTAGAGTCGGAGCACCCGTGGTGTGCAAATGCTTCGGCTCCTATTATGATGGACTGCTAAAAGGGTTAACACGTATGAGCTTTAACTGCGTGACTGTTATGCGAAACTGAACTATTTTTCTGCTGTAAATTGACAGAGAAGAAAAAGGCAGGCACGCCATCATTAGAGAGCATGCACATCCACATAGGCGGTGCTCCGGCATGCTTTCTGCTGTGCATCCTGATAAAAGAGGGAAAAGAGGTAAAGGAGGTGTGAGAGGAGCATCTTTGAGCTCCTCAATAAATTCTCATTATTTGAAGTGGAGTATTTGAGAGCTAAGAGCGGGGTGGTGTGTGTTCTCTTAATCTTGTCGTCGGAGGCAAGCTATGTGAGGCAGGGTGGGTTAATGTAATATCACAGTTGGGCGCCTCACCATGCCACTTAAACCCCCTATTAGTAAAACACTCCCTTTCTCCCTCTGTGTTATAAAAATGAACCCGTGCTGCCATTTCGATGATGCACAGGAGAGAAGACTGTCAAAAACTGGAAGTGAATAAAAAAAACAAAAAACAAGTCTACACTCTCAGTTATAATTAGTTCCATCATACCTAAAACCTACGATGGAACAACAGGGGTTAGCATTAAATTAAATTCATGTGAAGTTCTGAAAATGTTATTGTTGTGTTTTAGACAGGTAAAGTGTAAATGGCCTGAAAAATACATAAATACAAAATACAAATATTAAATAAGGGTCCAGTATTGAGCCCTGTGGAACACCGAGAAACTTCAAATGTAAACTGACCACAGGACATAACAACAAAAACATAGATAAAATGAAACCCAAGGCTCATCCAGAGGCCCTGGCACACAAATTAGTGATGTGCATAACAGCGTAATTGGAAGTAACAGTAAAAGAAAGGAGCGGAAATTCACACAGGCAGGCATGAAAAGACGCAAATGAGTTCTGGACTGAATGGAAAAAACCGACCAGAGTCTCCTCGGACTCCCATCTCAATTAGCAGCTAACACAATCCAAACATGTCCCAATGTCTACTTGCTCCAATAAAAGCACAAATCTGCCTTTGGTCTATCTTAAGCTGTCTGAATAGAGAGTGTATTTTGCCTGTACTTTCCGCAGACGGCTCATCAGGAGTCTCGCCGGCATATCGAATGAGTTAGTGCAGATCGTCTGGAAATCTACCCACCAGGTCTTCCTGGCAGCCTGGCACGAGTGCTTTATGGCCCAGGTGCTCGGAAATGCCATAAATTTTGGGTTTTATTAAAAGAGAATTAAGAAGATGACTCAAATGGCTGTCTTAATCTCCATGGACCCCATATCTAAGAAAGGCAATGGGTCAATGACTAGATTTTCAAGCTGCGAGAAGTGAGGGACTGAGGAAAAGAAAGTCTGAGAGCAAAGAAAGAAGAGAGGGAGAGTGGTACATCTCTTCTGCAAGGCGGCTCTATGCCCGCTGAGCATCTGTGTCACCGCACGCCACACCGAGGCTGCCAATCTTGCATGGGCACACACCGACACTCACCGTGCCACCCGAGCCACCCTCTGCCACTCCAGCAGTACCGCCATGCCACATTCGCTTGTGCGTCCTCCCCTCTCCTCCTCCCTGACGCGCAGGGCCTCTCCAGCTGCAGCTTAATTTCCTGTGACTTGCCTAATTACTGTAATTAAGGATTAATTGCCATTAATTATTCACACATAAGCTCATCGCAAATCATGGGGTAAATGTCTTCTGAAAGCTGCCATACTAGCCATGGATAAACACACTGGGATGCTTCAGGCAGCTGAATCTATCACTCCACCCTGCAGCAAAGAGCCCTCCTGGCCCGCCAGTCTTACCAAAACAGCCATAACTCTCCACGAGAGAAACGTCAAGTCCGACCCACAAGAGGAGAGGTTCTGTCACACCTAGCATGTTCTGCTATCAGTGCTTACACTACTGTAAAGATGGATAGAGGCAGACCTGAAGAACTGAGCCAAGAGTGCTGGAACGAGCCGCCATAAATTATGCAAGTTTAACATTTGAGGAGAAAAAGGGAGTCGGAAAGCTCTCAGAGAGAGAATCTGAGCAGCTGAACTTTGAAGAGCTTATCAGATTGTTTAAACAAACAGCTAATGTAAGGCAGTGTCGAAAGGACATATGTAAAAACCGGACTGGATTTATGCCATTCCATCACACACTGTGAAAGGGGATTTTCCTCAGACTGAAGCACACAGACATCTTAAATCTACCTATAAACTCTTAATGGAAACTTTATATCCATACAAACTCCTGCTAAACTAGCTTGAGGTAGTACCTAGGTATACATCATTTACAGCTTGAAGTTGGATATCAGGTTGTCCAAAATAATTCATGTTGTTGACCAGCTAAAATAATTGCTACATGAGTTAAAACATCTTGGAAAGAATGAATATATCACAGTGACATTCCAGTACACACTGTACCACATTTAGAAGTCATGCCATCTAGATATAATAAGTTAGAAGCAATTAGATCCATAGGTAAGAGTTGCCAACCTTTTTAAATCACTAGGGTTTGCAGCAGAACATTGGGTTATTTGAACGGGACTCTCCATCCCTAATCTGTGCTTCACTCTTCAGTCTTTACGGGCTCTTCTAGTCATAAGCTTGTGAACTATCTCTGAAATTGCCCCAGCGTTTCTGAGGCAATAGTTTTAAAAGCTCACGCTTCATAAAATCATAATAATGGCCATCATGTAAATCTGCTGAATATGAAATGTCTGCCGGTAGGCGGCATGCAAACAGTATTTAAAAAGCCGACACTTTTACAAGGCCTTAAATCAGCCTAGCTTCAGTCTGGTCCTCAACGCTAGAAGCTCGGGCAGAGAGGAAAAGCGAGACGGAGAGAGTCTGATGCCTCGCAGCTGGTCTGTGAAACTTCACAGTTGTCTGACAAACTCAGTCATAATACACCAGGCTGACAATTACTCGCAGACTCTTGAAACAGGGTCTCTAAAGTGGCTGATGCTTCGGCACTAATAGGGGACCAGAGAAGTGCCATCCTAGGTCTTTAAACATAAACACTTGCAGAATAAAAGGAAAGTAGAGAGAGACAGAGAGAGGGAGTATGCAAGTTGGTGGAAAAGAAAGAGTTCGAAAGAGCGAATGAGAGAGGCACTAATTGTTCTACAAGAGCCTTCTGCTCCAGATTAATGCAGGAAAACATTTTCATTTGGGTACATAAGTTTGTTTGTCTGATTTAAACATTTATGCTAATGGCCCTTCTGCCAGCTCTTTAATGCTTTACACACTGCTGTAAACAGCCCCTGAGCTTATCCATCACACTTGCGCTCTCTCTCGCTCTGCCTCTCTCTTCATTCTTTCTTTCTCTCGCTCTTTATTTCTGTATGTCTGTGGAATCTGAGACAATATAAGAAAAATGACAAGTGCAACTACATAGTCTTCCTCTCTGTCTCCTACAAAAACACATATTTATTTAGCTATGTAATGAGGATGTTCTATCAACTTGTAAAAAAAAACTGTATATAATGAGGACGAAATTGTTAAAAATTAATTAAGAAATGTTAATGTTATTTAATTTATCAGGAAGCATTACGTTAATCAAATGTAAGAATAAAGACATTTATAATGTTGTACAAGATTTTGATTTCAAACAAATGCTTTTTTTTTTTACTTCTTTTAATTTGACTAAATATTACAGAAAGAAACATATCATGGCTTTTACAAAAATGTGAAGCAACATGTTTCAACATTCAGAATTATAAAAAAAATCTCATCTGAGCAGCAAATAGTCATTAAAATGATTTCTGAAGAATCATGTGACATTGAAGACAGTAAACGTATTATATATTTGATCAAATAAATGCAGACTGCATGATTGTCAGCATTAGTTCATGCATTAACTAACATTAACAAACAGTGATATTATTTAATACAAAATATTGATTTAAAATGAATTTTAATAATGAATTAGTAACATTGAATACATGTATTTGAATAATGCTTAATAATGCATTATTATATATTGGATTAACATAAACAAAGATTAATATGTAGTTCCCTGGTGCTAAATAATGAAACATTATTGTAAAGTTGTTGTAAAAAAAAAAAGAAAAAAGAAAAGAAAAAGCCCCAAAGTTTTGAACAGCACTGTCAAACAATTCCATACATAAACTCAAGCACAAAAACCTTTGACATTGAGACTTCTAAAACAGCAGCAAAACTTTGAACTATGTCTGGTCTGTGCAGCCCCTCTGCGCTCATTTTCCATCTGTTGTCCCCATCTTAGCGCTTACAGACAGCATTAAGTGACACAGACCCCATGGTGCATTCAAAACCCGCAGTCTTCTGGGTTTAGTCCCCACACACAGTCTTCATCTGACACCTTTCCGAGCGAGCATTCATCAGTATCACTGTCACTTAATTGATACTTACTAATTTCTCCTCTTTCTCTATCTGGTTCTCTGTGTCAGCTGCCAGGGGCCTCAGCGGTGCCCTCATTTGTGGACTTCCAACCGTCTCCACAGGGGTAATTACACTTTATGTGTTAATTGGTGTAAATACAAAAGACGGGAGCTACACCTGCACGTTTGGCATCACAACTGGAAACTGTGTACTGTATGTGTCTTTCTGTAGTGTTTCACCAGCTGGCCTGTCGTGTACTGGATTGATTTAAATCAAAACGAAACAAGTTTTGTGAATCAAATCAACATATTTTTTAAAAAGGACAAACTACTTTAAAACAAACCATTTGATGGGACAATGCACTTATAAACTGAAAAAAGTGTAGTTTTAGGCAGAAAAGTACGTCTAATCAATAATACTTTAGTTTCACTGAATAATAAAAGTTTTGAACTAGTTATATTGTTTGTTCACACTTTATTTAAATGTATAATTTACACTATTTACAAATCATCAACTAAGACTTTTAGCTCAGTAAACTACTAATTAGCTGCTTATTAATAGTTATAGTAGTTGGTATTGGGTAGGATTAGGAATGTAACATAAGATCATACTTTATTAGTATATAGTGCTAATACACAGTTAATACCTTAGTAATAGGCAGGTAATAAGATAGTAGTAAATGGTGTGACTTGTTAATTAAAGTGTTACCATTTTTTTTTTTTTTATGGTTTCATTTTAGTTCACATTTATTTAATTTCCACATTTTGGGTTCAGATTTGATAATGATATATGATATAAGCATATGATATATAGTTAAAATAAGTTCAGGTTTAGACGAATAAATAAATCACAAAAAAGGAATAAATAAATATGTACTGAAAAACAAACAGATTTTTCAAAGTTTGACAGCATCGGTCTTTGTTCATCATATTTGCTGTTTTGTTATAAATCTAAAAACAGTATGCAAATGAACAAATTATTATTAATTATTCATTTTATTATTATTATTATTATTATTATTATAATTACGCAAAAAAGAAAAAATAATTCAGAATACATTTTTTATTATAAACAAATATTAATTTGATCACACATTATTTTGAGGTACAATTCTCAGTATTAATAAACCATTAACTATGACATTTGCCTCAAACTCCTTATTAATATTTATTAATTTAGTAGTTAGGTTTAGGTATTAGGTATAGGATTAGGGATGTAGAATGAAATAATATTTTATAAGTACTAATAAACAACCGGTGTTCCCCAGTGATGGGTCCAGCTGGAAGGGCATCCTCTGCAGAAAACATATGCTGGTTGAGTTGACGGTTCATTCTGCTGTGGCGACCCCGGATTAATAAAGGGACTAAGCCGAAAAGAAAATGAATGAATGAATGAATGAATGAATAATAAACAACCAATATCTTAATAGGAAGCAGGTAATTAAGCTACGATTGTTAATAGTGAGAATTTCTACTTCAACTAAAGTGTTACCATTAATTAAAAAATGTTTAAATGTTAAGTAACTTATTATTTCCTTTACGTAAACATTTTGTTAATGTGTATATTTGTTTTTGCTACTGTACCTTTAAAATGTCCCCCATGCAAATGACTTTTGTTATGGCCTCAAGTACAGCTGTATTTCACACTTTTACATGCATATATAGGCATTTATATGTAAATGTCGCTGGCCATACTGTGCGATACAGTGATATGTTCACAGTTGTGATCTCAGCACCACAAAAACATGCTGTTTTGGCAGCTTTGGTTCCCATAAACAATCTAAGTGGACCAAGAAGAATATAGAATATATTTAACATATATTCGGAGTTGTATAACGTTAAAAAACCCTACTTTTGTTTTCTTGTTCCACCACTGTGGAGCCCTTTGGAAAGTGTGTGTTGTCAGCAGATGTCATTCCACTGGAGACAAAGGAAATGAGAAGGGCTTTGGATATCATCAGCATAGAAATGAGCCTCTCTCTTTCTCTCTCGGCTCACACCACAGTCCTCGCCCGGACCCCAGCCCGCAGCTCCAGCCACTGTGCTACCTTTTCAACTTGCAAATGACAGTGTCACCAAACGCTATCCTTCCATCAATCAAGTTGGGGGGTCATGAATATACAAAAGGCGAACGTGGAGCCTCGACCACCTCCCGCAGCTTCGCTTGGCCCAATTATAAATCGCTTTCCCTCTCTCTCTTGCTTTCTCTCTCACTCTCTCGCTTTCATCGTGCGTTGTTTGTTTTTATTTTAAAGGGTATGGTCACGTTCAGCCGTAGGCTAAAACAAGGTAGGTCAGGCATGGTGGCCCTTGTCAGAAGAGACTGCAAATGCATGTGCAGGCTGGATAGCCAATGTCATCTCTCTTTGGCGTCACAATTTTTGAAGCTCAGGGTGGTATGTTAAAGCAAGGTTATTATAGTTTTGGCTTTTTACATTTTTTATTATTTTTTTATTTTATTATTTTAAAATGAGATTTAGTTAGGTTTTATTTTATGAATACATTTCAATTTAGTTTTTATATGTGAACCTAGACCTCTTATATGTCTTATATGTATAACCAAAAATGCACTGTAAAGGGTTTTTTTTTCATCAAAATCATTAGAATATTAAATAAAGATCATGTTCCACAAATATAAATGTATATACACACCTATTTTTAAACATTTTTAAGCTATTATAAAAGTACCTCCAAAGCTAAGTTCAATGTTAGCACAGCTTTGACTTTTGTGCAAACCTCTTAGTAGTAAAGATAAAAGAATTGTCTGAGCAAACACTGACCTCAAAACCATACAAATGCAGCTTAAAAGTATGAAAGTAAAAATAAAATTGTGACTCATTCATGAACATGCTTTTTCACCAAATAACACTTTTAGTTTAAGTACCAATTCTCTCTATTGACTAATGACTTATCACTTGCCTATAATAAGATATTGGTAGGTTATTTGTAGTTAGAAAGTACATTTTCCTCTTGATCTTATTCTACATCCCTAAACCTCCCCTATACATAAACCCTCCTACTACTTTAATAACCATTAATAAGTTTTTATGAGTTTATTGAATTAAAATGCATAGTTAATAGTTTGTTAATAATGAGAAATGAACCTTAAAATAGTGTGACTGAAGAAACCATCTACAGTAATGTTTTTTTTTTTTTTCTAAATAAACATGCATTTGGCTGAATCGACAGGTATTTGCCTAAACAGCCACAGGCCAGATTGTCTGCCAGGATGAGAGCCTATTAATTCTGAAAATGGCTAATAATTTTTGCTAAATATTTTCAGTAACTCAGTTATAATTCTTTATTTATTACAACATGTTTTTTGTCAATATTTGTACTTCATTTCAGTTTTCACTTACGAAAATAACCTTGCGTTAAGTTAAAGTCCACAGACGTTGGTGAACGGGCTGCTAAGAATAGAATCCAGAGTTCAATTGTACACACGCACAAACAATTTAGCATGCGTTCCCTCGATACCCCATCCTCAACACAGGAACAACCCTCTCTCGCTTGTTCTCTCTCCCCCTGGTCCAGCTGTCAGCTCCTAGCGTGTGCATTAGCATTCTAAGTGATCCACGGCTGCCTTCTGATGAATGTGTGTGTGTGGGTAACTAATGACCTCCTTGCTGCAAGTGGAACTGATAGTCAATGGCTGCCACTGATCAATAGCACGGAGCTGGGCCTGGCCACCGAGAAATCATTTCCAAGGCCAAAGACATCTCTTACAAGTGGAGACAGCATGGCTATCATCAAAGGCAGAGAGAGAGAGAGAGAGAGAGAGAGAGAGAGAGAGGGGGAGGATTGGTCAGTTTCTGAGGGAGAGAGAGCAGGAGAAATGTTTTGACGTAGAATCCTAATGTACTAATTTGTCACTTTGCTGCCGTGGTTTGAGGGTGGTTTTTGTGTGGCGACCAAATATTTGAATGTGTTTATAGTACAAAAGTAAGTAAACAAAAACGGTATTGGTTGAATCTTGAAATGTATTACAAGACTACTACGCCACTATGCTCTTAAATTAAATTGGACATACACTGTAAAAAGCAGATGTTCTCACTAATAAAATTAAGTGCAGTTAACTTATTATGAATAACTTTGTTCATCTTACAATATTTAAACAAGTAATCCCAACTTTTTAGCACATTAAGTTGTTAAACTAAATATATTCAAGTAATCTTGACTTACAATAATATGTGTTTACAACTTTTGAGTGGTCATGTGTCAAAAGCATATTAATGATAGAGAATGGTGATGATGGAACTGAGGAAACAGGTGGAAGAATTAAAACTTAAGCATAATCAGACATAAGCATAATAAATCTGAGAGCTTTTTCAATATTTTGATGTTCAGAATTTATAAATATATGAATATATTATAATATATTAATATATTGATATTAATAAATGTAATAATATTTATATGATTATATAAGAAATAATATAATAAAAATATTTATATAATAATAATAATACAATATTTATATAATAAATAATATTATATAAATATTATTATTTAATATTATTATCATTATTATTATTATTATTATTATTATTATTATTATTACTACATTAAACCTTGGTTGAAAACTACTTGTTATAAAGTGTTACATTTTTTTTTTTTGCAGTATGCGGATGCTAAATGTTTTACAAGGTCAGTTGTTCATGCTGCATGTACATTGCATTGTTTTTCATGCTGAGACAGTAATAACTGTATGTTTAAAGACGTTTATAGACTGTTTAAGGTGATTGATGTGATGCCTGATTGATTGATTGATGCCTGTTACTGTACAATATTTAGACAATAAAAATGTTTTAGAAGTGTAGGTATTGGTTTTTGTCTTTACTTAAATGTTTTAGTTCAGCTTACTTGATCATTTTAAGGCAATCGGTTTCCTAATATTTTTCTAGCAATGTGAACACTAATAAGAAGTTAACACAACTAATTATTTTGAGTCAACGGTACTGAAGTTTACTTTATTAAGAAGTTGTAAACACAAACTGTTTTAAGTTATGCTCATTTAAAATTAATTCACTACTTTAGAAATACACTACTTAGAAAAATTGAGGTAACCGATTGCCATCAAATTTCTAAGTAAGATCAACTTATTACATTTTACAGTGCCTTTGACTTGAGATTCTAACAAGGGTTAGTTTTTCTAATTGCATTAGAGAAAAAAAAAAACATTTTTTAAAGAACTTGACGTAAAAAAACATTGTTATAATCTAAATAAGATTTTCTTTCCACTATAAAGAATATTGTGTGTATTGGAAAGATAAATTTATGATAAAGATTCTAAGTGGAACCAGATAATAAAGAAAGGTAAACAGGTAAAATAGAAAGAAAAGAAAAGAAAAGAAAAGAAAAGAAAAGAAAAGAAAAGAAAAGAAAAGAAAAGAAAAGAAAAGAAAAGAAAAGAAAA
>CAIGQV010017835.1:7353074-7365236 GCA_903798115.1 Danio jaintianensis | reverse complement strand
TATCTATCTATCTATCTATCTATCTATCTATCTATCTATCTATCTATATATATATATATATATGGCGCATAATTTCCTTTAATAATCACAATATGTAATTGTGTTATATTTAGATAAATCATATGAAAACTTAGCAGTATAAACATGACACGTTGACTAAAACTACAGCTTTACGTTTCTCAGCATCAACAGCCTAACCAAATCAAGCACAACAGAGGATTCAATCACTTTCTACTGCCTCTGCACATTTGATTAAGATGTATCTTCAATAAGTCAGACTGACAGTAGTCTGCTCTGATGTGCGGAGCATTGCACTGCTGAATCTATATCTGTATTGTCAGCTTTCTCAGGATCCCTCCTTCATTAAACCCATCCAGCTTTCCTTTTTGATCACAAGTCCAGCAAGATGGATCATCAGGCGTGGGACGGCAGGCACTTGCCAAGTCCTTCTCTAAACACCCCCCACCTCTCCCTTGCATGCGTACCTTTCCCTATCGATTTCTTTTCTCGCCGACTGCCACCATTCATTGTTTGTGACATTCTACTGTCAACTCTTTAACACCCGTCAACCAAATCAATTTCATATTTTTCGTCAACATCTGGCTAGAGGATGGCTCCCATTTGAAAGGACTGATTTAGGATGTTGATCTTTAGCAGCAGTTTTAGCCGTGAGTTGTATTAAACTTGTAAATGTGTTGATTTGAGAGTGTAAAATAAATAAATGAGCACAAAATGATTTTTAAGGCAATGCATTGCAGTTTCTTCATGCATCTGTCAATTCTAAGATACTGGGATTTTTTATAAAGAGTTGGTCATATTTTACAATAAAGTTTTATTAGTTAATCTTAGTTAATGTATTCACTGAAATGAACTAATAGTGAACAATATTTGTGCATCATTTATTAAACATAGTTCTACAATTACTAATGCATTATTAAAATCCAAAGTCATGCTTGTTAACATTAGTTAATGTGCTGTGAGTTAAAATGAACTAACAATGAACAACTGTATTTCCATTAACTAACATTAACAAAGATTAGAAAATATGGTAATAAATATGTATTTACATGATGGCAAATACATTAACTAATACTAATTAACTAACTTTAGTCTAATGTAAATTTTACATCCAAAATACACTTTTAAGTAACTATTTTGTCACACTTTATCAATTTGTGTCTGTTGATTACAGTTACAATACATATTTTTAAAGGCAATTTTCTCAAAGTGAGTTATATTTGTTTACTTGGACAGAGCCTTAAATCGTTTAAGCATAACCAAATTTCATAGTTTTATTCATATCTGAATTCTGAGGCTTTTTACAGAATATAACAAAAAAAAGTATTTTCTAAATTATTGAGTGATAAAAAGACATATGCCAAAATAGACCTTTAAGTACTTTTTCACACTTTATCAGTTTTTGTCCGTAGATTACAATTACAATACATATTTGTAAAACGCCGTTTTCTCAAAACTAGATTTTTTTCCTCTAGGCTGAGCCATAAATCACTTCAGCAGAACTTTCGTAGCTATATTCATATCTATTCAGTGTAAAACAAACCAAAAAAAGAGTATTTTCTAAATCATAGAGTTATCAAAAAATCTTCTCTGCAAAATCATTTGCAGACTCTAATGTGTCGAAGCTTAAACCAATGTTCAGAGTCATATTTCATGAAATAATACCTCATTTATATTCCATATTATAAGATTGTAAAAAAAGATAATAATAATAATAATACATTTTAAAAGTTCACCTGCAGTATCTTGCCTTAAACTTTGCTAGTAGCAGTGAAACATGGCAGCAGCTATCGTCCAAACTGACCTTGACGTTTTCGGGAGAACTTTCTTGGGCTAATATTTGATAAGGACATTAAGAGAGATGGGTAATGAGATGAATATTCTCCGCCTGGAGACGGACTCTGAGAGGGGGGATATACAGGTCGCTCCGGGTACGTGCTGGTCACTCTTAGTTGTCAGGACTGATTTATTGCCTCCTAGCTGTTCAATTTCGCATTTCGTCCCCGTCATATCCCTGCCACGTGATCATTCGCCGCTGACCCTTGTAGGGCAGCCCGGGAATATTGATAAAACAATTATCTGCTCGCCGTTCATTTGATTTTCCATTTCAATTACGGATTGGAGAAGGCTAAAAGAAAAAGATTGCGCCATTGATTTTTTTTCCCTTCTTGCCCTCTCTCTCTCTTGCTTTCTGATGGTGTTTTTCCAGTGACATGACATGAATGCAAGGAATGTGCTCTTAATGTATGGAGCATTTAGTATTTTATAGTATCAAGCTACTTTGCTATGGTACTTTGGGATAGTTCACCAAAACTGAAAAATTTGTCATCATTTACTTGTTCCAAACTTTGACCAAAAAAAAAAGAATATGTTTTGAAGAAAGCTGTTGACTATTAACTTCCATAGTAATTGTTTTTCCTACTAGGGAAGTCAGTGGTGACCAATTTCTAACATTCTTCAAAATATCTTATTTTGTGTTTAATAAATTAAAGATGTACAAATATTTTAACAATGTATATATTCATAAACAAGGGTTAATAATCTGATCTCAATCTGATGTGTTTTCCCCCTACACCTAACATACTATCATGTTAATACAGTACATTTCAGATAATATAGGAGGCAATCAAAGGAAAGATGATTGATTGATTGATTGATTGATTGATTGATTGATCGATCGATACTGATATAAACCATGGGTGTAGATCTAATACTAACAGACAATGAGTAATTTCCTTCATCTTTATATATTTGCTATATAAACATTATACTGCATTTCCACCTAACGTATATTAATATATTAAATCCATATGGCATTACTACTTAATTAAATTAGTTATGTACTCCTAAATTAGGATTCATACTCCTTTGTGTGCCAGTAAATTTTTCCAAATGTTATTAATTTATATGTTACATGTCGGTGTGTCAATACTGAACATTTCTGAAAACGTATGTATGGTAGAGTTTGAAATATGTACACGTTAATGAGATTACACGGATAGTATTGATTGTTTTCCATCTCACATATCTATCAGTGTATCAAAGTTATATATTGAATGAAAGAAAAGGCAGACTGAAGGAGAGAGAAACACAACAGCATCCACGCAAAAAGGCAGACAGGGAGGAGAGTAATTCCCTTCATATCATGGCAAGCAGAGCTGCTCTAAGCACTCGTTCACCTCTCTCAATCACACGTCTCACATGAATGCAGACACGGTGTTACACAAAAGAGAGGGCAGCTTTAATCTCCTCATCTCTCAACCAATGTCTGCTGTGGGGAGATAAAGAGGAGGAGTGGCTTTCCCTAAAGACAGGGGAAGATGAGCCCGACACCACACTCACTGCTCGCTGACTGGGAGGCCTGCTTTACAAAGCTGCCGGAAGAAGCCTAAACTGGGAATATACAGTATATACAGGATTTGACTGTTTGTGCATTTACTTAAAGGTTGTGGTTCTTAAGACTTTAGTTAGAACCAAAGAGCTATCAATCTTAAAAATAAAGGTACTGTATTGGCACTGATGGTTCCTTTAGGAAGCTTTAACATTTGTGGAACCTTTACATTCCGCTAAAGGTTCTTCATAATGAACTTGGCTTATAATATGCAATAGCTTACTGTGAAAAACAGTGTTAAAATGTTATAAAAAACAAAGGTCACTATTCACTTCCATTGTATAGAAGTGCAGCTTGGAAATTCTGCTAAACGTCTCTTTTTATTTCTGTTCCACAATAAATAGATAAATAAATAATGTATAAATAAAAATATGTTTCTCGAAAGACATGAAGGTGAGTAAAGTATATATCTTTCTGTGATGTATCAATTTCTTGTCAAAGGTTGTTTGAGGATTCAACATTTTTTTTTATTGAATATAAACCCATTATGAATATGTATATGCAATTATTCATGTTAGTTTAGTGTAATTTAAGTTAACATTACTTGTAAATAAAAAAAATAATAAAAATTTTAATAAATCATATATAAGCGATATTGATAAGCATCAATATAAGCGATAATTATTCAATTTAATACACTTTTTTTTCCTCAAATACTTTAAATGGTCTTTATCTAAAAACAAATATAATACACTTTATTTTTAGAGGGTTCTTTTGAAGAACCAGCCATATAATTTAACATCAAACATAGTGCCAAATCAAGAAATCTATACAGAAAAAAACATTCTTCTGAATAGACGAGGGATTCTGCTAAACCTAAAGTGCCACAAATAACTTTGAACACTTCATTGAAGTGTGTGTGTGAGGTAAGTGATACAACACTGCTACATCAAATTCAAAAACATCAAGCCATACATTGATTGGAATCACTGAATTGTTTGGCTTCAAGCGCTTTGAATCAAATCAAACCCCGTCTTTTGACACAAAGCAGTGGCGTCAGATGAAAAAGGAGAAGTGGAGTTGAGGGCAGCACTTTACTACTTTGACTTTCATATAAATGGAGAGAGAGGGAGAAAGAGAGAGAGGAGGCCATGAGTAGTGAGTTCATTACAGTATGAGACTCAATAGATTCTCTGTAAATGATTTGGAACATTGATAATGGGTTAAAGCCCAATGGGAATCATGCTCAAATAGCCCTGTGGGAGACTGGGAAAATCTGCTTCAGCTGAAGTTGCCGGCTCCACGCCAAAACCCTCAGCCCAGGAGGAGCGGACAGGCCATGGAGAGAGAAAAACAGACAGAGAGAGATCTGCACATGCACACTCTAAGCGTTTCACAAGGTGAACTCAAGAAACAAGATGAACCAAAACATCCTCTCTCTAGAAATCCTCAGTCATGACTGCTGTCAGGCTGCAGGGTTAATCACTAAGTACTATATGTTTCCATTCTCCTAATTTTATGCACATCTTGGAATATCATATAAAAATGCTTGATGGAAATGCCAAGATACGTTTACATTTTGAAAATGCCCCCAAAAAACATATGCGCACAAAAAAAAAAGACTCAACTTAAAATTGCAACACAACTTGCTGAAGGGCTTTTTTGAGTTGACTCAAATTACTGCATTTGACTAGATTTAAGTTGAGTCAACTAAATAAATCTCTGCAGCAAGTTTTTTTTTTTTTTTTTTTTTTACATAGTATAAAGTATAAAAGTCAAAATGCACATAAACTACAATGGAAACACATCTGCTGATTTTGTTTTAGCATACGCATATAAAAAAAAAAAGTTATTTTGCTTTAACAGCTGAGTGAGTGCGATGGGACGGCATTAATCTCTGAAATGTTGTTTTGGTCTTTCTAAAATCCCTTAGTCAAAGTCTGTCATCAAAGTGGTAATAGATCTGTGCACTTGATTTTAAAGTGACACAATAAATGACAGAATTATTTACTGTTCTTCTCTAAACAAAGTATCTTTCGTAAGAATCAGTGTATGTAATTCATACTGTTAAGAACAAGTGTAATGAATTTTGATACCTCGATTCAATTTATGTATCTTGGGCTATATGTAATGTTTTTTCCCCAATTGTTCTGTTGGGTTTATCTTATTGTTTGTAGTTTTCTTTTTGTAGCACTGTCTGTTTCAACCCATTGTTTGTTTGGATTGTAAAACTGCTCTAAAATAACAGATTAAGGAGTTTGGTGTTTATATTAATGCACCGACAGGAGTCCCCTCATTACTTAGGGTCCCTAGAAGTCTAGGACCGGCTCTGGTTAAACATGATCAGGAAGGTCCGCTTACTGGAGGTCAGGACTGATGATAATGCAATGGCTGGTCAGTGATCCAGGACGGGCACTACAACTGTACGCTCATTCCCACACACACATACACACACACACTCTCTCTCTCTCTCACACACACACACACACACACACTCTCTTTTACTCTCTCTCTTTCACCCTGCGCTCCAGTGCACACTAACACCTCTGGGGGAATTCACATGAATGACCTTAAGGAAGTTTGGCTTTGATCAAAGTTTAAGCTGGATATAGTGTTGAAGATCAGCATGTCCTCTGAATTTACTGCTTTTTCACTTGTTTTGAGGTAAAATATTGAAGAATTCTTAAAACAAGACAAATATATTTGAGAAATAAGACATAAGTTCAAGTACTTTAAGACTTGTCTTTAATTAAAGTCTTTTTTTATTACATTAATCTCTAACCTTTCACAATTTTTTCAAGTTTGAAGCGTTCAATTTTTTTTTCACATTTATTTCAGATTTATTTTTTCTGAGAAAAAAATAAGAGAAATGCATTCTGATAAAATGCATAAATATATTAATGATACTGAATTGATGACAATTACACACTTAATTGAAAAATCTATAGTAAAATTAGATTGAAGAATTAAATTTATGCTTAAAACCAAAACGTTAATGCATCAAAAATTACACAAATATTATTTTAATAAATAGTTTAATAAATGCACTATACTAATAATATAATGCATTTTGAATCATTACATTTGTGTTTAAAATAAATTAAAAACATAATACATATACATGTTATAAAAATATTTTATATGTACTACACTATTAAAGTATATATGATATAGTCAGGGTGCGAACTACGGGGGAGTTAGGGGGAGCTCCCTCGTAAGGCATGGGTTCCCCTGAAAACATGATTTGTGAAATTTTGGGGGTCTCAAAAATATTGACAATATGTTATTTTGACGTGCGGTTTCAGTATTGTGTAATGTGATAATGGGTTATTATGTGTAAAAGTGCATTCATTCATGACGGCGATTTACACCTCACTTAAAAAGAGATAACTACATGCTGTTCTTGTCATGAGCATCAAGGTGTGGGGGAGCTGCAGAGCAAAGTCCAGTCATGTCAAAGACTGACCATACACAATTTAGCTTTAACTAAATCTACTTTGTTTTAAGCATGACGAGAATACAGATTTCCTGCAGTGTGAAACTCTTCCTCAAGCTCCTTGGCAAAAAGAAACTCCCAGAACCGCACTTAAAGTTCCCCTCCAAAACAGGATTACCCACAGCAATTACGCTAATGAACTAGCTAATGTAACAAAGCATAACGCAGTGTCCTCTCCAGGCCTCTTCTCTGTGTCATTATGGCTGTTTTCGAACCACTTTACTCAGGACAAGAGAGGGGCCATTGCGCTGTTTATCCGGTGCTGTAATGTTAAACATATGCTGAGGATTGAATATCATAGGGGCCTGGGTGCTCCGTTACAAAGCAGTCCTTCAAAGTGACATTTCATGTTGTCATACTCTCGTGTTGGTGTTTTCCTTGATGATACAGGAAATGATTTCATAAATTTGCAGAGCACAATGGAGCACTTTGTCCGAGACGGCGCTCGGTGAAATAACACTGCCGAGACACAGAAAGAACTCTTGTTTTAAATACAGCCACAATTCGCGTCCAAAAACAACCCAATATATATGCAAATACACAAAAGTATGTATCATAGCGCCACCTAGGGCCAGATTGTGGTGTGTGTGAACCATAGTAGCGGGGGAAATTTGGGACCATCCTGTCAATTTTGGTGTTTCTAGGATTTACCAAATACTTTTAGGAGAGTAAAAAAAGAAATGGAATCCATGCACAATCAAACAATCAATGTTGAAAAGACATCTAACTGACATCAAAAATCTTGAGCTAGTATGGATTTGAGATAAACTTTGAGATAAACTTTGAGGTAAACTGAGCTCAATCATTAAATTAATTTCAGTGTGAGATTTTCACCAAGTTACCACATAAATTGCCAACCGAACTGAATTTAAATTAAAGACATACAAAATTAAAGTGGCATTGATTGGACAAAATGGTTTAAATGCTATATGAGACATGTTCTTGCTGACTGATAGTGAAAATATTTTTATATTGCAACTTGTATAATTGCGGAGATATGAGCAAAACCATAAACCAAAAAAGTACTTATTTTAGTGTAGAGTAAACAATGTTTTGATTAGTACTGGGCAGTTTTAGGGAAAGTAACTTTAAAAACTTTTAAAAAAGGAACTAATAATAGTAACTAGCTACTTTTTAAGGAAAGTAATGTGTTTTTCTGTTAATAAAAAACCCTGCTTGACTGGGTTTAAGATGGTAATATATTACTTTTAAGAGTAACTTCTCAACACTAGTAATGGGGGAGATTTGTGATCATCCTGACAAATGTAACACTATTAGAGCACAATAATAATAATAATAATAATAATAATAATACTAATAATTAATATTTTGATCATCAAGGAACAAGCACAATCTATTTGGCAAATTATGTTAAAATAAAACAAAATGGTCAAATCAATCAAACTGACGTCAAAGTCTTGACATGGTGTAAATTTTATATTAATTGAACGGCAAACATATTGGCCTACATAAATATTAAAACCAATTCCAGCATGGGATTAACTTCCTATATTCTCCCAATTACCACTGAAATTGCCATCCAATCTGAAATTAAAATCATGTTACAGCTTTGCGAACAAGTCTTGATTTTGATGTCAAATTGATGTCAAGATGTCTGCTGGTAAATGCCTTATGTAGTGGATATGATTAGTGATACTTATAGCGCCACCTATGAACCGATAGGTGTGTGCACCTAAATATTACAGGTGATTTGGGACCATCCTGCCAAATTTAGTGTCTGTAGAACTTTTTTGGATGGCCAGACACTTTTAAGTGGCTTGGACCCCTAAAAATTGTGTTTGAAAAGGAAATACTGAAAAAAGTGTCCATTTGTATGCCTGTGAGTTTTATTGTTCTCAAAACGTCCCACCTCTGTTCCCCACACGCTCGCAACACACTTCCCAGCTCCCGATTCCACACTTCCATGGTTGCCTTTTTCATTTAAACACATTATCAGGCCCCAAATTTCACTCCAATATCACCTCATCTCTCCATAGTACATTAACCCTTGCCAATTGCCTTCCAAATGACCCCATTACAGTCTGCTTTCACACTCTGCAGTAATTCTGTCCCATTCACCACACACATACACACACGCACGCACACGCACACACACACACGCGCGCACACACACACTCACTTCGTGTTGCGCACCCCTGTAGAGGCGTATGGCCACTGACCATAGAAACACACACACAGGCAACCCGAGTGCAGACTCGTGCAGGGAGTTTAATGAACTATCAAAAGTGAAAGTGTTTTTGCGTTCGCAGTTGGGAATGACATTATGCTGCCTCATCAGAATTTTGATCTTACTCTTTTGGGTTTTATAATGTAAACTAGACTCTCAAATTTTCTGCTGACTGATGTTTTGATTCATTTTGCATACAAAAAAAATGACAAGGAAATAAACAAAACAAATTGCTTAGAATGAATATGTGCAATTTGTTGTTTTTTCTGGTAAAAAAAAACAAACAAAAAAAACACGTAAATACAGTATGTGACCCTGGACCACAAAACCCCTCAAAAAGGTCAATGTGTTGGCTGATAGGGCAATATTTGATAAGATTAGATATTAGATAGATAAGATTATTTGAAAATCTGAGGAATCTGAGGGTTGTTGAGAAATATTGAGGAACATATTGAGAAAATCACATTTAAAGTTGTCCAAAGATCTTAGTAATGCATAGCGCTTATCACAAATTCTGTTTTTATATGTTTAGAAGAGGAAAATACAAATGTTGTCTTTTGTAGTGTGCTTCAACTGATGTTTCCGGCTCCAAATGTCTTTTGTTTATTCAATATTGTAATGATTTTTGGCATAAAGAAAAATGTATCATTTAGATTCAAACTATATTGTTTGTTATTCCTACAAATATACCTATGCAACTTAAGGCTGGTTTTGTGGTCCAGGGTCACATTCAGTATATCACATTCCAACCCCCCCACATATTCAAAATTTTTTTTTTTTTTTTTTTAAAGGTGAACTCTGCCTTTAAGCACCTTTCATAATATGGTTAATCTCAGGTTATTCTATTTTCAATGAACAATCAGCAGTTCTACTAGTTCAGTAGTTACTGTACATGCTGAACACACAATAGTGTTTTTTTTTTCTTCCTGATTCATATTCTGATTGTCTGCTAAAACAATAATAAGTCTGTTCCAGTTTCTAATTTCTACTCTTCACATCACCAATCTATTCCAGTGCATCTAAAAAGACGACAGCCAATGAGCAGCAGGATTTCTCAGACAGATCATGACATTTCAACTGTGCGCCATACATAATTAAAACATTTTAATTTTAGCAGCAAACAACCTATTATACACCGAACAGTGCTTGCCTCATCAAATATTCATGTGCTTTGTATATCTGACTCTGCAAATATGCAAATAAGTGCATTAGCATGGACTTTACGAATGCGTAGAGTGAAACTTAGAAACTAGAATATCCAAATTAATTCCCGATACTGCCTGAGATGCTGTGAAACATGCCAATAAACAACTGCAATATCTACCAGAGTTTAATTATTCAAATAAAAATGGTTTAAGCATTCAACTAATGCCTTAAAATGATGCATAAAATATATTACAAAATATGTAATATATAATAAATAAATAAATAAATATATAATAAAATAATTATATTATATCATATTATATTATTTTAGATTCTATTATATTATAATAACTTAGTGTATGACTATCATTATCAATAATTTATATCACTATAAAAACAGTGTAACATATCCCAGCACCCCAGGTTTGGTTGCAATATTAAATTATTAATATTAAATTATTTTTATAATCCTCAGTTACCATAAGTCTAAGGAAAAGGAACGCTCCACTTTTTTAACAGTTGAGATTTACCATTTTTGAATCCATTCATCTGATTTCCAGGTTTAGCGGGAGCACTTTTAGCTTAGCTTAGCATAGATCATTGAATCAGATTAGACCATTAGCATCTCACTTTTTTTAAAAAAAGAGTTTTGATAATTTTCCTATTTAAAGCTTGACTCCTCTGTAGTTACATTGTGTAATAAGCCCGACGGAAAATGAAAAGTTGCAATGATATTATTACGCCACACCTGAAAAGAGTTGCAAAATTTTAAGGCACTGCAAAGTTCCTTGATGATTACACCAGAACAAGAGTATAGTTCCTATATATATATCAACCTAGAAAATAGCTAATTTTTCCTTTTTCCGTCAGTCTTAATACAAGATGTCACTACAGAATAGAGTTCAGCTTTAAATAGGAAAACTATCACAACTATTTGGTCATTTTTGAGCGAGATGCTAATGGTCTAATCCGATTCAATGATTTATGCTAAGCTAAGCTAAAAGTGCTCCCGCAAAACCCAAAGATCAGCTGAATGGATTAAAAAATGGTAAAATTCAACCTAACTTTTGGAGAGTTGTAAAAGGAGCCTATTTTCAAGAAAAGAGTGTTTTTAACACTCTAAACAAGGTACCTAGTTTCCACCAGGCTGATTTCACAGGTGCATTTCTCTCTCTCTCTCTCTGAATACATTCAGATCACCTCATGGACAGAAAACAGAAATGCTCAGTTCTCCATTTGACTGATATTTGGAGTGTTGGAGCAGTGGAGGGTGGCGAGGGGCCCTGGCATCTCCATACGCACCCTCACCTACAAGCGTCCCAGTGGGCAGAGTGTGTGTGTGAGTTTGAGTGTGCGTGGACGGCTGGGGAAAGCAGACCTGACAGTGATGTATTGCAACTGGTTGCAGGTGTCGAAGAGAAGAGCGAGACTGGAGCAGTCACGGGTGGGCGAGAGAAAGAGAGAGAGGTGGTCTTTTGGGAATGGGGGAACTGAGACCCCCGTTTACATGCTGACCCCCCCTTCACTTCTCTTGTCCTACTGGAGCTCTGCATGCGTCTGCTTACACTGTTCTCTCTAGCACTCTTCTCAAACACAGGGGGATTGGTTACTTCTGTTGAGCTACATTTTTTTGTATTGTTGTCTAATTTGGTGTTACAAAGAAGAAGAAAAAAACAAAAATTAAGTTAATATTTGATGTCCACCTTCATAAATCACACCATTGTTGCATAAAATGAATGGTATGAAAACAGAGCTTTTGCATCAAATTACGAATCAGTGTATTTTCCTTGTTTGCTATTAGTTCAGTTTCATGTAAGGAAAAAAGTGTGCTTATTTGTTTGATTTTTTTAACATTTTATATATGTACATATGTGTTTATATTTGTTTAAAAATGTTTTTTTTTTTTATATTTGGTGTTCATTTCAACTTTGTATTCACTTATTATTTACTAACATATAAAAGGCATTAATAGGTCTCAATTCG
>CAIGQV010017835.1:7340892-7351764 GCA_903798115.1 Danio jaintianensis | reverse complement strand
TAAATAAATAAATAAATAAATAAATAAATAAATAAATAAATAAATAAATAAATAAAATGTAACTAAAAACAATCGCATAAATTGCAGGCTAATCCACACAAAGACAGACCTTTCTACTTGTTATGAAAAATAAATAAAAACCTGTGTACCTGCATGCATATGAATATGAAACTACTGAAACCTATTTATAATGATGTGGTATACATTTCAGACCTGTATGTGGCACTGTAATTCTGCCACAGAGATGCATTAAAAATGGAAAAGATGACACTGCAATTCGTAAGTTTTTGATTTAGTGGCTAATTTGTATGAATTTGTACAATCTCACTCGTACAATTTAGCACGATTTGCTCATTTCCCACAATGACAGTTGGGTTTAGGGGTGGGGGTTGGTGCCACGCCTCCTTTTTAAAATCATACATTTCCATACGACTAAACTTAGCGACTAAACTGACAAAACGCTAAATAGTTACGTTTCCTCATGAAATCAGGCTGGTGTAAATGTTGCGTGTGTACTCCACCATTGTTGTTGATTTCCGTGATGTAGTGGTGTCAAGATGTGGTGTTATGACATCATACTTTCACAAAATATATACATTGGCTGTATACGCAAAAATGAAAGGGTGTCCTTATCCTTTATCTACTTTGGGACAAAAAAATTGCAGTTACAATCAAGGAGAAATGCTTATTGAGAAATGTGCTGCTAAAAATGAGAGAGAAATAATAAATATTAATAACTGATTATATATGTTTCACAAATGTTTTTTACTATTTCACATATTCAGAAATTCATCTCCTATCATAAACTTTAGATTGCCTTCTTTGTCAAAACCGTTAAAAAATGTAATGTCATAACCAGTGATATGTTTAATGCTAATGCTAAGTATTGAGGTCTGTAGAGAAAAGTCACATGACATCCAATCAGTGGAGCGATAGGTGGACCACCAAGACATCAGTGCTAATTATATCAGAGAAAATGTGTAATTCTTCCTGGCGAGGCTTAAAAATAACCGCACTATAAATACAAGGCACTCATTTAATCAGAGGCTAATTCACTTCTGACAGAGAGTAAATTCCACTATTTTCTGTGAGGCTTTCTGAAATTGCCATCATTTTTAATTAATTCTTAATTAAAATATATTACACCACAGCTTCTACCCATCTCTCTTGATATTGTAACATAATCAATTCAGAACCATTTACATATCATTAATTAAAAGCTTTCCCCTCTCATCCTTAAAATCATAATGAGGCTCTATTTCTCATTAAGATGGCATACGAGCAAAATAACAATGCTACAGAGAATGGAAGACACACAAATGAAGGGCCATCGTCGCGAGTTCGACATCTTTCTGCCGTTTCTCCTTTGTCAATAAATGACAGAGCGAGATTTCAGGATATAGCTTAATAATTGGCATTTCAGCACTGCTGTTCTGCGATGTGTGTATGGTGCTTTCATGACACTAAAAACTGGGGGTGATGTGAAATTTATGAGCGCATTCATGCCTTTTTTCACAATGGAAATAATAAAATATTATAAAATAATAAAAAGGGGGGTATAAATAATAATAATAATAATAAATTATAATAATAGTAATAAATAATATTAATAAATAATAAAAAAGTGTTTACATTTATTTTAGGCGACCTAACTCCAACGTTTTTAACTTCAAAGAGAGTTAAGTAATCAATATTTTGTGTAATAACCAATGATTTTCAATTACAACTAAACTTTTAAATAAGTGTAACATAAGTTTAATGTATATAATACAATAACTATACAGTACAATAATACAAAACTTTAAAAAATAAAAGATGCCCCACAAGTATAGAGTATAGTATATATTTATTGAATATATAAAATTATAGCATCTACACAAATCTATCCAAAGAAATTAACAAATAAAAAAAATAATACAAAAAAATTAAAAAAATTAAAAAAAGATGGCACACATGACATCAGTAGTCCAGCAGTGCTGAAAGTGACATCAGCATGGCATGTTGTTGACAAGCAGTGGTGCAAAATGGGTGAAGTTTACTCCTCTCTCTTTCTCGTCTGGCAACACGCGTGACTCTTTTCTTCCATTGCTGATATCAAGCATTGATGAGAGCTGTGCTGGAACAGATCACCAACATTCTGATTTCTATTTCATCTTTGTCTCTCTCTCTCTCTCTCTCTCTCTCTCTCTCTCTCTCTCTCAGTCGCAGGTGTCCCGCACTGACACGTGTTCAGTCCTCTGCCCGTCACAAGAGCTGCTGTTTGGACTTTACTGACAGCAATTTATTTCAATGTTTTGTCAGTGAGGTGCTGCATTATATGAAGGTCTAAGTGCATTATGATACGCCTACCCTCTGTCCACACACACAAACAGACACAAACACACAAAAAAGTAACATGTAGATGCTCATCTACAAAGTTTGGTTCATTCTAATGAAGACTTAAATCAGTCAAGAACTGTCTTGGTTTATAGTTTTATTCTGATGTTGAGGTCTGGAAATAAATGGTAAAATAGCAAAAAATAATAATAATACCATACATCCCCAGCTACTTAATTACATTTTGCAAAGATCTATGTATTTAAAAATAATTATTAAAAAAAATTAAGATTTATATGCAAATGTGATACTAATTAAATGTTGCCATATTAGATTCAAAGATTAAAAGGTTTCAAGCAAGCAATATACATTAGACCTGAACTATACTCAATATATATTCTTTTTGCAATATTTGCTTTGTAAATTCGCCCCAATTCTCTAAACTGACCAGGGATGAAGAAGGAGAAAAGTTTTTTTTTCTTGACTTAAAACAATTAAAACTTACAACCATGTTTGCATCTTGGGATGTGTGAAAGTTGCAATATATACATATATTATCTACATATGGTGTTGGCATGAAAAAATACACAGTGTAAAACAAAAGAAAATTCTATTTGCACTTCACTGAAAGGGAGCTAACATGTCATTAGCACATACTCATATACCTGTAGGAAGCTCAGCACATTCTCACGTCTTGCTTCAGACAGTGGTAAACAAAAAAAAAAAAAAAACAAGCCTGCTTCAGGAGTGTGTTGTAAAGGCCTGTGTGTTGGCAGGCAGCTGGGTGAATCTTGTTAGTCCTGTGCTAATGCTGAAACACACAGTCAGGTGCCGTTAGCAGCTGTTTCAGGCATTTAGAAGATCGCCTCTCCTATTACTGTGTAACACTTCCACACACAGCCCTCAAAGACACAGCAATTACAAGGAAAACTCCCGCTCGACACACTCCAGCGCCACAAAAAAACACCCACAAACACCAAACCGCAAACCAGCAGCCCTTCATTTGCCAAAGTGCTCAACTTTTTCCTTTTCTAAAGATAAATACACTTACACCACCCTCCATTAATACTGGGAATAGACCAAAATAGGTTTTTATTGTTTACCATTTTGATTGTCTATTCAAATCATAAACAAAAAAAACGATTCTTAAGTTTGTCGTTGGATCAGAGTAGAGTTTTTTGTGGAAATGTACTGTAAGGTGACATCAGATTATATTATGAGACTATAGCTGGTTTTTGGTCATGTATAGTTCCAGTTGTATTTCCAAGTTTTCCTGGTATGGCGTGGCATGATTTAACTTTTCACCACGGAATTGTAGGCACAATTAGTACACGTGTTCACCGAATCGTTTTTGTGCCATTGAAAATGCCAGTGCTCTTCTAAAAATGTCCAGCTGTGAGCGCTTTTTCAACTGTCAGAGCATTTAAAAAGACGTTGTGCATTCCTTCAATGCCGGCAATTAAAAAAATACAGCGCTTCCATTTCCAACGACAACAAAAATAAAATGCTCAGCTCTGGAAAAAAAAATCTTCGGTGGACACACACCAAGGCATTTTTGCGCAGCTGAAAATGACAGCACTCTTCTGAAACACTCATCTGTGAGTGTTGTCGGAGGATTTTCAAAATGCAGAGTAAAATATATATATATATATATATATATTTTTTTTTTTTAATGCAGCGTTTCTATCAACAATAGGGCTGGGGGAAAAAACGATGCATTGCGAATCGAGAAATGAAATAATTCTGCATTTCTGAAAATTTCGGAAAGCATTGCGATTCTCTCTTGAATCAATTCTGAGCTTAGTTTTACCATTTCATATCTTCCTTTTGTGTTCAACAGAAGAAACAAACACATAAAGGTTTAAAATCACACAAGGAAGTATAAATTAGGTCATTTTCATTTTTGGGTTAACTATCCCTTAAAGATTTTGAGCTAAAAATTATAAGGTTAACGATAACATTATTTCACAGCCTTATTTGCCCATATTTACCAATATTAGTGGAAGTCACTGTATGTACTCAGAGTAAGTTCACTTGACAGTGCGCAAGTTCAAAATGATTAATTCAATTGAAAACACAAGAACACTAACGAGTCTCCAAGCACGACTAAAACTAGGTCTGTGTAATTCTAGATGTGAACGGCTTGTTGGCTGTAAGCGGCCTGGACTTGAATGTATTACCTATATGAAAACACATACACACAAAAGGTGGCAAAATATAATACATATTAATGGCCGAATAAACAAAATGTGATGTGATGCAGTGAAAGTACAGCAGCAGGCCGTCAAGTCTGCTTTAAATCAGACAGCATCTCTGAGATTGTTTGTCCGGCACTAAACAAGAGAAGAAAAGTGACAGTTTGCTTAACACTGGACTGTCAGCAACTCCGCAGGATGTTATTTACATTGGACGCAGAGACAGAACACTCCAGTTCTATTTTAGGACACATTCTCTACAGGACTGAGAGGAAATTAGAGGATGGATGGATGGATGACATACAGAACATATTAAAATATTATAAAATATATCAGTATTTCGATCAAATATATACAGCATAGGTGGGCATAAGAAACTTAATTCAAGAACTAAAAATGTAAAAATACCAACCGCTGACTTCTTTTTACTTTGTTTTATTATATTTTGTTTAAATTTACCAACTAAAATAACAGCTAACAATACTATAAACATCGACTGAAGATGTTCAGTCCCCCCCCCCCCCGGCATCGCCAGATCAATCAAAGATCATGTAATGAAATATGCTCCGTCCTGTTTTGTTATCTATTTATTTTTAGCATGCTCCCGGAACCCCTGACAAATTGCGCGCGATCGCAAATCTCCATAAATCACGATTAAAGACAAGTATATCATCACCAGAGCATATATCTTCTCCGGCCTGACCCGTCCGCTAATGAGAAAAGGCCCTGGACGATCTCGGCTGATTAATTAATTCAAAATGTCGGCTGTTATTCAAATATGAGGCTGGTGCTATTTGAATAACACTTGACAGCGAATGCCTGAAGAAATAATTTGCAGTTTGTGCGAGCTGCCGTTGGATTGCTGATGATGGCTTATGGAAATGCTATACGTTGAGTCTGCTCTTCTCTCTCTTCCTCTAAGGCTTCATGTTGTGTTTTCATTACTTTAGTGTGAGTTCAGGTTGAGCTCAAGGGTCCAGCGCTTCTGTACTCTTGAGTTTAGCGCTGTGCCCTACAGTCTGGTCTGATCACTGCTGCCTACATAGACGACCATCCACACTGCTGTGGGGAACAAAGTTATGAAACAATAATGTCAGGGTATTTGTGTTTTCATTGCATTTTACAACAGGCTTCCATTTGTTAGCATTAGCTGTCATGAAAACTCCTTCTAAAGCATTGATTAATCTTAGGTATCCTAATGTTAAATTAACTTGATTTTATCAATGTGTAAAGTTAGACAATAAAGTTATAATATAATAAAATCTATATAAAAATGTATGGTAAATCTTTACAACAGGGCTTCCATTTGTTTTATCTGTCATGAAAACTACTTCTAAAACCCTGATTAATCTTAAGTAATGTAAAATGTTTGGTGTTCATAATGTAACAATAAAGCAAGCTGGACAATATGAGTTATATAATACAATAATATCAGGGCATTTATGCTTTTATTGCATTTTATGGTAAATATGTGCTGTAGGGGTTACATTTGTTAGCATTAGCTGACATTAAAAATACTTCTGAAGCATTGATTAATCTAGGTAATGTTAAATTTAGCATTATATATATATATCAGCTCATTTTAAATAAGTTGTTTGAACAAGCAGCAAAATTCTTTTTGAGTGAATATATATTTTTTTAACTATATCAAAGGCAACTTACTGTAGCATTTTTACGCAAAATATTATTATTTTTTTTAAATCATGGTTATTTTTACAGTTTAAACATCTAAAATCTACTTTAAAACGCGCATATTTGTGTGTGTGTGTGCGCGTGTGTGTGTGTGTGTGCGTGTGCGCATGCTTTCTGCACTCTCTCTATATCTGTGCTCTCATCAGGCAGAGAGAATAATCAGGGCTCGGGAGACAGCAGAGCTTCAGTCATTAAATAAATTAACTCTGCTACTCCATCGCTGCACACACGCGCACTCCACTATGACCCTGCTCATCACACACACACACACACACACACACACACAAACACATGCACACACACATATAAAGCTCAATATACTTCCAGATAAAAATGCAGTTAAATACTCGGAGCAAGTGGTGAATTACACAAGCTAAAATGATATGATAGGAATGTTACTGTACACCTCGTGTTATGATGAAAGGGTCTCTAATTTGAGGAGGAATTGAGAAACGCCCTCTGCCCTTGGTGTATAATCTTCATTTGCATGGGTTAGGATGCCTTACTCGGTCTACATGATTATATTAAAGGCTTGGGCAAATTAAGAAGGTTGTAAAGTGTTATGAGAGAGGGAGGAAAGTATAAAGTATATATACATATATTAGTTTGCCTTTAATACTTTGGCTGAACCACAATTCAAAAGCAATATCTGATTTTCATTACTTTATTTTTCAGTAATTTTTGTCTAACCATTGCTTATATATAAAACATAAAACTTTCATGAATATAACTTTAACAAAATTAATAATATAACTGTTTTGAATTATTAGGTCTATATTATTGTATATTTATACAAAATTACTGTGATTGTATTCAAGTAAAAGCTACATTTGGAACAGTCACCTGCAGTTAGTATGTTATTAAAAAGATAAACTAATAAAAACATGATTGAGCATTACTAAACATGATTAATTCATATATAAATGCATATTTTTAATAACTGAAACATATATCAAAATATTATTGAATAGTATAATAAGTGGGAAAAAATATCAGTTAGAAAGTAACTCTTAGTAAAAAGAGTCTTAGTCAGTATTTCATTAAAACTGTTATTAACCTTTTATGTCAGTTGTAAAATACAGATTGTTCGAATGTGACAGCAAAAAAGTCAAACTGATTACCTCTGATTAAATGTTAATCACACTAGCTGTTCATATTACTTCTTAAGACCCATTTATAGCATAATGGCCACATTTATGCAACTAGCCACAGCTTAACAACAAAAAAAAAAGATGTCAAGAGTCAAACTATTTTACTTGTTCATTACAGTCAATATTTGACATGTAGTTTCCATGTGAAGTCTAAAAACACCCTTTTTAGCACTTGCCTGTCTATTAACGACACTTTTTTTTTTTTTTTTTTTTTACTAAACTCATTGCTCCACTTCTAAAAACTCTCAGCTCCTTGTAAGGCAGGAAAAGGGTGAAAAATCTCAAACTGTGCCACGTAAAACAAATCGCTATCAATCATTCTGACAGAGCTGCCGCTTATTTGAGAGGCAAAAGTGAGCAAAAAATCTAGCTGTCAGCAGTGGCCGGTGTCTAAACCCACACTTTACATTTCTGCTTCACCGAAGACCCTCCATCCTCCTGTGTTCCTGCTCAAATATCAAACGTAAGGAGGTGCGTGGAGGAATGAACAGAGAGCCGTGGCATCCGCGATTAAAAATGTATGCCGTCTCTAGTAGGACACAACAGACAATGATATCGCCACCGCCGCATGCATGTCATCGAATTCGGTTCACCTATTTCAACTTCGATGCCGAATGAAACCGTGCACTGCAGGTTTCATGATCAAAAATGGGATTTAGTTATATTGGGATGCATTCGATATCTGAGATCTACAGTGCCCTCCACTAATATTGACATCCTTAAATATGAGCAAAGAAGGCTGGGGAAAATATGTCTTTATTGCTTAACCTTTAGTGCAAAACGTTAACAAAAAATTATGTTTGCTATTTGTTCAAACTACCTATTTAAAATTAGCTGAAATACCACCATTCTTGATTTTTTTTTTTTGGGGGGGGCAACTTATCTGTGTCATGTTCAATCCACTTTAATTTATAAAAACTAATAGGTTAACTTAATTCCTTCAGGTTGTCCCAACACAAATTGATTATTTGATCGAGCATTTTGTACAGTGTAGATGCTTTATTCTTGAAACTCTTTCAAACTGTTTATAATGATGTACAGTGGGTGATGATGGATTGTAGGGGTGGGGGGAAATATTGATACAGAACAGTATGACCATTTTTTTCAGCAGCAATGCTGTCAATAAACTGATGTCCATATTGATATATCGCCAATATTTTATTATACTATTTGGCTTAATAATAAAAGCTTTTTCTTTACAATCCAGTAGATTGTTTTCTGGTGAGCGAGTCACCTACAGCATGAAATAAGTTTACAAAATAAACATGGCGGCATTGCAGAAAGTTGCACACAACAATTGATAGGTTTCCATTAAAGTGTTGGTCAGCTTGTTGATCCAAAGTTTTCCTTTGGCGACATAATAGGTAGTTGGAAAAGGTAATAAATTGCAATATATCACAGAAAAAAAAATATGGTCCTGGTATGGATTCATAGGGGTGCCAATATTTCTGCATATATTTAACAAAGATATTCGTTTTTTTTTCTTTGATAAAACTGTGCTGTGTTTGCAATGTGTTGTTCTCAATGAGAACAGAGGTATTTTTGGTCAAATTTATGGGCACTGCAGGGCAGATGCTAAGGTGTTTTTTTTTTTCACATGCATGAAATGAAATGCTCAAATGAAGCGACATACATTGCTTGTATTGTGAAGTGTGTATGTTGGAGGATTGATAGGTCTGCTTTGCTGAGCCGAGCGGTGTGTGTATTGACAGGGATGAAAGTCTGAGGTCGCGGACATGCGGTTTCCTCTGCGTCTCGCTCTAAATAAGATTACTGCGCCAGCCAGGAGAAGAGCAGAGTGCCAAGATGCCTGATTAAATGAATTAACAAGTAAGTGAGGCGATGTCCCTGGGACCCTGCCACTGCCAGGGAGAGAACGAACACACTGAAGGAAGAAAAACTGGATGACAGTAATTAACCACACTATCTTAACTGATATGAAGGCACGGATACATGGTGCGCGCAAAATCACATCTCTGACTGCAGTTTCCATGTGAATGATTTTAACTGGGGTCCAAAATTAACTTTTGTCAGGTGAAGCATAACATGCTTTTTCGATTTCTATTTATATTTATATACACTGTACACACATCTTTTTTCAGCTCATATATTGCAACGCATATGCAATATAGTCTGTGTCTTGTTTAGTTTCATTCATAGTTTTTCAGATGCCTGTGTTCCATAATACCCATATTTATTGGTGTGTACTTATGTGTGTGTACTTTTCCAAAGACTGGACACATAACATTTGACTATACAGTATGAATATATATATTAATGGCCAGACACTAGGTTTTATCCATTTGTCAGCAAATAAATTAATAAATTATAAATAACTAAACTAAATTCATTCATTCATTCATTCATTTTCCTTTCGGCTTAGTCCCTTTATTAATCTGGGGTCGCCACAGCGGAATGACCCGCCAACTTCTCCTGCATATGTTTTACGCAGCAGATGCCCTTCCAGCTGCAACCCATCACTGGGAAACATCTACACACACTCATTCACACACATACACTATGGACAATTTAGCCTACCCAATTCACCTATACCACATAGTATCTTTGGACTTGTGGGGGAAACCAGAGCACCCGGAGGAAACATGCAAACTCCACACAGAAACGCCAACTGACCCAGCCGAGGTTTGAACCAGCGACCTTCTTGCTGTGAGGCAAACGTGCTACCCACTGCACCACCGTGCAGCCAAAATATAATATTATAATTATTATTATTAGTAGTAGTAGTTGTAGTAGTAACAAAATTAAAATGTAAATTGATTAGTTATTATTTTATATGAGTACAAGTCAGAATAAGTATGGCGTTTCATTTTTACAGAATATAAGTTATGCTGAAGGATGACATGAACATTATTTTAACCCATACTTTGCAAACAATTGACTTGCATTTAATAGGCTTTCTATAAACCCACTTCTATAAATTGTATTTAATGCAGACAGCAAAATTAAAGTATGGAAAGTCACACATAATATAACCACTACCGTCATCATCTCATTAGAACAATATCACAGCGAATCCTCCATCCTCCAATAGCCCACGACACACACAGAGAGAGGACGAAGAACTGAGAACAGCCAAGAAAACGGAGAGAAAAGGCAGCAGGAAATAGCAATAATCTACTCGAGTTTGACCTCCACATTGCAAGAGAATAAAAACGTGACCCTTTTCTTCTTCTGCTTTTCAATCCCCATCAAACCACACAGCAGAAGGAGAGGACAGCGTTCCCTGACTCACTGCCATTAATCACCACTTTTCCAGGAGCCGGGTACGGATTCATTTCTGTCATCCCAAACATCAGCTAGTATTGTTATGGAGCTGCTCACTCCTCATTCAAGCCGGCCAGGTTTCAATGAGGAGAGGATGTGAAGTTGCTTTTCAGAGAGAAGAACCCCAAAGAGAGAGAGAGAGAGAAAGAGAGAGAGAGAGATAACCAGAGAAAGATAGAATGAAAAAGAGAGAGAGAGAGAGAGAGAGAGAGAGAGAGAGAGAGAGAGAGAGA
>CAIGQV010017835.1:7315207-7328030 GCA_903798115.1 Danio jaintianensis | reverse complement strand
ATAAACAATATATATATATATATATATATATATATATATATATATATATATATATATATATAAACATACATACATATATATATATATATATATATACCATTAACTTCTATATACACACACCTATTTCACACCATAGACAAGATGACTAAATTTCTAAATTACTACAGATGACTGAATTTCTTTCTCTTTGAAACTATCCATCTTTTTCACAATACAAAACAGTAGCCACTTTAAGCTGTCAAGTAGCAACTACAGCATTTAGTAATCAATTTCTGGCTTCTTTTTTTTCATTCCTCATTCTCTCTTTTTCTGGACAGGCATAAAGAACAGCTCAAGCAGACCGGGCGGTGGATCAGGGCCTTGCCCTCCCGCAGTTGAGCCCTCTAACGCCCGAGAAGTTCATTAAGTTTTATGATCTTCCTCCAGTCACTTCTGCTTATAAGCCACACAAAGGCCACAAATCTGGCAAAGCACTAATCTCCCTATACAACCACACAGAGACATGATAAACACATGAACTGAAATTTGAATGCAATTCCATTTCTGTAATAATCAAAGTTAAAAATATAGATTTGGTCTCTAGTATGTGAAGTTAGAATTTCTATCTTTTAAAAAAATAAATAAATAATTTGTCAATCTATTATGAAGTTCCTCCATATAAGTTTCTGTTTAGAAAGCATTTAAACTTGCTTATTTCAACATGCCATAAAATAAGCTTGCATTTTATTTAGCTAAAATTTTAAGTAAAAACAAACTCACAGTTCTTAGTCTAATTCAGTGCGTTTACCATTGTGTTTTGGGCTCACCTTACGAATTTCGCTCTGCTATTCTCCTTCTGCATTATCCAGAAATACACATTGCACATTCCTGGTAAAAGCCACTTTTCTAATGGTCTCTCAGGGTTCTGCATATCAGGTTATGTGGTCATTCTCTCTTTATACCTGCGCCCTGCATGATTGCTGAAGGCACGCGCTTTTACGCACATCACGCGCGTTAACCGTCGCAGCATAAAGGGAAAACTGCACATTAAATTACATCCACTAAGCTGCCGGACGTACCAAACTGATTCTGTTTTAACGGGTGCTGATTTTCCCCTCAAAGAAAAAAAAAAAAACTATCTTTTGTGAGACAGTGACATATGCTAATGTTCCGTGTCATTGGGGCAGGCGGTATATAGCCTTGGTAACGCACGTGCTGAATTGATGTTGTATCTGTCATTGGACTTCATCTACAGTGCGCGCTCGCCAGACTATTTCAGAGGTGCTCGAGTGTCAGAAAAAGTGAAATATTTTGTGTTTGATACAGATATGCATATATCCACTGAAATAAAATAATTCTAATTCAACAAGGAGGAGCAAAAAACTATGCACAAGAAAGTAAACATTATGCAGAATAATGTGCGCCTGTACTTCTGCCACAATAAAATTATTCATATAAGGTTCTTAAATTGAGTCAATCTGGTAAATGCTGAATTCAAATGCTGAAATTTAAATATTTAAAATATTTATACACTTCAAGATCTAGGTCAGTGGTCAGTTAAGTCATAGGCCACAATACAAAAATAATATTATGAATGAACAATTAAATAACAATATTTTTAATTGGCAGAGAAGTGACAGCCATCGGTTATTTACACTTCCCAGGCTCTTAACATTTAATAAATGATAAAGAAAATCTAAAAAAATACATGCTTAAAATTGAATATTAGTTATTATAACAAGTTAACCAAAAATTACTGTATAACAATGAGGACATTTTCAGTCCAAATATGCAATCTAAATATGTTTACAACTTAAGTTACATAAAACTAATAATAAATGACTTATCGATCACTCCTGATCATAACAAGTGCGTTTTAGCACACAAAAGAAAAAGAAAAAATCAACAATGACACAATAACGCCAAGCATCTTTGCACGTGTCGGTGAACGATGTAACCTTCACAGCGCTGGCGTCTTTCGGAATAAAATGGGGGCAATAATTAACTGCAGGACCGCCGATACTGCCAATAATTATCCAGTAAATTGGTCGCATAATTAGGCAGAGGAGCGCAGGAATTGGACCGCTCTCTCTCCGAACCACGGACACGCGCAAACGCTCTCTGGGCTTGCAGTTAAACAAAACAAGCTTAATATAGAAACCAACACCGCACAAAGCATATCCTCAGTGACAGATGCAGAATATCCCTTAGATGCATAATTGTCGAGCAATTCCCCAAGTGTGGGTCTTGCTCGATTAAATGAATGGTGTGAGAATAGCGCGCTGTAAACAAGGGAACTGCCGGGGTGCCTCTCTCATTCATGCCCCCAGAAGGAGGCACTCGGTTTAGCCTTATGATGCAACGCAGAAGGGGAGAAGGATCATCTTTGTATATTTCGCACTGATAAATCCAATTATGACTATTCATTTTCACAAGTGAGAAGCAGAAAAATGTGGATGCTGGATGTGGCTTGGTACAACTGGACTCCGCTGACGACCAAATAATAAATAAAAAAAAACACCAGTAAAGATGGCGGTGTCTGAAGGATTAGTGGCACTGTTCTGTTGCTTTTTTCTTCTTGACATGTCTAATTTAGCTTCATTTGTTAGGGTATGCATTATCTTACCTGTTTTCTCTTTGATCTCGCAGAGCACACTGAAGAGGGCTGGCTTCATTCTGTGACAGTTGAGCCCATGTTTCCTGTGCCATTTGGGAGCAAGAGACGAGATTGATATATAGTCACTTAAAACTCATAATTGTGTCGCATTAAAACTTTATAAGGCATCAAGTCTTCTGTTGGAATGTATCTTTAAACTGCATTGGTTTGTTAGGGATAAACACAGACAAAGTTCACAACAAAGAGTAAAATTAGTGCTAAATATGTCAATTAATTTTCAATGAAGAAGAAAAAAAGATTTGTAGTTTGTAGTGGCTGTAAAAGTATCAGGGCCTCTTCGGCTCAGAAACAGAAAAGTGAGATGCAGAAACTTTTAATGAGATGCTCACATGTGTTGAGCACTTCACCTGTGTATAATTCTCAATATTTACATTCAAATGCACACGTTTAGGAACTAATGTTCTGTTTTAGGCTAAACCTTGGGACACGAAAATGTGATTTCAACCTGTCACCTGGATTTCAGATGCAAACTTGACCTTTTAGGTTTACTATAGTGACCCAATGTGTAAAAATTAAAAGTTAGCTAGTGTAAAAAAGTAAATGGAAGAAATATGAGCTATTGCAAAAGATCAAATGAGCAAGCATGAAATACTTTGTTAAGAAAACAATGCAAGCGTTTATATTACAAAAATGCACCAACTTTGCTTGCGCCTCGTCCAGGCTTTGGTCGGTGATGGTCATGATCTGATGCAGAATGTCACCAATGTCTTGTTTTCTTCCATCCCCATCGGTTCCGTCGTGACCATGTGGAGGCGGCAGAGCCATGCCGCCCTGTACCGAGTGACCAGCCAGGCTGACACCGCCAAGAGTCTGCATGATCCGGGCTTGCTCGTCCATAGTCCGCCGCAACACAATCAATGCGCTCGTGCTCAGTCACTGAGATGGGTGAATTAAACTCGGATAATGCACATGCAAAAACAACTTGATTATTTCATGTGCTGCGTTTAACGGGTCGCTACCGTGCACAAAATATTGACCGTGAAGCAACGCAGAGGAAGAAAAAAAATAAATCGCTGGATGAAATATCGCGGAATTGATGTCCCGGGAAAAGATTTAAATCGTCTTTGATCCTCCTGTAAGAATGTCCATTAGAGGAAAATTAGCGATGATATTTCTTGTCTATTATTGAAGTAAACTTCAGCGTTCAGGTGACAGCGGTTGCCCGTTCAATCCTGTCCGAATCTTCATGCCAATTTGTCTTTTTTTCTTTGAAGAGCTGGGGTCCTTTGCAGATGTCTGGAATTCTTATTTGCGGTCTTCTTAGGATAATTTCGCCTTGTGCACTTCTGGAAAACTTGGACAAATCCGTAGTATTACAAAGAGTTGCAAACAAAACATCCCATGCCTCTGACGGAAAGTGATAATTAATCAAAATTAATGATTGTGTAATTAAAAAGACGCAGGTTGAGTGTGGACAACTGGCAAAATGTTGTCTTTAAAAAGATTTCTTTTTTTCCTCCAAAAATAAAAAAATGCATAAGAAAATAAAAGAAGCCGAGTGAAATAAATTAAACCATCAGCACCGGCGATCAGAGCTATAAAGATTGCAGAGAAAAAAATATATATAAAAACGTATAAAAAAAGTTTTCTCACTTTTAGTAGGTAAAATAGAAAAACTGGCGAAAAAAATTAATCACGCGCCATAAAGCGATGCGCAAAAATATCTGCTGGCGGAAATTTATGAGTCGAGCGCGCGGGCTGTGTGTGCTTTATGTTGTTTGATGGCAGCGGTAGTGAGCGATTGACAATGTGCCAATGCCATTCACTCAGTGCGGACGTGTCAGAGAAGAAAAAAAGATACAAAATCGACATCAAAATGCACGCTCCGCCCTGCAGAGGAGGGGTCTTAGATTCTTGTCACTTCTCGCCGAAGCCCCCGAAAACAAAATGCCAGTTAGCTACTAATGATACTGCTGGTGATGATAATGATGAGAGCAGAGCATCAAATCAACAGCGTTTAAGTCTCCGCTTTACGCGTGCTTCATTTAAATGCCGTTACATTATAAAACAAACAAAAGGTCGGAGTTTTATATTGTCTGATTCAAACTAATAATGAATTGCACGGGCCCCCTCGCTTCCTTACACCATAGTATGGTCGCCTCCAACAAGCCGTGCTTGCAGGGGCAGGAAAGCAGAGGACATGTTTATAATATTGGAAATAGACGCCTCGAACCAATCGCTGAAGAGACGGCGTTTGACGGACAGCCCAACTGGCCAATGAGCGACTCGCGCTGATCGAGAACGCCCGCCTTCGGAGCTCAATACCTTTGCTACGGTTGTACAGAGAGATCTCAACTTCTGATTGGCCGTTGCCAAGGGTGACATTACTGCACAAGCAGGCGGCGCTGCGCAGCGCTCCTCGCCAGTTGCTATGGCAGCAGACTGTTCGGTGAGCTCGAAGCAAAGACACACAGCGAAACATTTGTGCGCTTCTTCCTCCGCCCGCCGCGCTCCTCTCTCTCTCTCTCTCTCACACACACACACACACACACACACACACACACAGGCAGCCGACTACAGCCAGAAAAACACCGTATTCCATCCACACTCTAACTACTGCTGTTCAAAGTATAGCCCAGCACTCGCGTCTTTTGTTCAATACACTAGTCACCAAAAGCATCAGTATTTTTTGTTCTTGGTCCGTCGTAAATAATAGCACACAACTGTATTCAAACGAAGTGCCAAGGGGAAGAAAAAAGAGACTACTTTTAAATTATGTTATTCCACCAAATATTCAATATTCAACTCTTCTGATGTTAAAATGTTGGTATTGGGAACATAGCCTAAACACATCTGAAAACCTGACACGTTTTTCTTAATTTATGTAAAAATATTAAGTAAAACATTTGTTTTTAATTATGTAAACCGATGGCATTTATTCGAAATTTAAAATGCAAATGTTTTACAAAGTTTTTTTACATTTATTTATTTAATGTATTTAATTTTTTTCTTAAAATAACAAAAAAATATTTACAATACAGTTTAACTTAAAGGGATAGTTCACCCCCAAAAAATGTAATTGACTCACTATTTACTCACCCTTATGTGGTTTTTAACCATTATGAGTTTCTGTCTTCTGTTGAACACAAATATATTGTGAAGAAATCTTAAGTTTAAACATGTAACCACTGACTTCCATAGTAGGAAAAACAAATACAAAAAGTAACAAAAAAAAAGTAACATATTATATTTTAAGCCTATCTTACTCTTCAAACATGAGACACATACTTCCACATTATTTTCCTTAAAAAGTAACTAAGTGACACATTTAGCTACTTTTTTAAGTGACTTTAGATTGTATATTACTTTTTCTCCCAACACTGGAAGTCAATGGTTACAAGTTTCCAGTGTTCAACAGAAGAAAAATAAATTAGGTAAAACAGAGTAAATTATGACAGAACTTTATTTTTTGGGTGAACTATCTCTTTAGGATAAGTTTAAAAATCAATATTTTGGTCGAATGACCTTGATTTTCACAACAAATGAAAACATTTGTAATTCTGACCAGCTGAAAAAACTGCTCTAAATCAGTCAATTTCATTTGAACTTTTGAAGAAATGTTATTAAATCTTGATAGAATAAACACATATTAGCATATATTAACAGTTAATATTCAATCTCCATTCATATTAACAAATATATTTAGGTATAAATCAAACAACATACTTATTTTGAACTATACTGTAATGTTAAACTTTCTAAAAGAATAAGTGATCATACAAAATGTATTTAATTTTCAAATTATTAAAAATGCATTGCTGACAAACCATGTAAAACCTAGTGGTTTAAAGGATACAAAAGTGTCAGAGTATAAAGATTTTAAACAAAAATAGCATAATTTTGAGTCTTTTGCGCGGCAAAATATGATTTGCGCTTTTAAATTCCAAAGTTGAATCAAATTAATTTACAAGTCATTGCAAGCAACTTACATTAAAGTGACTGAAAACAGAATCTCGTATGACTTTTAATAACATGTCACAATGACTTTTTTGTGACCGTGCTTTTGACCAACATATACCGTACAATGTTATAACAAATATTAGTCAAAGGCATTTAACTGCTCACTACGCAAATTTTATCAGTAGGCAGACAAGTGAGCTGATTTAATTTAATTTAAAATGCAATAAAATAAAAGCCTCACATTATCATTACACTTTTTACTGTAGCTAGAGGTTAATATTCATTATGAAATCCTCCAGTGTCATAGTTGAGGTAATGCACTTCGGCGGGGTTGCACTTCTGACATGACAGCCTCTGATGTAATGGGACTAATTACCAAGAATCAGAGACACATACCGAGGAAACAGAGCTGTTAATTCTTGCACAGTAAGAAAGTCAATCAGACACCCTTCCAAAAGGCACCAACATGTGATGCTACGCTGAGAATTTGTGAAATCTGGCACCAGAAAGTTCCCCGTTCCACAGTGCATGAACTGACTGAAGGCCCTGTGGAACTGCTTCCATCACTGACACACTCAACACGGCAAATTAACACAGGCTAATTAAAGAGCGAATAATCAGATATGCAGAAAATCAAAACTTCCTCTGGGATGAGGCAGTTGAGGGATAAACAATGCAGGGGGAAAAAAGCACACAAGGATATCTGTCAGCAGGCCTGGAGCTTCATGAAATTCATGATTTTTTCCTATGTAACGTTTGGGTTTTTTTTTATGCCAGAGATTGTTTTTGAAGCAAAATCAGGTACACGAAAGAGAGCAGGGAGAGTTGTGTAATTGAGATGTAAAAATAGCATTTTCACAGACTGAAAATTTACTTCTTGTACCACACTCCCACAATACTTTTTCATAGTAAATAAAAGATAGCTGAAACTCAATGTTTAAAAGAAAAATCCTTTTTTATGCGTGTGTGTGTTTTTTTGTTTAATCAGTATGTTATTTGCAGATTCATGATACAATTCATGAATTCAAATTCAATTTAAAATAAAATTAAATAAAATTAAATAAAATTAAATAAAATTGTATAAAATTAAATAAAATAAAATAAAATTAAATTAAATTAAATTAAATTAAATATTTAAGAAATCAGGCAGTTGTTATCGCAGAATAAAGCCAGACAGGCATACTGGTGAAACGGAGGGCTGTTGAATAAGACTGAAAGCTATATTCTGCTAAAAACAATCTTCCACATGTATATTATCCCGCTTATTACATGGCTACTTGCCATAAATATGTAAAAAGTAGAAACAAAAGTTGATAGAAACGAAAACGGCTGAATAAGCATACACTAACCTACATATTATTTAGTCACAAAGTGGCGCCAAAAAGTCAAAAACAACAGTGTGAAAGACAAGCACATTGATATATATGCATATGTGTGATTACTGATGCTCAAGATGAGTCAAAGTACCCAGACGAGACTGTTATTCATCGGTTGTTATCTCGGAATAACATGAATGTCGTGCCAAACCAATTAGAATCAAGTATTCCAGACAGCCATATAATAAAAGCATAAAATGTTTAGTTTTTAACATTGCTGTTTTAAGTCATTGTAGGGCACTTGACTGTGTTAAAACACAATTAAAGGGTTAGTTTGTTCAAAAAATTTTATTCTGTCATTAATTACTCACCCACATGTCTTTCCAATCCCCAGAGACCTTCGTTCATTTTCAGAACACAAATGAATATATTTCAGATGAAATCGGAGAGCTCTCTGACCCTCCACAGACTGCAAAGGTCTTGAAACGTTAAGTCCAGAAAGGAAAAACACTGTCAAAACATTCCATGTGACCACAATTTTATGAAGCCGTGAGAATACTACAAAAAAGCCTGAAATGAAAACACGCTTCCTGAAATACGCAGAAGAGAAGAATCTATTGAATTTTTCTTTTTTGTGTGTGTGTGTGTGTGTGTGCACAAAATCTATTCTTATAGGTTTCTGAAAGTACAGAATAACCACTGATGAAGTTACAGGGAATGTTTTTGGTATACCAAACTTTAAATATTTCGGGACCCTTGCTGTCTTTGGAGGATGAGAGAGCTCTCATATTTCATCTAAAATATCTTCATTTGTGTTCCGAAGATGAACAAAGGTCTCGAGGGGATTGGAATGATGCGAGGGATGAATAATTAATGACACAATTTTCATTTCAGAATGAACTAACCCTTGAAGCCTTTAGAAACCTTTTAACAATTAGCTTGAGTTACGGATAAATACATTTACTCCATGTACGTGTTAAAGTAGAGTATTGTTTGATTACCTGAGAATATATATGGAAATATAAAGGAATTTACAATATTTGTAGGTGTTTTAACTGTATTTTGAACTTTGCACTGCATTGTGTTGTGTTTTAAAATAGAAAAGAAAAGACTATACAATGACAATAAAAGTAATGCATAATGTTCTACCAGAAAAATAATGTTGGCTATATCAGAATGACAATTTTATTCTGTGCTTAACATGGTTTTATTCTGTGTCATATTTAATACACAAAGGTTGCCTTGTGATCTGCACATCAATCTTCCCGAACAATACGGATCAAAGTGTAGAATTTATAGTGGCATATTTACTTCATCTCTTGTGTATGAATTGGTGTTCAGAGCAATTGATTAAATTCTTCGGGTGCAATAAGTGGGTGATATATTAGTCATGGATCATGTTAACACAGTTACTGATCCTGAGCAAGAATAATGAGCTCACCTTTAATTAACCATTTCACACATTTCACAGAGTAAAACAACATGCCACAAGCCCGGTAATTCAATTGTTTTGCCTGCAACTGTGTGTGTGTGCAGAGTTTCACCTTCATTTTTATACACTCGTTGTCATTTTTATTATCAGTTTATAAATGAACTGGATTGAATATAGCATGCGCAGCTGACAGATTATGTTTTTTTTTGTTTTAATCACAAACATCCAGTAATCCCAGAACGAGGCTGCAGCACGACATCCACATTTTTCCCCCTACACTCCATGATGCTTGGTATGAATTATGGGAGCAACTTCCATAAAAACAATCAGTGATTTTAAAAAAAATCCTAAAAGTTCATCCATTCAATATTAAAGGACAATTACATATAACACAATAATTACATAATACACAATAAAATATGCATAATTACAAGCAACTAACATTTTAACCCTAAACATATAATAAGTATGTTATTCGTTTATTTTATTCAGTAGTTCAAATAATAGCTGGAAAGCTTAAAATAAAGTGTAACCAAAACAACTTTTTTTAGGATTAATAATTTACGTTTAGCAGTCCTTTGAATAACCCCAAAAACTTGAAACAAGTCTTTGCGCAGCAATATTACAGATGTACATTGAATATTAATGTACTGTAGAAAATGCATTCATTCATTCACAGCGGAATGAACCGCCAACTATTCCAGCATATGTTTTACGCAGCGGATGCCCTTCCAGCCGCAAGCCAGTATTGGGAAACACCCACACACACTCATTCACTCACACACACACTGCGGACAATTTAGTTTATTCAGTTCACCTGTACCGGATGTCTTTGGACTGTGGGGGAAACCGGAACACCCGGAGGAAACCCACGTGAACATGGGGAGAACATCCAAACTCCAAACAGAAATGCCAACTGGCCCAGCCGGGACTCGAACCAGCGACCTTCTTGCTGCAACAGTGCTAACCACTGAGCCACCGTGCCACCACTACTGTGGAGAATGCAAGCAGAAAATATTCTGGAGGAAAACAAAACAGTGAACTCCAAAGACAAAAAAAAAATCTGGCCACAGATATGCTAATGCCACATAAAAAATATCAAGTGTAACATTATTTTCATGGTGGATAAAAAATAAAACACAAAGCCAAACATACCTATCACTCATTTTTCACTACAGATATGAATTATTTGTAGCACAACCGTATTTTTCAAAATGTGTATAATAATAATTATAATAATAATAATAATTATTATTATTATTTGAAGATTATTCAGTAAAAAACACATTTTAATTAATTTAAATTACTTAATAAAAAATAATACATTATTTGTATTATTTATTTTAATTGTTTATTTTAATTCTTTAAGTAAACAAGTTAAATAAAGCATAATATAATATAACATAATATAATATAGGGGCGTCACGGTGGCGCAGTGGGTAGCACGTTCGCCTCACAGCAAGAAGGTCGCTGGTTCGAGCCTCGGCTGGGTCATTTGGCGTTTTCTGTGTGGAGTTTGCATGTTCTCCCCGTGTTCGCGTGGGTTTCCTCCGGGTGCTCCGGTTTCCCCCACAAGTCCAAAAACATGTGGTATAGGTAAATTGGGTATAGGCTAAATTGTCCGTAGTGTATGTGTGTGAATGAGTGTGTGTGGATGTTTCCCGGTGATGGGTTGCAGCTGGAAGGGCATCCGCTGGGTAAAACATATGCTGGATAAGTTGGTGGTTCATTCCGCTTTGGCGACCCCGGATTAATAAAGGGACTAAGCCGAAAAGAAAATGAATGAATGAATAATATAATATAATATAATAGTTTTATAAGCCTTTAAAACTCTATAACAAGATATATACATATATTAATTATTTGTAGCACTTCCTTAATATTAATAATAATAATAATAATAATAATAATGTTATTTTAAACACTCATGTATAACGTACAGTTGAGCAGCAATCATAAATACAGGACAATAATACAAACAAACAACAACTATAACACCAGTACAAAAAATCAATTCCAAAAAGCTAGTTGAACCAGTTTTATAATGCAACTTAAAAAGATCAATGAAATTATAAATGAATGGAAGGTCCCCCAAACAGCAAGGGTAACCCATAATGTCAAACAAGGTATTCAAAATCTGAATAAAGGCATGTCGCATGAGTTTAGCCAACGTAACATTTAGGAGTTGTTAAAGTTAGAAAGCAGACGAGACACACTGGCTCTCAGGATCTTTTTAGCAAGCTGTGTGGTTGGGCTCTTTCATATTCACTTGACCTTGAAGTATCAGCCCAGCACACTCCTGGGTTTAGTGAATGGAAGTCCCAGACCCACTGCATTTATCACTGAAATACTGTGCTGTCAGGTGGCTCTGTATACCTGTCATAGAGGGCTCAAAGGAACAGCTCCAGATCCTCTCCTCCACAACACCGCATGATTCTTCATTGCCTTACGTTGCATGCCTTTCCGCCATTGTTTTCAGCCATATGTCAACATAATTCATTTTCCCCAAGTGTGACAGCAAATCTTTTGGTGGGAGGGAAAAAGAAAAAAAAAAACAGACACTTCAGCTTATTGTGGTCATGATGCCATGCTTACATAATGGCATAAACACAATTTCTATTATTGGGTGTTCGCTGCCCACTTCCGTCATCTGACTTTCATGCAGAACGAGCAATGGGAATATAATTGAACTGTAGTTTGGATCATTTGGATGTTTAAGTAATATTTGCTCTTTTAATATAGATATATTTTTTTACATACACTCAAAAAATGATGTTTGCTGTTTGTTCAAACTACTTATTTAAAATGAGTTGAAACAACATATTTCCTGAGGTTTTGGCGGGAAAACGTAATTGTTTTATGTTCAGTCCACTTAAATTTGTAAAAACTAATAAGTTACCTTAATTCCTTCTTGTGTGGAACCCAGAATTTTTTTTTACAGTGTATCAGCTGATATGGTTTATAACCTCATAGGGGTGAGTGGATACTATTGATTTTTATGCTCTTGGACAGAAGCTGACTGTTCATGATTATTTTCATTCATTTTTTTTTTCGTATCCATATTAGTTTTTTAACCTATTGTAAAGAGATTCCTCCTGACACCTTATATGACAAAAAAGGTTTACAGTTTTCTTTTTTTTATTATTGGGTTAGTTTTATTGTTTTTGTATGCAATTGTAGATGTTTACTGTCATTACAAAGTAAAAGTACTGTGCAACAAGTACACTGTAAAATACAGTTTAGCAAAAAATGTTCCAAAACAAATTATTGTGGCATTTATTATACAAAAATGTCAGCTGGAATTGGTTTAAATGAATGAGGGTCCCATTTAATTATTTTTTTTGTTCTGAATGTATCCTGGTAAATTCTTTAAAGAAAAATAATGACTATCATTTATTTATTTGTTTGTTTATACCATAATTTCATTTAACACTATCCTTAAATAAGTAGGTGTTTTTTTTATTCATCAGTCAGAAGTTTTTAGTATAAAATATAAAATAAATATCATAAATAAATAAA
>CAIGQV010017835.1:7297201-7310207 GCA_903798115.1 Danio jaintianensis | reverse complement strand
TGACAATTCGGACCCGCTTCCTCCCTCAGGGGTGGTAAGCGAGGCTCCAGATACGGAATCTGAGATGATGGCCATGCTAACCCAGGCTGCTTCGGCGGCGAGGCTGGAGATGGCTTGTCCCCCAGCTCCGCCGCCGGACCGATTAGGGGTGTGACTTGGAGGATAAGAAGGGGAAACCCTCTAAGCCTCCCGTCCCCTCCTTCCCGGAGGTGCACAGTAAGTTCACGCAGCTCTGAGGGCACCTTTTTCTGCGTGCGAGGGTTGAGCATGGTAGTACAAAATCCTCCCTTCCGGGCTCTCCCTATCTCCGCGGGTTTTCACCAAGCTCGCGGAGGATGCCCCTTCGGCTCGCGGGCATCTGCATACTCAATTATCTCGATGACTGGCTTTTATAGCTCACTCACGGGATCAATTGGCACCTTGACCTGTTAGGGTTTCGGGTCAACTGAGAAAAAAACAGGCTCACCCCCGTGCAGAGCATCTCGTTTCTCGGATTGGAGCTGGACTCGATCACCATGAGCTGATGCTAGCCTGTCTGAGAGAGTTCGACAGGAAAACTGTGGTCCCACTGATATTATTTCAGAGGCTCCTGGGGCAAATGGCATTCGCAGCCACTTCACGCCGATCGGGTCCATATGAGACCCCTTCAGCATTGGCTTCACAATCGGGTCCCCAGACGCGCATGGCAAGCGGACACACACTGGGTGACTGTCACTCCGCTGTGTCACCGCGCCCTCAGCCTCTGGACGGACCCTGCGTTTCTACAGGCCTGTGTGCCTCTAGAACAAGTGTCCAGGCATGTCGTCGTTCGACAGATGCTTCCAGTACGCGCTGGGGGGCTGTGTGTTGCGGGTATGCAGCTGTGGGTCCATGAAAAGAACCTGGTTGCATTGGCATACTAATTGCCTGGAGCTGTTGGCAGTGTATCTCGCGCTGCGCAGTTTTTTACCAGTGCTAGAGGGGAAACACGTGCTGGTCAAGACGGACAGCAAGGCGACGATGGCGTATATCAACCACACGGGGGGTATCCGCTCTCGCCGCATGTCTCAGTTCGCTTGCCGTCTGCTCCTCCGGAGTCATCTGTGGCTGAAATTGCTGCGTGCCATTTTTCCCCGGCTTTCCCCACTGGCTAACACAGCTGGCCCCGGGGCGTGCGTACATACACATTTTTCTTCAGTGAGCCTACTCGCACAGATACTGTGTAACGTCAGGGAGGACGAGGAGCAGGTCTGTTATTGCGCCTCTCTGGCTCAATTGGACCTGTATTTCAGCTCCCTCCTCGTGACGGCCCCTCCCTGGCATATCCCCTTGAAGAAGCACCTTTTTCTCTGGGACAGGAACCATTTGGCACCCGCGCCCAGATCTCTGGAACCTCACGTGTGGTCCATAGATGGAGCGCGGAGGACTTAGGTGACCTACCAGTTCGGTGGTTAACATCGTCACTCAGGCTAGAGCACCCTCTACGAGGCATGCCTACGCCCTGAAGTGGAGTCTATTCGCTGTGTTGTGTACTTCTCTCTGAGAAGGACCCCGGACATGCCAGATCAGTGTGATGCTATCCTCCTTCAGCTGGCTGGAGCTAAGGCTGTCCCCTGCGCACTGAGGGGTTGGCATTACGATCATCTCCACTCTGAAGACCCAGGGAAAACGGCGTGCTGGGAAAGCATCGCCTCATCATCCAGTTCCCAGAGGCGCAGACGCTGGATAATTAAATCAATCCTGTCCCCCTCTCATACCCTCTTGGAGATCTCTCTTAGAAGAGGTCTGCTCGATCCACTCGACTCAGTATTTTTAAAGTTCTGTCCAGGTAGACAGCACTGCTTGTTGCGTTAGCATCGGTAAAGAGGGTCGGGTAACTGGAGGCATTTTCGGTCAGCGAAGTGTGCCGGCCCATCCTCACGTTTCCTGAGACCCCGGCCCACCTAGGTTTCCGAGGTTCCTACAGTGCTTTCTTTTAGACTACGTAGTGAACCTGCAAGCGCTGCCCACGGAGGAGGCAGACCCAGAGCTTACGACTCTAAGCAGCTCCTTTTCTGTTATGATCGGCAGACGGGAAGTGCTGCATCCGTACTGAGGTTGGCCCACTGGATAGAGGATGCCATCTCCCTCGCTTTTCTTTGCCAGGGTGAGCCACGTTCCCCGGGAGTGAGAGCACACTCGACTAGGAGTATCGCCTCCTCTTGGGTGTAAGCACGCGGCGCCTCTCTAACAGACATCTGTAGAGCGACACCTAATACATTCATAAGATTCTATAATCTTTGAGTGGAGCTGATTTTCCTCATGTGTGCTGGATAACGCCAGTGAATGAGGAAATTTGGTACGGTGTTGAAAATACGCATGCTGTGCCTTTCTCTCTAACACAGAGATAGGTGCGCTTTTCTTAGAACTTAACTAGGTGTATTTTTTACGACTCCCCGAAAAATATAAATAAGCCTTTAAGCGCTTCACAGGTAAGTAAGGTAAGTTAGGGCCAGGGGACACGTTGGAGGGCTGCGTCTCTGGTGCGCTCACGCCGAGAGCCTGGCAAACCTCTCACCAGTGACATGGTAAGGTTCAATCGCTGTGGCGTTTTCCACATATTTCCCCATAGTGGAAGTTTTTCCACATAGCATTGAAGTTCCCCTCCCGCTGGGGAACGAAACGGTTACTATGTAACCCTCGTTCCCCGAGGGGGGGAACGGAAATGCTATATTCCTTCGCCACAGTGGTTGCGCCTTAGCTGACAGCTGTGTTCGGCTCTTCAGCTAGAAAAGGTGTCTTTGCGATGCACGGCAGGCTTCTTTATACAACAGATGATTATAATTGCTGCCAGCTGTGCATGCTGACACCGCCAACTCATTGGCATTTCATTGGCCCGTTTTATTACTCTTTCAGATGATTGGTTTCAGACGAAATCCCCATAGTGGAAGTTTTTCCACATAGCATTTCCCCCCCCCCCCCCCCACCCCCCGGTCATTATTTACAACACATTGTTTTAAAGTTTCCACAGTGACATATTAAGTTTTCTAATGACACAACACAGCCCCAATTATTTTTCTATGTATCATTATTTTCTTTCTTTTTCTATTTTCTGCAAATATGGACAAATATCCTATTGTGAAATATCTGATATTCCAATTTTTAAATATGTGTAAGAACACGTATTCCATCGTTTAAACAGTTTAATAGAGATCAACTTGTGTGCAAGTCTGCACTGCAGTGAGATCTGAGAGATCAGAGATGCTGGATTTACAACATGTTAATTCATCATCTCCTTCCAAAATACATGAAAGTAAATGGCTGTTTAAGTGAAGAATAGAGTAAAAGTTCTAGTAACAGTGTGTATCTGATGTGAATAAAGCACATTATCTGATTGTTTAAAATGAATTATTATTGTGATCTTCATAGACATCAGCCTGAATTTTACAAGCAATAAATGTTATGTTTTGCTAACACTTGTTTATGTTTAAATGTCTGAAACTTTTTTTTAAAGCGTAAAAAAAAACTAAATAGTGATTTATGGCAAGTGCTGGGCTCACATTTTTCTGCCTTAGCACAAGTCATCACAGGAAAGTTTAATTACATTTATCAGCTGATTAATTGATACACTGAACAATTTAATCGCACCGGTGTGATCATAAGCTCCAGGGACCAGCCTAGACAGATGACACCGCTGTGATCAATCGTGTCAAAAGGTTAAAGATACGTTTACACAACAACATTCCAACAAAGAACAGAAAACATTTTATGAGTTTTGGGCATTCAAGTACATGACAACGGTGTTTTGAGGGGCTAAAATACAAATTTTTGTTTTTGAAAACGATTTGTCTGTGTAAAGTACAAAAACAAATGGTGAAAATATATTAAATGTTCAGTCTATAAGCATGAGTGATTATTTTACTAACAAAACAATGATATGAACTACTTAACAAGCTCACAAGCTCAAGCTAATTGTTGAGGAATCAAAACATACACCTTATGTATTCTTCTAAACAGGCTGGATATAGAATGTGAAATAAAGACTGCCTACTAAAGATCCTTCATATTAAGACCTTAGATATGCTAAGATATGAAGCCTTGCAATAATGTGCCTTTAAACACATACTCACTAACCAACTTACAACAGATCTTACAAACGTTTAGCACGTTACAAAACTTTAAAGGTATCTTACAAAATAATATTCATTCATTCATTTTCTTTTTGGCTTAGTTCCTTTATTAATCTGAAGTCGCCACAGCGGAATTAACCACCAAATTATCCAGCATATGTTTTACACAGCGGATGCCCTTCCAGCTGCAACCCATCACTGGGAAACACCTATACACTCCCATTCACACACATACACTACGGACAATTTAGAAATTCACCTATAGCGCATGTCTTTGGACTTGTGGGGGAAACCGGAGCACCCGGAGAACAGAAACAGAACCCACACAGAAATGCCAACTGACCCAGCCGAGGCTCGAAGCAGCGACCTTCTTGCTGTGAGGCGACAGCACTACAAAATAATATCATTCTAAAACTCTAATTTTATATTTATCAAAAGTACTCTTGGAGTTTGCATTTCACACAGGAGTTTCTACATTGTAATGCCTTAAATAAATCATTAAGAATAAAGTTATTCATCAAAATGAATCAGACTTCCCAATTTTTCCTATCAGTAAGGGCACAGGTTTTTTTTGGTTGCTTATTTGTTACAATATAAAGCTGTGTTTTTGATAGCTACTAAAAAGAAATGTCTGACAAGACTCCAATAGAAATACATAAAAATGAATGCATTTATTTTTGGAATTACTACTTTTAAAAGCTTGTAATTTATGCTAAACTTTTCTTTTGTAATATGTGCTGTAACACTAGTTAGTGATTATGTTTAAACTTACTATATATATTATTTTTTATATATAATATATATATATAGTATATTATAGCATATATATATATATATATATATATATATATATTGAGAGAAATTTTATATTTAAAATTTTATTTTAATCTTTTACATTTTGTGTGATGACAAGTGTAATTTAGATCTGCCTGAATGCCTTGTTTTTCCTTATCTTTTTATGTTTAAAAAGGCAAAATCATTATCCAACTTAATGCAATTTTCATAATTACGTCTTATTATGGTTTTGTTTTGTTTTGCTTCGTTCTTTAATGGCAAGATAAAATTAAAGCATTAATTCTAATTTTACAGTCGTGGTCAATGTACGTCCCTACAGCGAAAGCTCTCCGCCCGACAGACTCATTCAATCAAAGCCATTCTGTCTCTCTCCCAGGCCAGGTTGATAAATAAGAGGGAAATATTGTGTCTGCCAGGGCATGTTGTTAACTCTCCCCCCACAGTCATTAACTCATTTCAAGTGCAATCATAGAGTGGGAGGTAAATTAACAAACCATTAAAAATGTTATAAATGCACAATTAGCATGCCAACATTTACAGGACACATTCATGGAGCTGCAATAATTTTTGATTGGGTGGTTTCAGTTCGTCTCTCTCTCTCTCTCTTTCACTCTCTCTCTGTCTGACGGTCAGTCTCTACAGACATTTTGATCTGGTGCCCATTAATGTAGAAATTGAAGGAATGAGGTCTGATTTAATAGGTCACTGGTGGTGGATGTTCACTTCTTGCATCTTACATTGAGTAGAAGGGAAAAAAATAGGTGGAAAATGGACAGACCAGCCTGATCTCACGAGGAAACGTAATTATTGTACATTTTGTCAGTTTAGTGGCTAATTCGAACGAATTCGTATAATGTACGGTTTTTAAGGAGGTGTGGCACCCAACCCCGCCCCTAAAACCAACCGTCATTGGAGGATGAGCAAATTGTACTAAATTGTAAGAATGAGATCGTACAAATTCATACGAATTGGCAACTAAATCAAAAAGTTACGAATTGCCATGAGATTGTGTTGGATGGACACCAGTGATACAATTATTTATCTTATTTAAGGCTAATTTTGGATACGACTTTGCTCTTTTGTTTACCGTCAAACTCCTGACCACTGCTGTGTGTTTATAAATGACAGTAATAGTGTGATTAAGGTGTGTACATGTCTATACTGCACCTCAATTACGTGACTAAAACAGGAAGAGTGTCTTAATTTGAATTGCATTTACTCCAATTATGACTTAATCCGGATTAAGGTAATCAGAAATCTCTGTTTACATATTCTTAATCACAGTATCATCTTAATTATATCATCACCATAATATCATCAGTGGTGTAAAGTAATGAATTACAAAAACTCAAATTACTGTGAGTAGTTTTTATCAAGAATTGTACTTTACTAAAGTGTGTACTTTTACTTTTTCCTGAGTACATTTTTAGTTCTGTATCGGTTTTACCTTGATATTTTCCTTTGACCTGCAGTCATTACTTTATACGTTTATATTTGTATCGTCTGCAGTGATTGGTTTAGTAGAATCAAATTGTGCATAGAAAAATCACATCAGACAGCCTGACCTCAAGACAGACACTTTATAAATGCAGCAAAGATGTACAGTGTTGAAGCATAAAAGTGGCCAAGATGCAAAATCATACACACCACGATAAAGAGACTTTTTATACTGATATGATCACTGAAATCGGGAAATGGCCTTAAACGTGCAGCAACTAAATGCACTACAGAATGTTACGTTTTCAAACACATGCATAAATTGTATGTATTTTAAGTGTTAGTCAGGGTTCAAAGTGCAAAACCGAAGCGTTAACATATTGTCACAGCTAGACTTTTTGAACCCTTAGGTTGCACAGATTTTGCTCCGCATGTAAATGCATCAACCTGCTTTCCTTTGGCTGATTATTAGTGCATATATTCATGTGTTCTCGCATTAAATTAATCTCACATCTTAAATGTATAGTCCATGAATGGAAAATAATTCAACTTACACTTAGAAACACACTTGGCACTGATTTAATCTACATTTTTAATTCTAAGTGTATAAGGTGGAATCATTTTCGCAGCTTAATACAGTGGTTACTACACTGGAAAAACAAAATTCATTGGATTTAGTACATTTTTTTAAGGTAAGTGGTTGCAAACCATTTATTTGGGCTGAATTGTGACAAACAAATGAAGTTGAGCATTACTAAATCTAATTTGTTTGTTTAAATTCAGCCCATATAAATTAAATAGTAAATCCAATGAATCTTTTTTTTTCTGTGTACTCTTTTTCTGTGTACTCTTGAGTACTTTTTAGATACTTTTACTCTACTTGCACTACATTTTTTTCGCTACTAATTGTACATTTATATGAGTATGATTTGTGTTTATTAACACAATGATCATTGTGTTAATATTGAAATATTGTTGCCCAAGTAAACATACTGAGAAACAAAACAATATATATATATTTTTTTTTATTAAATACTAAAGCCTTTTCTCGTTCCATTCTCTCTTTCTCATTTGCCAGAATGTGAGTGCTGTTGGTTGGATGAATCGAGTGCTGGCTTGTTATAGTCTAATAGTAAAGATGATGATACAGCAGAGGGCAGCCTGCATGAGGCTCTGCTCAACCTGGAGAATCTCTTCCTCAGCTTCCTGGGTCGATTGTAATAGGGTCATTAGCTAGTCTGGATCATATTTTAACATTTAGCCCCAGGTTATTGCATGTAACTTGCTTGATGGTCTCTGATATGAGATTACTGCTAAATCGATGGGCTAATGAAACCGTAATGGTGTATTTCAATCAAATATCAAATAAATGTTTTTTATAAAGCGTCGCTTGCTTTTGACAGGTTAGTAACAATGTCCTGTTAAAAAGTAATAGGCCCCTCAGGTTGCAAAAGAAGATCTTTAACGTTTCTTAAATCATTGAAGAGAGCCTGATAAAAACGTTAGCATTCTTTCTTTTTTTTTTTTTCAGAGCGGAGGGCATTAGACTCAGATGTATTGGTTTACAAAAACACTGTTTGACAGTGGATTACTATTATTATTATTATTTTAAAAAATATAATTAAGCATTTATGATATTGCTGTAATACAAACACAGTTAATACTGAATAACTTACACACGATTGTCTGGTTTTGATCATCATCTAAATGAAGCCAAACAGAATCAAACGCTACATCATCTTTCAGCAAGTATCAATGTGTATTGTTTTCAAATTAATACATGCAAATTATGCAGTCAATTCATGAAATGATTCGCATTGAACTTATAAACTCATTCAAAAACACACTCACCTATATCATTGCAACACTGTAAAAAATGCTGGGTTCCACACAATTCCTTCATGTTACCCCAACACAAATGAATTAAGTTAACTTAATTATATTCACAAATTAAAAGTCCCCAACGTGTTTCTTTTTTGAATCGTTCGGTGATTTTTAACAAATCATTCGAGTTCAACAAATTCCTTTCTGAACGAATTAGCGATTTAAATGAAATGGTAATGTAAATGATTGTTTGAGTCACTATGAAAGGCTGTTGATATAATTTTTGGAGATTCTGTCTTTATCTGCATTTGTCAGTAATTTCGTTAATGCACATTTGTTGTCATTTTTTTAAGTTTGTATTTTTTTTTTAGTTTATATAAAATAATTGTTTATAAAAATATAAGTCCATACATTATTTAGTTTGTTATTTAGTTGTTTAAGTTAATAGAGCAGTTTATGTTTGTTTTAGATTTAAATAGATATAAATTTAGATTTATTTATTTTATTTTTTATGTAGTATTTTAGACCAGTGGTTTCCAAAGTGGGGGTTGCGAGACAAGAAGGGGGGGGGGGGGGGGGGGGGGGGGGGGGGTGGGTGTGCTGCAGAGGGGTATTGTGAGGTTGGGTGTCGCTTGATGATTTCCAAAAATCAATATAGTAGTTAAAATCAAATAGTAGTTAATAGTTACATTTAAAAAAACAACATGCAAATAAAAAGCCATCAGCCTTTAAATCTAGTTTTTTTTTTCCACTGGATTGCGACACCTGGGGTGATGACGTTCAGATGCAGCAGATTGATTTTATGACACCAGGTTAAACTGTCTGACACCTTTACAGTACTCACATACATTAAAAAGAAAGGCCACTCAGAGTGACGTTCTCCAAATTTAAACGAAGAATAGACTTGGGCCTATTGGTGTGTGTGCACGCTGTTGCATGCAAGGTTTGTATATTTGTAACCACCTCAGAGGATATTGGGGGTCGCGAGTCACTGGCATTGTAACGGGCTAAAAAGTTTGAGAACCCCTGTTTTAGACAATACATAATTTTGACATTATTATTAGCATTATTATTTATTACATTTACAATTCAGTGCCATTTTAATATCACTAAGAAATTAGCATTGTTTAATCTGTTTTTACTTCTTACCTTGATGAATTTTAATTTAGTTAATTTTTTTTTTATTTCACTGAATTTAAAATATAAAATATTTTCTATGCAAAAACTATGAAACAAATTATAAAAATATCTTTGAAACTTTGCGTTTCGGCTTGAAAGCCTTCCTGAGGGCACAAAAAACACAATGTTAGTATGTGCTTTTGTGCCCTGAGGTTGGCATTTATTTTATTTCATTAAAACCAGCGTATTTTCACAGCCCTAGCAGTGAGTGTACCCAGCCAGACCTCTTCTTCTTCCTCGTCCTCTTCTTCCTCCAGCTCCAGCAGATGTAAGGGATCAGGACAGACGTGGAGTCTCGCAGGGGGAAGGTGAGAGGTACACAGCCTCTCCGCTCCCCGTGATCAATCATCCTCCACTTGTCCTCCTCTCCGGCCCGCAGCTGTTCCTCCAACATCTCCTGTGGAAACACTCTCTTCACTTTGCTTAAAATTATTACACAGCCCATAAACCCAGAGAGGGAAAGCTCTGTTAACACTGGAGCACAGGGAAGTGACTGTAACCTTTAAGACGAGCCGGTGGTGCTTTGGACGCCAGCCATATTTACCAGCCGGCGCTGCTCCTCGTACCTGTGGAAGTGATTTTTTTTTTTCTGCTGTGGAATTTATTTTCCAGTCGCAGGCCAATCTCTGGAGCAGCATTGATCCTCTTGGTGACGGCCTTCGTTCCAAGGGCAAGCAATCCGGAAAAGATTGTCAAATTATGAAGGTGAGCAGACCTGTTTTGACAACATCGTAAAACAAGCAAGACAGAAATTGTTGACCATCATGATGACTGGGGTGATTATGTGGAGAGGTGGGATTTCAAGTGGGTGTGTTGTTGTGTGTGTGTGTGTGTGTGTGTGTGTGTGTGTGTGTGTGTGTGTGTGTGTGTGTGTGTGTGTGTGTGTGTGGGTGTGTGTGTGTGTGTGTGTGTGTGTGTGTGTGTGTGTGTGTGTGTGTGTGTGTGTGTGTGTGTGTGGTTTTTTTTTTTGCACTTGGAAGTGAAAAGTGTTTTGTTACAGTAAATGGGGTTAAAATTTTGTGTTTTGTCATTTTTATGTTATTTTAATCATTTTTAATTTAGTTTCAGTTGCTTCAGTTTTAATTCAGACTAAATAAAATTGTATTTGCTTTGCAACTAGCTGAAAGTAAATAAGTATAAGTTGTTTCATATTTATTTATTTAATTACGTATTTACTTTTTTAGATTTTGTGTAGCTTTGGTTATAAACAATATAACACTGGAACTTTTCATGTAAAAAGCTAGAAGCCTAACATTTAATTAATTAAAAAATTAGATTTTTGATCATTGTGATGAAGACTGAAATGATTATTTGAGGAGGGATTTTGTGGGTGTTTTTTTCCACACAGGGAAGGTAAAAGTATTTTGCTGCATAGAGCAATTTTTGTCTTTTTTTTTTTTTTCAAATGTTATATAATTTTGATAAAAAATTTAGTAAAAGATCAAAATTAAAAATGTGTAAATATTTTCTTTGTAACTAGCTGAAATCAAATAAGCCTAATGTTTTACAATATATGTTTCCTTCAATTTTTTCATGCAACAAAACTTAACTTTTATAGATTTAGTTGTAGTTTTAGTTATAAATATAAAAACCCTGGAATGTTTCATGTGAAAAGCTAGAAAAGTATAAATTGCACTTTATTAAAATTGTTGATTGAAATTGATCAGCCTGATGACTAGAATAATTATGTGAAAAGGTAGGATTTTGTCTGTTTTTCTCCCCCGTTCACACTGGGAAACCAAAAAGTATTTTGTTATTATTTTGTTTTTTTCTTTCTTGTACTGAACTCTCTTTGATTTGAAAATGTTTGCAAGGACAGCCTGAATGTCTTCTATTCCTACTTGTTATTGATTTTTGGTACAATTTGCCAAGTCTTATCGTATATGGAGTGTTTATCTGACCTAGAAAGACTTGTTTTTGTGAACAATTTATCAAGTGGTGTTTCTGAAAGAAAACAATCTGGGTTTAGTACAAGTTAAGCTCAATTGATAACATTTATGGTATAATGTTGATAACAAAAAGGCCAATCAGTATGTACAGTAAATTATATATATAAACATTACATTACATTAAATGTAACTCAATATCTCACGTCACAACCACTCAGCACCTTATAATTTCCAATTGCCTATTAGTTATCAAATTAGTAATGATGAACTACATGAAAACCTATTCTAAAACATTTATTAATCTTAGCTAACATTCCTTTCAACATTATATAAAGGACCAGAGCTAGCAACAATCTGATTTATTTTCATTAACTTTGGCAGATTATTTCGTCCAAAGTGACTTACTTAGAATTTTATAAGTTCAAATTTTACCTGGGAATCAAACCCACAAGCTTGGCATTACTAGCATCTTACCCAATTATTTGAGCTATTATTTATTAGTAATGTTAACAAAGATAAACTAGTTAATTAGCAATGAACATTATGCCAAAACTATTGTCATTAAAGCTTAACTTGCATTTAAAGGAATACTATTGGTAACGTTTTTGTCAAACATAATTTATGTCAGTCGCTTATAACATGCATTCGGCTTTATTTATATATATATATATATATATATATATATATATATATATATATATATTTTTTTTTTTTTCTGACATAAAAAAACATTGATCCGCTTCCTAAGACATGTGTTAACCCCCTGGCGGTGTATGTGTTAATTTGATGATGGGTTAATGGGCTTTTGGAAGTTACAAAATAAAAGTCACTATCCAACACAATTACACAGCATGGAAGAGCCAGGATAAAACTTAAAAATACTCCAATTGTGTTCGTCCGACAGAACAAGTCATATATTTATGAGTAAACTATGGAGTTTTTGGGTGAACTATTTCTTTAAGGTATTTCAATAAACACAACATGTATTTATAATGCATGTTTGGAATTTATAAAACATTTAGCATACATTTCGCAAATTAAAGTCACTTAAAATATAAAATATATAATGTTGAGGTGAAAAACTGAAATAAAAGTATCTTTATTTTATTTTACAATTAAAAATATGTATTTTTAAAGTGTATAAAACAACACATTTGAAGCATATGTCTGCTCTCAGCACAATGGTAGGTTCACAGATATTAACTCTATACCAGAACCAGGTATGTGACTGGCATACCAACCTGGCCACTCCTACCCATTTCTGCTTTAAACAGATCCAGGAACAGTAATCCATCTATTTCTGCTCATCTGCTATGAATTAAACATCGACGCAGGTCAGCACACAGTGTGTCTAAATCACTGCAGCCCGGCTGCCCTTAGCTCAACTTCTCTATTGACATAATGTCAGATATGACACTATTACTCAGCGAGTGGCGATGGTCATTTGATAAATAGTACCATAAATTGTTGACAAAACAATTTGTGATGTATTATGTTCGTGATGGGTTGTACTGCTTATCAAATCAAGTAATCTGGTGGCGGAAGCTATTAATCAGCCTAATGTGCATAATCCTGAGGCTGATGGGAGACGACTTGCAGATTGTGGAAGGTTTTATACACAATTCTCTCTTTTTAGACTTTAAAATAAAGGTTCCTTGTTAGCATATGATTACATGAAGATCCTATAAAATAGGGTTAAAGTTTCTCCAAAAATAATTCCCCAGACCAATACTTTTAGCGGTATTTACTATCTATCTATCTATCTATCTATCTATCTATCTATCTATCTATCTA
>CAIGQV010017835.1:7259471-7296026 GCA_903798115.1 Danio jaintianensis | reverse complement strand
TCATTCATTCATTCATTCATTCATTCATTCATTCATTCATTCATTCAGTCATTCATTCATTCAGCTAGCCAGTACAGAACTTTATTTTTAAAAGGAAAGAATCAAATGTTGTTGTTTTTTTGTTTTGTTTTTTTATGAACCTTGCACTTGGGATCTTTGTGTAAACATAGTGCAAGAACATTTTTAATGATCTAAAAAAAAATTCTATAACCTTTTGTGCAATGAAATGTTCCATGGTGTTAAAGGTTCTTCATCAAACCACTGATGCCAGTAAAGGACCTTTCGTTTTAAAAGTAAAAAAAAGAAAAAGACAAAATCCTGGCATCTTTTTTTAATTAAATCCTTATTAATTCTAAAATGTTAACTGCTGCTAAACTTGATTGTGCTATATATTTTAGTCTCGCATTTACATTTTTCATTTTTAGATCTAATTTTAGTATTTCTCTGACAAGTCTTCCCCTAACAAATATGAGTGCTTTCACAACCGTAACATTTTAGAGCATGTATTTCCATAAAACACATATTATGTGTCATAAATGCTCATATGATTTCAGAGCAATGTGTTAAAAAAACTGGTAGTCTTATAAATGCTTAGCTGGTTCCACGGAGAACATTAAACATCAATGGAACTGTTTAACTCCCTAACTTAAAGTTAATTTAATTTCAACAAATTTAAAGTTTCCTAAATTACTTAAATGTTCTTCACTCTAAAAATGATCTGTTTGATTGAATGAACAAATGAATGAAAGAATGATATGTTTTGTTTGTTTTTGGTTCTTCCTTGCATTTATTTGTGTGTACTGTATATGTTGAACGTTAACATTTAGTTTATTCTGCTAAACTAGATTGTTGTTCTTACATTTACATTCAATTTTCTTTTTTTTTTTTTGTATCTTCCTGAAAACCATTCCCCTAACAAATATCAGGCACACTCGACTGTGTCATAATTGTCCCTTTGATTTTAGAGTTAAGTACTGAAGATACTTTAATTCATCTCTTGCATTATAAAAGTTTTTAAATATTTAAAATGATTCTCTTTTGGAAAAGCTTGGAATTTAACAAAAAAGAGTTGACGGTTCCAAGAGCATTAAACATCGATGAAACCCCTTACAAAACCATTGTGGAATAAGATTATTTACATTATTTAAATAACACTAAGGAAAAAAAAAGTTTATTATAAGGCATTTTTGTAAAAAAATAAAATAAAATAAAATAAATAATAATAATAATAATAATAATAATAATAGCATAGACACATACAGTATAGCTATGAAAAAAGCTCAAAACTCAAAAAATTGATTCTCTGAATTTATGATTTATAATTATGTGTTTGAGTAAAAGATAATTGTTTTATTGTGTAAACTACTCATGACATTTTTCCAAATTAAAAATAAAAATGCAATTTAGAGCATTTTTTGTTGCATAAAACAGCAAAAGGTGTCACTTTCAGACATGTTTGTATTCATTTATATCTTCAGAAAAGTTAAGAAATCAACAATACTTGGTGAAATAAGTGTGAGGCAAATCAACAATCAATCAACAAATGAAAAGATGATTCAAAAAGGTGAAAGTCATTTTCTGAAATAAAGTCTTTAAATGATGAAATACCATTATAAAACAATACAATAAACAAATGTACTCAAACCCATACCTAATAAAATCCAGTGAATTCAAAAAGATTTTAAGTGCTCTATTATTATTATTATTACTATTATTTTTATCATTGTACATATAGAAGTAAATTGCTTTTTTTTTATCCTAACATTTAGTTTATTCTGCTGAACTAGATTACGATAAATTTTAGTCACGCATACTGTACTTAAATTTACAAAAAGCTAAAAAAATTTTTTTCCTAATATTAGTACCTCTCTGACAACCTTTCCCCAAACAAATCTGTGTTTTCACAACCCAAACATTTTTTAGAGCATTTATTTGCATAAAACACATATATTTATGTCTCATAAATCTCAATAGGATTTCAAAGTCAAGTGTTAACGAGACTTCAATTGTACCGGTTGCATTCTAAAAGTTTTTAATCCCATAAAAAAGAAATCAGTAATGTCTACCAAACCGTCAGTCATATTGTTTCTGATTCCTCTTACACTGGTCTTCTCTCGTCCACAGACTCCTCTCTCTCTGCAGTGCCGCTGTGTGGTGTCTGTTGTGTTTCCACGCTAAAGTGAGCAGCGAATATCTCTGCCAGTGAACTTGCTCATCTCTCCTGTCAGACACAGATGACAGAGTGTTATTTTCAAAAGCCCACCACAGACAGGAGGACTTGTTTAATGTGCGACAACATCCTGTGATCACTCGGCTCTCTGGATTATGAGCAGCGCTTTGTGTGTCCGTTTGCAAAGACTCAAAGACTCCAGGCATCTGAAGGAAAGAGCGATGGATGTTGAAGTCCACGCGCACACACACACACAAAAGCAGCTTATCAACACTTGATAAGAGTTGAAAGGGTTTGCCTTTGTTTCTGCTGTCCGCATCACTTGTAATTGAGAGGCTGTCGAAAGTTGAAATGATTAAAACTGAAGCGCTCACACACCGTTAACACACCAGGACTGTCAACACTGAAGGTTTACAATGTGTTTTAGTGTCTATGTCTTTACCTTCATGTTTGTTTCTAGCTTTAATGTACAGTAGGTTTTGAAGTAAAAACCAAAAGAATTTCTACCACTTTAAAAAAAATGCTGGGTTGTTTCAACTGTACAGCCATCGGGTTAAAATTATAACTTATGTTTGTTTGTTTTTGTTTTTTGACAGTTTATAGACTGTGAAATTGAACATAACTCATTGTTAATCATCTCATAGTTATTATTGGAGTGTTATATTAGTTCATTTTTATATCAAATTCATTTCTTTCTATCTTTAATGTGAGTTTTAACCTCTTAACAACTGTCACCGTCTCATCAGTTTTACATCACTTTACATATTTTACAACTGTTTTCGTGCTAGTAATAGATTAAAACACATTTACTGTCCCCCTACAACCTGTGGGACCATTTGCGGTTACATTTTTAAACCATAATATTGTAGCCTAAACATAAAGCAATCATGACAAACTATATCATTTTAAAATGTCTAGTTTATTTATCAGATTTTTGACAGATATTACTGAGCAACAGTTATATGTTAATTTGCAACAATGATACTTATCGGAGTCTTAAAACATTACTTTGCTACAGCAATCCACGTATAATTTTTCTTTGAATGTTTTAGATGTTTTTTGGAGGCTAAATTCAAATCAAATACCACCAAACTTCTCATGTTACTGTTTAAATTTATGCCTACTTTACAAATATTGTCAAAAATATTACAAAAATATGATTCATATTCCTCACAACATAGGGGGTGCCCTTGTATGTTCATTCATTCATTCATTCATTTTCTTTTCGGCTTAGTCCCTTTATTAATCTGGGGTTGCCACAGCGGAATGAACCGCCGCCCTTGTATGTTCACCAATGGAAACTGGATGTCATCTGGTGGTGATGTTTGGTACTGCGGCCAAACAAAGTCTTAGTGAAAGCTAATTTTTTTGAGATATCAACTTCAAATTTGGAATATAATTTGTTCAGCTATATAGCTTTGTCTGTCAATTTTAGGCTAAAACAGGTTTGTAAGATATTTTATGTAATATAATAAAATATAAATGTATTATTTTATTATTTTCCTTAAGATAAAAGCACATAAATTGAATTTATGGGGGGGGGTTGTTGGTTGGGGTTTAGAGTCTCACACTCTAAAAAATGCTGGGTTGTTTCAACTATACAGACCAACACATTAAAATAATAAATTAAATTCATTAAAAAAATGACCTAAATTTGGGTGAAAACAAACTATCCCTCAGTAAATAAAAGTCCCACTTTATATTACTAATAATTCCTTACATTTATTCAGCGTTTTTCTGGACACTCAAATCGCTTTACACATTATTGGGGGAATCTCCTCATCCACCACCAGTGTGCAGCATCCACCTGGCAGCCATATTGCGTCAGACCGCACACCACACACCAGCTGATTGGTGCAAATTTGGCCAGGATGCCAGGGTTAAACCCCTAATGACCACAGAGAGTCAGGACCTTGGTTTAACATCTCATCCAAAAGACGACGCTCACTAAGCAGTATAGAGTCCCCATCAATATACCGGGGCGTTAGAACCCACACAGACCGCAGGCTGAGAGCCCCCTGTTGGCCTCACTAACACCACTTCCGGCAGCAACCTAGCTTTCCCATGAAGTCTCCCATAGATGTCTTTGACTAATATGTATTTATATTTAAAAGAAGATAAATTGTGAGGTACGATGTATTTATTTTGTTCATGTTGTATTGCAAATGTGATATTGAGGTGGGTGATGGTTAGTATATTTAAGGGTTTGGTTAAAATGTGAATAGTAATTACAAATTGATTTACAAAATAAATAAATAAATGTATTACAGCTGTAATTATGTTCAGGTATTTAAATTAAAGTATAATCTAAATCTGTCAAAAAAGATTATTGTATCAAATGATCCATATAAATATTAGTGCAAAAGTAATGGTTGACCATTCATACAAAGTGGGTCCTGATAAATATTTACAAAGTGTAAACATGCAAAATGTTTAAACTTTATAATATAAAATAATATATAAAAATATAAAATAATATATAAATATTAAAAAACATTATTTATTTATTTATTCATGCTTATGTTTCTCTCATTCTTTAATTTAGCTAATTACAATAAAGAAATTATGAAATTCAGAAGAGTTAAGAAATTCATAATTTGGTAGATTAACCCTCATTTTCAATCCAAACAAATGAAAGCGTTTGCTATCCTTACCAGTGATCAATTTCTATATTATAAGTATTTTAAATGTGGAAACGCAAATGTCATCATAAATTACGAACAAAAAGCAGGTAACACATTAAATATGGAATTCTGAAGTAAAAAGACAGAAATATATATATATATATATATGTTTTTTTCTAGTAAAAGATACTTAAGTAATCCTTATTTACATCTTTTATACAGTGAAGTTAAACATATCTCATTGTTAATCATCTCAACATTTAGTTTGGAGTATTATATTTGTTTTAAATGGCAAATTACCAATGTACATTCAAGCATTCAATAGTAACAAAATGTCAAATTTTTTTGTAATTCTTCATATTTGTATAATTTTAAATCTGTTAAGCATAACGTAGCCTAATTACCTTTTCTTTGGGTAAAAAAATAAGAGTGTCTAATTTATAGATTACATAGTTGAAAAGTTAATTACAAACTAATTATGCAGATTATATTATTATAATCACTAATCACATGATAAATACATTAAATTCTGAAACAACAACAGTCCGCTACAGCAAAAAAACAATAATAATAATAATAATAAAAAAGGCCGAGCACAACTTTACATTTTAATGCCACCCTTGTATGACATCAGCTGTTTCACTCTTTTTCATTGTTTTAATGTAGTCTGTGGTGAAAAAGTGATCAGAAGACTTTTTGCCCTTTGCTAATTAGAATCGGGCAGGAAAAGCCTGCAGATTTATGAAAGGGTTACAACACACACCCGTTAGTCTTTCCTGCACTCTGGTTTAAAGTCAAGCAACCTTGAGACGGAGAGAAACAGATTGCTTGCAGAAAAAAAAGAAAACACATTTGTACAGCACATTTCCAACAAGGATTAATTAAAAAGCCAATTGCGATACATATTTTTTACAGAGAGAAATTGGGGCATTTTTTAAGAGTGATACATAATTTCCACCATCTTTATCATTAAGGAAATTTCCACTCCAGCCAAAAAGAAAAGCTTTTTTTTCTTCTTCTTTTTCTTTCTTTTTTTTTAGCTTGGCTAATAACATGAGGTGCTGTTGTGTGAATGAGGTAAAAAAATGTTTTTATAAATAAATTTAAAATACATTACTTATTTTATTTACTTATTTTTGACTATCTATCTATCTATCTATCTATCTATCTATCTATCTATCTATCTATCTATCTATCTATCTATCTATCTATCTATCATATTTGTATGAGTTTTTAAGGATTAAAGTGCATTCCTCAAAAATATCAAATTTTAATTTTAAATCTTACCACTGTTACTCAAACCACTAGCTTCTACCCATTTATTTATTTGTTTGTTTGTTATACTTTCTTTTAAAAATCACTGATTCCTTTATACATTTTATTAAGTACAGTTCAGAATAAGTATGTTGTTTCATTTTTACCTAAATATATATGCTATTCTGAATGACGACAGAACATTATTTCACAATTTGAAATAGCATTTTTATTTAAAGAGTTTTAAAAAGTACTTGCGCTTAATATTCTTTCTACAATTTCTGTCTTTTAAATGGAAAAAACTAATCAAGATAATTATTTATTATGATCAATATATGTCTAAATAAATTAAGAGACTGCTTGGAAATTCCCAGTTTTTTCTGGATTTCCTGGATTTATTATGGACTTTTATATTCTATAAATGTCTTATAAAATTTCTTTCTAACTTCAAATGAAAATATTTTTATTTAGAGCTTAAAGTTAAAACATTTAATACTGCAAATATAAACATACCTGTAAACATGGCGCTTTTTTTGGTACGTTATTAAAAAAAGCTCAAAATGATATATCGTTTTGCACATTTTGTTTTTGCAACAAAACAAATTCAAATAAAATGTAAAAAGTAAAATGCTATTTTTGTGTTATTGTGTACATTACTGATGACTTCCCCTCTAATAACATTTTTTATGTATATTTATATATAACATTTACCCCCTATTTAAAAAAGTTTCAAATATATATAGATCTTCACACAATATATAAATCAAAAATCCACAGAAAGTGAGAATATTTATGTGGTGAATATTAAAGTGAATATACATTTGTTACATAACATTACAAAAAACGGGCAAAAAAGAATGTGTTTTTCTACACCACAGCAATGATCAACTGTGCTGATAACAGAGCAATAAGGTAATAGCCGCTGAGTCTAATTTCTAGGCTCAATCTGCCAATACACGTACTATAAATCTGACAGTTGTTTTTAGTGCTATTTTTACACAAAGTGAAGTAGCGAAGGCCAAGAAAGCGCATTTGAACTTGAATGTGGAGTTTGTGAGCTGCACATAATGCAGTGCTTTTGCCTGTTCATCTCTCATGAATGTGCCGTTTCAGCAGCACTGCTCAAGTCATTAACAGTCCCACTGCTTTAATGAGTAAACCCCGTCTAATCTAACATTCACCAGCCCATTTTCTCATTTAATACTCAATCCTATTTAAAAATGGATAGCAGTAACTTGTGTTTTTACTCTCTCTCTCTCTCTCTCTCTCTCTCTCTCTCTCTCTCTCTAGACACAATGAAATGAATAGAAATAAATGTGTTTTCTTTTAAACAGAATGTAAAGTTTAATAATAATGGTCTTAATAATAAATTAATGCAATTACTTATACATTATTATTATTATTATTATTATTACTAAGTAGCATTATTATTATTATTATTATTAAGATTTAAGCTAAAAAATTTATTAATAATTTGATATGGTATGCTTACTATTTCAAAATACCAGTATGTCATTTAATTCTGTAAATACATCTAACCCATTAACCAACCCTTAAACTTGCCCATACCACTAAACCTGTGACTAACCTTAACCATACCTCACAGCATGTGCTAATAATAATTATTTTAAAATGTTATGCTTTAACTGGAAAAACTAAAATATGTTGATGACGATTATAAACAACAACAGCACAGTAAAATGCATCAGTTATATAATAATAGAATAATAATAATAATAATATAAATTAATTATTTAATAAACAAATCAATTCATTAAAATAAAATTAATATATGTTTATGCTCATCTTAAACAGTCACCACACATTGTCCAAATTAATCATTTATTTAAATAATAATTTTTAAATGTAATAAATGTAACAACAACAACAACAATAATAATAATAATAATAATAAACTACTAATTATAGTAGTCAACAGCACCATGCCCATATCAAAAATTATTAATAGCATTAAACACTAATATTATTTATTTAATTACCATATGACTAATATCCTGCGACATGTTAAAAATACATTTTTCAAATTTGAAACCCCTACACAAAACTTCCATGTTCGTGTTTACTATTTACCCTCATGCCAAAGTGATTTGTAATAGATGTGTGTCTGCAAGCCCCATGTTTATCTGTTTTCCAGTCAAGCAAAGAAACCCAAACCACATCCACACACACACACACGCACACACACACAGAAACACAGACACACACACAGCAAGCCTATACATAGGAGATGACCCGTTAATGCGGTTTGTCCTGTATGCTTTAGCCGCAATTCATTTTAATTGTGCGTATGAAGTTTAAAAGTATTAGTGTCAGGTAAAGATTCATTGCTGCGGTTTTGATTTAAGGCCGCTCTAATCGGAAGCAACCATGTGTTCTGGCAGATGTTTACATAAGCCTCACTTGCTCCCTGACAGGAGTTAAAAAGTACAGTTGTGGTAATCAAATTGTGGTGTGCCAAGTCAGATGCACGAGGCAGATTGAATTAAGCAGCCTTGCAGATTTATGTACGAGGAGACGCCAAGCCCGGGACACAACATTCATCTGAGTCTCTGAAAACCCCCCATTTCGGCTCTTCTCTTTTTGTGCCCGGTATTAGACTGACACACAATATCGATGTTGATGCGACGCAAACTTGTCGAAAATAGGCTGGAATGAAAGTTGGGTTTTTTTGCTCACGGTTTAGATTATTACACACTAATTCGCTCACAACAGAGACAGAGTAAAGAGTCTGGAGCGGCGAGAACAATTGAAGTCAGATTATGTCTGGTTCATTGGTGACAATGAGGCGGAGGAGGAGGACATGATTGGAGAGAGAAGGAAAAAAAATCATTAGTTCTCCTTCTTTCATGTTGACCGCAGGCATGTAATATAATTGATACAGAAAGGGTATCTAACAGGAAACATCATCACTTGATAGTGTTATTACTGTTGGCATTTCTATCACAAACACCTGAGAATTGTTAAATATAGGCCTATAGGTACTTACATTTTATGTTGCACTCTTTTGGCATTATAAATCGAGATACAACACTGAAATTCTAAATCTCCACCATCTTTTATTTGATTGGTCAATCTTTGGTCAATTTTATCATTGATGAGCACTGTATGTAAGACCAGTATAAACACTTTCCTTCTAAATTTAGATTTTTCAACATATCAACTATATATTAATAGATATCGATATTGTGTGTCAGTTCAATACAAGGGACAAAATAGAACAGTAAGCCTAATAAAAATAAGCCATTATTTATGTGCATATGTAATCATTTGCATGCATAAGGTTCTACTACAAAATATCAGGTTCAAAATTCTTGTTTTTTGTTGCTGTTTTTTAGTATTACACTCAAAAGTTTGTAAAGAGGGAATTTTAGGAATCTCTTTTAGAAATTTTAGAACTCCGTAAAAGCCTTAGAAATTAATAAAACTGTGATAGGACTGTTGGCTATGTAAGTGATGAAGCGCTACTAAGATTATGACAAATCTACAGACACAAAATGTATTAAGATTGGTGTAGAAGAAAGACTTGAAAATGTATTTTCGAATGTTTTCTTTCAATTAAACTGAAAAAAAAAAAAAAACTTTGACAAGTTGCTTTACATTAACCACCGAAGTCTTGCCCTGAAATTGATGTTTGGTATCTGTGGAAATTTAAGCCCTGCCTATTACCCTGATTTTATTGGCCAACTCTGTAATTGTAACATTGGCGAGCACTAGAAAACCAGCTTAATAATTTATTTAACTACTAAAAAACTTTATGTCATCAATATTAAATACTAAAGCAGGGGATCTGTCCTGCTCAACATCCACAGCAGCTACAGCCCAGCTCGAAAACAGTTTCCATTGGCCCGGAGATTACAGACAGAAGAATACAGACATCTGGCACCAACGCTTCTCTTTGTTGTGAAAATGAATTCAATCCAACTCAAAACCGTCTGACACAAATAGGCATCCTGGCCATATAAACGATTGTCTTCTTCTCTGGTTTTTCGTCAATTCTGTCAGCGCAACCATATTCTTCAATGGAACAGGTCAGCATTAAATTAAACCTCAACCAGTTTCCAATAGTAATTAACTTGAGTATATTGCAGGGCTATTATTCACATCTAAGTAACCTTTTAATAGCAGTACTCTTTAAACCCCACTGCAGGTAATGACTTTAAAGAGGCCTTATTAAAAGAGAAATGGTAATGAGCTTTAATAAAGCAGAGCAACTCTGAAATGAAGAAGCATTTTGTATAGAGGAGGACACAGGGACCGGTGTCTGAGCTTCATTAATGAGAATGATGATCCCAGCAGTCCCTCTTCAGTGTGTACATGAAGTTAACATTAACCATGATGGAGGACAGATCTATCCAAGTGGAGAGAGAAATGGATTCCTCTAATCAGAAAAGAGGAACCTGAGTAAATTCAATAAAAGGAGAGTCCTGATAACACAATTCATGTGATCTGCGAAGCAGCAGAGACTTATGGAACATTTCTCGCAGAGTAATTACGCCGCAAACCGGAAAACGGTGACATTATATAATAATGGATGTGAATCGAACTGAATGTCACAGCTGATTTTTTTTATTTTTTTTATGTTGCCCGTTATTGTTGGAGGCTCTATTTTTGCTCTTTAATTTGGCAAAAGTTAATTAGGCTTCAGATGTATGATGTATATTTATAATTGTGAGCCTTGAAGCAGAGCACAATTATGGGAATAAATTGCTGTTTTAATTTATTTATATTCCGTGCATCTCACAGTTTTGGCAAAGCATGAAAAGTTCTGAGCATGGAAAGAAGGGAGAGGGAAAAAAAAGGAACGAGGAAATAAAACCGGTAATTCTCTGATTTAACATTCGCCAATTCACAAGACAAGCAATTAAAGAAAAACACAGAGAAAACTGAGAGAGAAAACAAGGGAGGCAGAAGAGCATAATGAAATCAATCTTCTCCAAACAGCTGGAGTTGAATTCCAGCTGACACGAGCACCTGGAATTGCTGCCGGGTACCACCATAGGCCCGGAGAAAAATGCTTCACACACACACTCACATTCGCTCTTGGTGGCACTTTGACTGGCACCCCCCGCCGCCTCGTCCTCCCGCCGCGAAACGTTGCGGTGACGTTCCTGCGACTAATTAAAGGGATGATTTGTGCAACGCTGACTTTTTATTTAATTAATCACCTGCACAAAGCCATAAAAAGCCATCATTTAAAAAGATTCCTGTTAGTTTGCCATGTGCCTAATAGATTATGGAACATTAAAGAAGTGACATGATGATGTATTTTAAAATATGGCCACCTCGCCAAGCTGGCAAACTTCCCACCTTTTTTTTTTTTTTTGGGAAGAGGGTTCCTGATGATACGAATGAAGTGTCAACACTAGCAAAAGCTTGCAAACGGTTCTTTTTACCTATTAGAACAACTCTGTTTTGTGTGTGTGTATGTGTGTGTGTGTGTTTGTTTTTGTGCTGCTGCTCTGTTCTGCAAGACTTATATGTGTAAATATGAATTAATGATTATACAAGGAGTGAACAAAAGCTCTCTGTCTGATCCTTCTCCTGCGACATGTATTAATTAGTTCAGAAGAAACAAGTTCATTTGTGAGATGAATAATTTGAGTTACGAGTGTGTTGAGAGCTTGTGTGTGCGTGTTTGCATATTTCAAATGGATTTATTTTCGGTTATTTAAAACAGTGGGTAACTTTAAATTGTTGTTCTATTTATTTATGTGCACTGGAAACTTCACTAAGATAAATTCCTTGTGTGCATACGCATACTTGTTAATAAATCTTTTTTTCTCATTCTGATTTGTTGTGTGTATGAGTGTTCTGTAATAAATTAAAAATAGCACAACAATATTAAAATAAGAAAACATTTACACAGCATTACTACTATGGGTCAGAGATCAAATGGCAAACCTTGTCAGGCATATTCAGAACAAGAATCATTTGATAAATTAATTAATTGATATATTAATTAAAGAGGCTGCACGGTGGCACAGTGGGTAGCACGTTCACCTCACAGCAAGAAGGTCGCTGGTTCGGGCCTTGGCTGGGTCAGTTGGCGTTTCTGTGTGGAGTTTGCATGTTCTCCCCATGTTGGCGTGGGTTTCCTCCGGGTGCTCTGGTTTCCCCCACAAGTCCAAAGACATGTGGTATAGGTGAACTGGGTAAGCTAAATTGTCCGTAGTGAATGGGTGTGTATGGATGTTTCCCAGTGATGGGTTGCAGCTGGAAGGGTATCCGCTGCGTAAAACATATGCTGGATACGTTAGTGGTTCATTCCGCTGTGGTGACCCCAGATTAATAAAGGGACTAAGCCGAAAAGAAAATGAATTATTTAATTAAAGACTCACAGTGCAAATACCCCAAATATACTCATTAATTGTCCATTTAAATCTTTATACTTTGCCACCATCCTTCAAGCCAAGTTTTTAATAAAAATGTGTTTCTATTATTATTTTTACATATCATCTTTTATGTTTTGTTTTGTGATGTTATTTATAATTTTTTCACTCATTGATATTTTATTTCCTCAAACAGCAATGTATATAAATTCACTTTAGTACATTTAATTTGATACCAACAACAAAACAGGATGTTTGCTTTATATTTGAAATGCATTACTTTATTTTTACACATAGTTCTGGACCTTTCACTAACAAAAACTGTAGCCAATAATTTTTTTTTACATAACTCCACAGTATCTTTAAGTTTTTTTACCTAAGCAGGTCAGATCTCACCAACTTTTTTCTTTGTCTTTTATTTTTTTGTATTTCTTAGCTAGCATCAGTTTGAATAATAATAATAATATTCATTCATTTTTCTTCAGCTTAGTCCCTTTATTCATCAGGGGTCGCCACAGCGGAATGAACAGCCTACTTATCCAGCATATGTTTTACACAGCGGATGCCCTTCCAGCTGCAACCCAGAACTGGGAAACATCCATACACACTCATTCACAGTTCACACACATACACGACAGCCAATTTAGTTTATTCAATTCACCTATAGCGCATGTCTTTGGACTGTGGGGAAAACCAAATCACCCGGAGGAAACCCACGCGAACACGGGGAGAGCCAAATCCACACAGAAATGTCAACTGACTCGAACCAGCGACCTTCTTGCTGTGAGGCAACAGTGCTAACCACTGAGCCACAGTGTCACCCACAATAATAATAATAATAATAATAATAATAGATTTTAATACTGTTTTAACAAATCAAGACATTTCTAGAGATTTGGTCAGATTGAACTAACTTCCGTCCACAAAATGATTAAGCTTAATCTTTCCCAACTTGACCTATAAGTTCCTATCTCCGTTAGCCATGTTCAACGTCACACAACCTGTCTCTAATTATCTTAAAAACCGTAATTAACCATAAATATTTGCTCAGCTCCCTTCGCGAGAGCAGTGTGTGAAACAGAGGACTAATGTAATTTGGTTTCCAGCCTATCAAGATTAATTTAGCATAGGACATGATGAATGCAGCTGTGGCTGCGTCTGCGATGCATCAGTGTCAGGAGGGCCACTTCGCCCAGATTTTTCACACCGGTCCGGCGTTTGGAGAGACAGAGTGCGGTATTAGTCATTGTTTTTGGGGAAGAGGCCCGCGTGCGCTGATTTACTGCCAGACGACGTTCAGCGGAGGAGGCGCCATTAGCCTTGACAATCCTTTAAAGCTATAAAAAATTCAGACTGTGTGAATTTGATTAGCATCTCTCTTTGCTTGGTGGGAAGCCGAGCTGAGCTTGTTTTATCTGGGTGGTATTGAAATTGACACACTTTTTTCTTCGCGCCATGCTAGTAATACTCCAACTGTGCATTTACCTGATTTGAAGGAGACTGAAGAATGGGACAGGAGTGGAGCAAACGAAAACATCTTTGTCCAATCCACCCCAAGGCCATGTTTACACCTGGTATTAAGATGCGCTTCTATCAGTCCAGTCACAAGTCTGACATGTTTTGAGCTCATCCACTTTAAACATTTGACTGGATTGCTCTTGTAGTGTAAACCCGCAGGTGAAAATAATGGATGTTGGAAATAATCTAAAATCTAAAACTGACAATATTCTCTTATAACAGTCCTGATTCTAATAAATATCTGCAGTGTTTAGTGCAGTTTTTTCCTGACTACAAGCTGCTGCTAATTTTATGTTAGGTAAATTTAAAAAAAGGTTCCTACAGTAGGGTTTTGCAACCAAAGCCAAAGAAGAAAAAGAAAGAAAGAAAGAAAGAAAGAAAGAAAGAAAGAAAGAAAGAAAGAAAGAAAGAAAGAAAGAAAGAAAGAGACAGACAGACAGAAAGAAAGAAATAAACAGAAAGAGACATACAGAAATAAACAGAAAGATAGAGACAGAAAGAAAGACACAGACAGACAGACAAAAATAAAATAAAAGAAAGAAACAGAAACAAAGAGACAGATCGAAAGAAAAAGACAGTCAAAAAGACAAAAAGAAATAGAAAGAAATAAACAAACAAACAAACAAAGAGACACCATTTTACCTTTTCTACAGTTTAAACCTAAAAAAGCATTGCACTCCACAAGCAATGTAATTTATTGTATTGGTTTTCCAACAATCTAACCTCTAATATTTATTGATTGATGATTTATTAATATACAGTAAGCTTGATTTATTTCTTGTTTAAAACGTGGTGTACTATATGACCACTATATTAACAACAGTAGCAAAAACACGACAAACATATTTAAACAAGAAGTTAGAATTCAGTCGATTGATTATCTATATGATTGTTGTTTGATTGTTTGTAGATAAAAACAAGATTTTTCACCAAAAAGTTCTACACATGTTCCAAAGGTAGAAGTGCTGAAAAAAGTCTGCCTGCCTAAGATGTGTGTGGATTTCAGGGGTTTTACAGTGTGGTTGCATATTGATGAAGCTCAATCTTCACTGGTCAGTTTGAATGTCTCAGTATTTGAGTTTTGATCACACGGTCAAGGAAAAGACAAAACTATTGTAACTTTTGCTTGGCCTCATTTCTGGCTCTTTCTTCTCTGGCTTTCCTGCTATCTGGCTCTCTCTTTGTGCCATGCTCTCTGTGCTTGTCTCTCTCCCTCTCTCTCTCTCAGGTAAATTTTACATTTAGGCTGGCTACGTTTAAGATTAAATGTTTTTATCATTTCACATGTTTGTATACAGTTATTTTATACAGTTATTTTGTAACTAACTCAGCTGTAACCGTACACCATACAGCTCCAAAGTCTGTTTTTATAGTGCTTTAACTTATTTTAATAAGTAAATCAGGTTTAATTGAATATTTTTTGACTGAAGTAAATTGCGATGACTAGAAAAGTTAATTTGATTCAACTAAAAAAAAATTAGGTAGCAAGAATTCTTTTTACAGTGCAGCAAAATATTGTTATTAAATAATTTCATTTTCAAGTATTCTGTGAATTACTTTTGATTTAACTTTAACATTTAATTGCTCCATACTGCAATACAATATAACCACATAATAGCAAAGCTCTCCCACATATTTAGCTATTATACCTGCGCTTATTTCCAGTTTTGGTATGAGATTGCATAAGGATGGTGTGACTAGAAATGCACAGCTTTTCACCATCATGCTGATAACGTTTTTAGTCCTTTCATACTACATACTCATACTACAGTACAGACCGCTGTAGTTAAATAGCCATTTTACATCAATGATTCTAACTGGCTGTCAGTGTTTTATTGTTTATTAGCTAAGAAAAAAAGTGATTACAATGATATCGTTTCCCTACATCTTTATTGTTATAGTTGTGGTCAGAGCTCTGCAGTTGTTTTACATTCACACATTACATTTCTTTCTTCTGTTCAAAACGATTTACAAAAAAAATGTGAAGAATGTTGGACACTGGTAGTCATTGACATCAATAGTAGGAGCACAAGATACAATGGAAGTCTATATAAAAGTAACCCATTAGGATTTGAAACCACTGGAGAATGAGAAAATGTAGAGTAATTTTTTGGGGGATTAACTATCCCCCTTTACAACCAGGTGTAAACAGGCCCCGCAAAAATGCAGATGTAGCGCACCTGCTGAAAGGAAAGACGCGAAAAACAATCACAAAATAAGCTATTTGTTTGTGAATTTAAGAACACATTAAGTCTGTCTAGCTCCAAGCAGTAGCAAGGGGTATATTACCTGCTCTGAAAATGATGAAGAGAAATCGTTTTACAAAGAAATGATAAAAAGCGCCTTGAGCGAGCTGCTGAAGTAGGGTGCCGCACATGGGGAAGATGAGCGCGCCTGATTAAAATTTCCATCTTTATCACCGGGCGATCACCTCCGTGACGACTGCGCCTCACGAGGATATCGATAACTTTTATATGATTGTCGTAAAAGGCCTTTCTTTGAGAAAATGCCACTCTTTTCCCCCCTTCCGTCTGTTCTGGCTCGCTCTGTTTTGTCTCCTTCTGAGGTGCTGTCTATAGAGACATATGAGAGAACAGAGGCAATCGCCTGTCAAGGCTGATACTCACTTCCTGTGGAAATATGATGTTGAAATACTCCCCGAGCAGATAAGTGTCTTTACACATGAGCAGCACATTTGATTGCCTTCTGCAGCGAGAACAGAAAGTGGATTACAACTCTCTTTTTCTTACTCTAGCTTGCATGCACGCACACACAGACACACACACAGAGGGAATAGCTCTCTCTATCTGAGCATGAATGCATCTTGCCCAGTTGTTATGTTCCTCCTTTGCTCATTCACTTTTTTCTCTCTAATGAACACACAGAGAGAAAGATGGAGGAAGGAATATGATCTGCCCTTCACAACTGGAAGAGCAAAGTGCTCAAGAACATGAAGATAGAGTTAAAGGAATTTTTAACCTAATTCCTAATTCTTAAAAAAAAAAAAAAAAATGTATATGTATATATATCCTTTATACTGTAGGATACTACTAATTTAATTTAGGTTCTTATAGTTTTACCTAAAACGATACCTATAAAAATAAAACCTTTTTTGTTATACTTGAAATAAACTTTGACTGTGCTTTATAACACATTTGACCATATTTTATGTGCAGCTATAGTTGTAGCTAATATTGCCAATAAAGGATTTTTTTTATCAGTAATGCTTATGAAAACACTTTTTTAACACAAAAACACAAAATTAAAATATACAAACAAATTTGATTTAAAAACTTAAACTAACACAATTATTCTGATTCATTCTCAAATATGACTCATTTTGTTAGGTTTAGGGTTGGGGTTAGGGTTAGGGATAATTTCCCTTTGGGATTATTAAAGTCTAAACAAACAAACAAACAATTCAACTTATCATTAGGAGCATCTCTAGACCATATCAGTGAAACAAAGTTACTGATAAATCATCATCTGAATATGTTATTACTATGTAATTACTAAATACCATTTTGAAATGAATTGTCCCTGATAATATTTCAGCAATCATGTCATGTATATGGTATATTTGTTGTTAAGAATCAGAATGGCAGATTCACAAATGAATCAGTTGTTTAATTTTCTCAAACAGGTTAGCAAAAAGTTTTGAAAATGTTAACATTTCAGTTTCATCCAGAGAGTTCACTCTCACACTTAATCCTTTGTAGTAGTCTCTGATTTACTGAAATACAAACAAGGTTGGTCTTTCTTTTGAAAATACATGTTCCTCATGGTTCCATATACAACCTTTACCATCAATTAAACATTTGCATTCAGCAAAAGGTTAATTACTGTTGAAAAATGTTTTAATTTTATTAGATTATTCATTCATTCATTTTCTTTTCGGCTTAATCCCTTTATTAAGCCGATATAGGGATCGCCACAGCGGAATGCACCGCCAACTTATCCAGCATATGTTTTACGCAGTGGATGCCCTTCCAGCTGCAACCCATCACTGGGAAACATCCATACACACTCATTCACACACATACACTACAGACAATTTAGCCTACCCAATTCACCTGTACCGCATGTCTTTGGACTTGTGGGGGAAACAGGAGCACCCGGAGGAAACCCACGCGAACACGGGGAGAACATGCAAACTCCACACAGAAACGCCAACTGACCCAGCCGAGGCTCGAACCAGCGACCTTCTTGCTGCGAGGCGAACGTGCTACCCACTGCGCCACCGTGCTGCCCTTTATTAGATTATTAAAATTATATTTACACAAAGAAAAAAAAAAAGTTCTTTGAAGATTCTTTTCCACTAACTGGTTCTTTTGTGAACCCAAAACAGTGCTTTTATAACACCATTATTGCACTTTTATGTTTAAGGGTGATTTGGAGAACCAAAGCAATTTTCAGAAATGGGGCTCTAATTTTTTTTTTCTTTATTAACCCTTTTTTTTACTGCCTCTATCTCTCTCATAGGTGGGGTTATTTATCCACACTGTAAATTCAGTAATTAATTGGTAAACATTTTTCTAAAGATGTATTTTTAACACACACATGTACAGCTATCTGTATATATGGGGACATCTCATAGACACAATGATTTTTATCAAATGATTCGTACAAACTGAATATTCTATCCCTCTACCTTAACCCTACCCCTAAACCCAAAGTAACAGGAAACAATCTGCATTTTTACATTTTTAAAATACCCCATTCTGTGCGATTTACGAGCCATTTCCCTCATATAGGGACCAAATTATGGCCCCCACAACAAACAAGGAACACAAGGTATACACACACACACACACACACACACAAATGCATGTTGTTTAGTGTTGTACAATGCATGAGACCTTGGCTATTTTTTTAAATAGAATTTAAATTTAACATCAAACTTCAATGCAACTGTCACTGAATCTGTCACGTATTTCTATTCATTCTCGAAATGCACAAATATCATATATCATTTGTCAGCAATAAAGCAGCTCTTTATTGCACATACAGCTTGTGAACTACTACAGCATATACTGCAGGTAAACACTGTTAAAGTCCTTATATATCCATAACAATATAAAATAAGAACTACTGTCAAAATATTGGGGGACATAGTACCAATAATAATAATAATAATAATAATAATCAAATTAAACTGTAACACGATTACTTGCCTAACAAGGCTTGGTTAGTCGTGTTAAATGAAAGCTTTAACTGCGAAAACCTTTCACTTCTCTTCCCTAAAGTCTTATGTCCTCTCTACAGCAAAACGGGCACCATGTCATATGCTTTTTGTTTGTCATTAACTCCATCTATTCATTGTCTGCCGTTATCTACCACTGCGAGAGCGGCACATTACAGCTTCTCAGTGGAAAGAGAGCGATGCCTCTCCACATTACAGAGTAAATAAATTTGGGTGCTCCAGAGGGCTGCCATTGTGGGATGCTGACTATAATTAAGCGCTACATTAGAAAAGAGGGCCGGAATAAAACATGAGTATGTAAATGCTGCCCGGAGCTGATATTGTAGTGATTATTACAATGCAGATGAAGCATTTCTCATAACTGCTGGTGCCTACTGATGCCTCCGAAAACATCTGGACCTTTTAATTGAAAAATGGCACAGCGCTCTGCCTTGCTGCCGCTCGCGCACTAAGTGAAGTCAACAATTAAGACAAAAGCCTAATTGATAAAATTGCATTATTTGCTTATTTGGCGTTCCGGTGAGATGAAACGTTTGATTTATCATTATTTACGGGCCAGTGGCAAAGGGGAGACTATTTTGTTTCGCCAGCATTATTAAAAAAGAATAAACACATACATTAAAAAATGACCACGTTCAGTGGGGACCGTGTTGCATGAATAAATAATTATTATTAAGCTTCTTTTTTCTATAACGCTGCCCGGTTGGGTTAGCATGAGTAAATTCTTTATTACTGTTGCTGTATGCAAATTTTACTCAAACTCTCTCTCTCACACACACTATTACCTTGCTTTGAGGATTTTACTGTAGGTTAATAAATGAAAAAGTAAATGAACTGCCAGGATATTATCATAGTGCTGAGTAATAGGTAACATTTTACATTTACAGGGTACGCATATTACTATGATTAATTGTTATTGTAGGGGAAAAAAACTTTTATAATAAAATAATCACATTTTATTTTAGTTCACACCCACTTTATATTAGCTACTTACTCTGTGAAGTAAAATAAAAACGACAATGAAAACTAAATTTGAAAATCAAAGCAAATATGCATGGCAATGGTGAGTGCAATGTTTAATTTTGTTTAACAAGAAAAAATATTATTTTATTTATTTATTTATTTTCGGTAGAGCATTACGAGTAATCAGGGCCTTATGAAATCCACTTGAACTTCAAATTCTTTACCTTATTACAAAAACCATTTGAACTTCAATTTATTATTATTATTATTATTATTATTATTAAATTTGTTTTATTTTAATTGATTACTCAGCCTTTTTTCCATTTATCAATCTATCTGTGTATAAAGATTTTTTTGGTGTTAAATTAAAGGTTTGCAATCAAAAATCTGTCAAAATTCAAAATTATTCAATTTAACGACTATTTGTTCATTCACTGATTCATTTTTAGGAGACCTATGAAATATTTTTTACTTCATTCCTTTTAAACTATGGAAGAAAATAATGAATATGATTTTTTAAAATAAAGCTTTCATTATTGTAATTATTATTACTTTGAGATCACATTCTACCATGCAAGAGTAATTATATTTATCTTTTTATCTAATATAATTTTACATTTAAATCAAAGATTACTTTAACAGTTTTAGCAATTATTAAAAAAAAATATATTTTTTATGCATGGGTGAAGTCAATAAAAGCTTACAAGCTCTTTGCTTCCTGCTACTTTCTGATTGGTGAAAGTTTCTGCACAGCATCATGAGCAATGTCATTTTTCTATATTAAACACAATTCCTACTAAATTAGTTTAAAATAACATATCATATTGCTTCAATTAACAACCACAAATCTAACAAGAGGTCAGTTAAATATTTTTACAATTTTAAAGATTTAATTTTTACTTCAAGAACCTGTCAAATGAGCTATATATTATTTTATATTATTTTATATTATATTATATTATATTATAAAATGTAAATATAAAAAAATAACTTTTGTGTAAACTTAAAATACCAAAAGGAGATTTTTTTTTTTACTTCCAAAACCTGACCACTGCACTCTTTAAAATTACATTTAAATTTAAATGCAATTTAATATAGTATTAATATAGTATTTAATATAGTATTTAAACATAATATATAACATAATGCACTTTCTTAATAACACACTCTAAAGTAATTGTTCAAATGTTGCATCTAACGAAGGCATGGTATGTTTTAGTAGTTTTTGTGAGTTAGTTTGGACGGTGCACTTGCATCGACCCCTTTCAAAGTCAACAAGCCGTCCCAGTGAAGGAACTCATCATCAGCCGGGCCTCTCAGCTAGATTTGTGTGGAGCGGAGGGTACTGTTCATCTGCCAATATGGCACGCGGGCTGAGTGATGGGCGTTCGCTGTTGTCACTAATAATCAGAGCTGTAATGATCTGCAGACAGGAGGCTGCAGGGGCAATGGATTGTGGCAGAGGGTCAGGGGGAGTCGAGGGGGTTTGTAATGATCGCCATTTGCAGCCTGAGGTGTATATGAGCTCTTACTGTAGTTCATTCCAGAGCAGTTTTCAATCCAGGCCGTGTTACTGCGACAGCTGTCTGTTGTGATGGTGTTGTGGATTGTGTTTAATTGCTTCAAGCTTTTTTCAGAAATTAATCAATTGTATTTTTTTATAATTTTTGTTATTATTATTATTATTATTTTGAGTATGAAATCTTCTGCTGTAACATTAATGAAGTCATTTACTTTGATAATGTTGCTTGATTAAATCTCAATTTTAAAGCTTACTGTGTAAATTGCATTTTAGGTTTAAAAATCATTCAAATACACTAAAACTAACATTTTGTTATATATTAATTTCTCTATTATTAAACACACACACACACACAGATATCTATAATATAATGTGTATTTTTTTTTACATTTGCGATAAATTGTTTTCCAAAAATATTTATGTACTATGTATTAAATGTAACATATTAAAGTCAATATATTAATATATTAAGTTATATATTAATATTCAAACTTTATGTAGAAAGTGTATTTATAATAATATTAATATTTATTTTTAAACATATAATTTATTGTGCAAAAAATTGTCAATATTATGTAATAAAAATTATTTATTTAGTTTTATATAGCACTTTTCTAAGCAATTTATATATGCATTATTATAAATTACTATAATATAATTATCATAAATTATGCATAAAATCAGACTTTAGACTTAACGTTTGTTACATATTTTCTTTTAATTATTATTTTTAAGTTAACGTATTAACACAGGATTATACATAGTGTACAGTTATTTATACATTGTATATAAAATTATGATTTTTAAGTTAATATTTATATATTAATTATATGTATTATATTAATTAATTATATGAAATATATGGGTAATGATATAAAAAATATGCTATTCTAAAAAAATTGTCTTTGTTTCAATTATTTTAATAATTCCCATCTTCATTCTGATAATTCAGCAGCATTTAGATTCATTGCTTAATTATATAAATGAAAGCTGGCTCCTTAGCTTGCAAATAAAAGGCCATTTCAACAGTATATGAGAAATATTAGCTGGCCATGGCCATGACTCTGGCTTTAAATGTATGCACAACTTATAATTGATGCCTTTTTTCCCTCTCCATGCATGCTACATGCACGTGTGATATTCCAGCCCAACATCTGCCTTTCATTCATAACGGCATTGCATTAGCTCTGCGTCATCATTCATCCGAATATAAAACACCCCCATATAATTTATATGTACATCTATTTTAATATGTATATTAGTTCACCAGGGTCTCCATCATCTGTGTGGCACGTGAGATGATGGAGATGCAGACTTTCCTGCAGGGGTCATTATGATAATATCACATCAAATGTACCAGCGCATTTACATACTCAAAGACGGACGCCCACCTGGATCAGACCTACCGCACGATCAACAACAAACCTCACGGACACATTTTGATGTACGTTTCATATAAATTTTTAAAGTTTTTTTTCCCCCCATGTGCCATTACAGTGTGCCCTGGAGTTAGCATTAGGAAAACGTGTTTATTCCTGCAGAAATCAGATATCAGATGTGTGTCTGGCATGTTTGTGCATTTTGTTTTACTTCAGAAATTATTTTCTTATTGCCAGTTAGAATTGATTTTGCATGGAGTTTTTTTCTTTTTTGTTTTAAAAGACATTTTTACAATAACTTTTTAAATTGTTGTTTTGTTTATATATGTATTTATTTTCTCTCTCTCCTTTTTTCCTCAATTACTTCAATTAATCCTCTTAAATGAACCATGGTTTTACTAAAAACAAAAACTTAAAAATAAACTTTTACTGTATTGAAATCATGGTAACCACAAATTAATCATGATTTTACAACTAATAATAGTTCATCATTGGTTACTAGACTTATACTATATTAATTTCATGAGAGTCGAGCCTATATATATATATATATCTATACACTTAAATGTATTTTTATATATATATATATATATATATACATATATAGGTCTAGGTCTAAGTTATATGAAAATGAACCAAGGTTTTTAGTATAGATAAAGTATTTGGGGGTGGGTATTGATTACATTTGTGTAGGCCTAACCGTTTCACCACCAATACCATGGTCAATCTAAAACTTGGTTAATTCATCGTGTTTATTTGTGCAAAATAGCACGTCATAGTCTGGTTTAACAGGCGAAGCATGACGTGACTCTCGTGCAAGTCACATTAGAAACTAAATAATAATCAAATGTATTACTTACGTGGTCTCGGGACTTCGTTGTTTATGATGAGAGAATTCAATCAGGGTGAGCACGTTCAAAACTGCGGTGACTAATCTAAAGCCTATGATTGGCTACTGCATACTTAAACTCACCAGGGAGCTGTACGATTTGTTAGAAACTTAGAATGATCGGCGCTCTTAAAAAAACGTGGGAAAAAAATGCTGAATCTGGAGCAATGTGCGCATATATAATAATATAATATTGCAAATTGACATTTGTAATCCGTTTTACATTTGACTTCACGTAATTGTTTCGTTTAATAGTGCAGGAATATTTATCTTGAATTAGCTACTTTGAATTTTTGGGCCATTTTTGGTTCCACTTTAGCAACCTTTCAAACAATAGGCCTACTTATTTTTATTTTTTTTACAATAAATACACTGAGAGGACTATTACTACACTTTTACTAAAAATTTTTTTTTTGCTAATTTCCGAACCTGCTGCATCTTTCTAATTTTTAGATTGTCTAACTGCCACAGAAAATTCCTAATTTCCCATAGATCTAAAGTATACAGCAGATTACATTTATTTATTTCAGCAGAGCTAGATGATGATGATGATGAGAGAGAGAGAGAGAGGGAGAAAGAGAGAGAGAAAAAAACAAGAAAAAAAGGAGAGTACTGCTTTGATAATTTAAGAGAGTGCTAATGAGTGTCTGCTAACCTTTCTCCACCATCCATCAAACCGTAATGGAGTAGAAGATCCTCTTTCCAATCGTGCTTCATTAAAAACTTTCTATTAAATCTAAATATGACGCCATGTACCGATGAAATTAATAGAGTTTCAAATGCTTATATCATCCTCATGGCCTTAAAATCCTCCCCAAACATTTTAACGGCATTGATTTTATTATTTAAATATGATTTAATAAGATGGGGTCTGTACAAGTGCATAGGGGCAATAAAAATACCATGGCAAGATCAATTTACATCGATGCTGGAGTTCTGGTAGCTTGAATATTACGTATGACTTTCATTTAGGTGTTTATTTGTGTACCTGTTTGTCTAGTGTATTTACTGCACAGTAAGAGAAAAGGTTACCATTCTGATTTCATTCTGTGTGGTTATATCAACTCAAAGCTTTGTGATGTTTTTGTGAAGAAAACGTTGATGCCCTTTCATATAATTAGCTGTGTAATGAATAATGAAAAAATTCAATCTAGATTTTTACATTCTTATTAATGTTTTAATTGAAATAATAATATGTGTTATTTTAGCAACAGTAGTAGTAGTATCAGTACAGAAAAAATATATATATACATAAAATATATATATATTCTAATCCTCTAAAAAGCAGGAATATAACAAAGTATAAATATATGACAAAAGCAAAGGACCAAGATTTTGTGTTTATAATTTTAAAAATGATCTGTCTTCGCAATAATTGTTTTTATTTAAAAGTCATTATTTTAACCAGTTAATATATCTCTCTATATAATACATATAGAAATCTCTCTTTAAAAAGTTACATAATATAATTGGATGCCACATCATATATTCATTTGTATAGGAAGCACAAAATAATAATAAAAAAAATATTAATAATCATCAGGATTTGCATCTATGTGTAATTTCATCTCATTCCAATAGTATATATCAAAATAGCTTCACCCTCAATTAGCATGCATTTATAATGACAGAAGTAATGAATTTGTTATTTTTTTGGGGTTACTGTCTGTTTTAGTGTAGGTGCCTCTACCAGTGCAAGTCCATATGCAGAGTGGCATGTCAGGCTTCATTGTGTGTGTGTGTGTGTGTGTGTGTGCGTGTGCGTGTGCGTGTGCGTGTGCGTGTGCGTGTGCGTGTGTGTGTGCGTGTGTGTGTGTGTGTGTGTGTGCGTGTGCGTGTGTGTGTGAGAGAGAGAGAGAGAGAGAGAGAGAGAGAGAGAGAGTCTTAATTAGCGGCTTGCCTTCGATTGGGTGACATGTTACCTGTCAGAGTCAACACACTGTGCTATTCAAGCCTGGACTGTTTGTTTCTGTCACTCAGCTGCCAGCAAACTCCCAATTTTATTCTTCTTTCTCCCTCCCTCTTTCCCTCCCTCTCGGTCTCTCCTTCTCTCTTCATTCAGTTTAATGTTATCTTATTCACTTCTTTAAAATACATGTTCTGCACGTTAGAAAATGTCTAGGATTATGAACATACTTTAAAGCATTTATAGTATGTTTTCCAAAATCTTAAAGCAGAAAATATGCTGGGATGGAGGAAGAGGAAAAAAGAGACCACTTAAAATTTATGAAAACTTACTAGGTATGGGTTTGAGTAAAATGGTGACATGCTTTATACAAGTTTGTTTTATTCTTTACTCCACAAGTAGCAATGCTATAGATTTTGACATTGTGGGGGCTTTTTTTTTAGCCCTTTCCTGATTTGTGAGCAGCCACAATGTACAGCCGCAGGATCTCACTGAGCTCCTTTGTCTTAGCCATGACTGTCCACAAACCAACAGCAGACAGCTTCTGTTTATCACCTGTTGAGTTGATTAAAACAGCTGTCCTCAATCAATCAGAGTAATTGTTATGCTTTAGAACAGCTTGGGCTATTTTTTTTAATAGTATACTTTTGATTTTCCTATAGATTGTGACAGTTTGCAAAGGATATGAATAATTTTGGACATGCCACTTTTTGACCAAATGTAAATAAAAGTTGAGATAGATATATATATATATATATATATTTTTTTTTCACAATGATGCCTCTACATCATCTTATTATCTTTTGGAAGAAACCTGTATCATTTCCAGTCAAAAAAAAAAAGAAAAAAAAAGCTTGCTGGTTGAATAAAAGTAACTTTAAATCAGAATTTGCCAGGGGTAAGAATAATTTCAATATATATTGCAATTTCAATGGTAAAATTTTAATGATTTCCATATTTCAATTACATATATTTGTGTAGGATATGCAAGACCAGATAGATGGATCTAAAATGTACATTTATATTTGTATCATGTGGAAAAAGACCGAAACCTAAAAACAAACAATTAAAATATTTGATTTTCTTTTAATTCCAACTTTAAACAAACTCAAACTGGGTGACAACAGGTTCGCCTGCTGAGTTGTGGAGGTGCGTTTAACGAGAACTCATAAAGTGCTGACTGGAGCTCCATGTGGAAGTGTTTAAATGTGTGTGTGTGTGAGAGAGAGTGTGTGTTGTGACAGACTAATAGTCCGCTCAGGTGTTTTCTCCCTTTGCCTGGTATAAATATGTGTGGCCTTGTTTTTGCTGGGCCGGAGGGTCACGTTTTTATGAGTCAGGCTAATCAGCTCCACTGACAGCACAAACATGATAATTACCCCACCAGTCACACACGTGCACACGATGCTTTTCTTCATGGCTAAGATAATATTTTGAAGCTCATCAAAGAAGAGGAGTGTTTGAGGAGCGCAGGTGAGGTGGCAGGTGGTAATTAGCCAGAGAAGGGCACGACTCAGGGGTGGAGTAATCACACGCCTTAGGTAGACGACATGCCAACGCGTGCCAGTCGCTTTGCCCTTACTGTGATTATCGTGAAGAGGCCCTTCAAACGCCAAACGCCTCGCAACTCTTGTTTATAACAATATCACACCATCTGTCCGTCTTTCTGTCACTCACGCACTTTGCTTGATAGAGTTAACAAGCAAAAAAAGGATAGCTGTTTTTCTGTGAAAATAAACACAGGGACAACAATCTGGGCTTTATTTACTTAAATTGGTAATAGGCTTCTGATGCATCAAATGTTTTTGTTGTGATTAATTGCTGAAGCTTTTATCATGGTATTACCACAATATTGACCTAAGCTGCAAAAAAGATTACTTTAACAGGTATAATAACCAGAAAATACTGTGTATTGCTTTATTGTATGTACAGTTGATGTCAAAATGATTAGCCCTCCTATGAATTTTTGTTTTCCAAGCACTGTTTAATGTAGTGAACTCATTTAAAAAATATATATTTTTAATAACTAATTTCTAATAAAGAATTTCTTTGCCCTGATGACAGTACATATCTTACTAGCTATTTTGCAAGATACTAGTATTCCAACGCTATCTCACAGCAATTCATAACATATGAATTTCATAGGGCGGCGTGGTGGCGCAGTGGGTAGCGCTGTCACATCACAGCAAGAAGGTCACTGGTTCAAGCCTCGGCTGGGTCAGTTGGCGTTTATCACCTATTAAACCCATTTAGATAGATTATCACCTAATAAATATTTATGCATTTGGTGCAGTAGGAACAATCACTAAAACAACAATCTGAATATTATTAAAAGGCAGTCTAAAGGTTTTAATAATAAACAATTATTCACAGTATTTTGAAGTAAACACAATATCAACATTGTGCTTGTTCATTATCACAATAAATTGAATTAAGTCGGGTTGATTTTAAAAAAAAGAAATTTTCTTTTATCACTTCGGAATTCTAAAAATACTGAGCACAGTTTTTGTAAAATTAAATGGAATATTATATGTACTTATTTTATAAGTTTGATGTAGCCTGTGGAAGTGCTTCTGAAGTGGAGAACTGCCTTTAATATTATGCATTGTGATGGAAAAGTACAGACAAAAATTCCTGAAGTATGACAAAAGAAACACTTAAAAGTAGAGGGGAAAAAGTTTTATAAATATCCTAAAAGCCCAAAATATGAAGAGTCCCTTTAATCACCATCTGCCTATTAACTCTTGTTTATAACAACACCACACCATCATCCTTCTGTCACTCATCCACTTTGCTTGATACGGAAAAAAAAAAAAAGAAAAAAAAAAAAAGATGCCTGAAGTGTGCTATCACAACAACAACAGGTGTTTTTCTGGCACAGAGTGTATTTACTAAACAGTCCCTGCAGGATTTCACAGGACATTGTTCAAATTTTTGCAGCTTAAAATAAAATTTTCTAAAAATTCATTGTGTTGTTTGCTGTTAAAAATACCAGTTGGCTCTTAACCAATGTTATATAACCTGGTACATTGTACTGTAAGTACACGTTACAGTAAGTACATGCACTGTAAAATAATGTGCAACCAACAATCTTATTTTTTATTACTATTTTGACCTCAAGAAGCATTGGGCTGTGTGACTATGTGAGAAACAAAAACAGATGTATAAAACAACAAAATTAATAATAGAACGAAGGACTCAATGATAAAAATGAACACAACTTTGCTGACAGATCTATTCTACATTATATCAAAAAATATATCAATCAAATGCATTGCATTTTGCCACCAAATCTAAAATTACACAGCAAGAAGGTCACTGGTTCGAGTCCCGGCTGGGTCAGTTGGCATTTCTGTATGGAGTTTGCATGTTCTCCCCTTGTTCGTTTGGGTTTCCTCCGGGTGCTCTGGTTTCCCCCACAGTCCAAAGACATGCAGTATAGGTGAATTGATTAAACTAAATTGGCCATAGTGTGTGTGTGAATGAGTGTGTATGGATGTTTCCCAGTACTGGGTTGCAGCTGGAAGGGCATCCGATGTGTAAAACATATGCTGGATAGGTTGGCGGTTCATTCCGCTGTGGCGACCCATGATGAATAAAGGGACTAAGCCGAAGGAAAGTGAATGAATAAATGAATCTAAAAGTATAGAGTTTTCATCAGCATTTAAATGTCATCCTAATAAAGACAACTTTTCAGGTGATTCAGAACAATAAATAATATTTATATGCATTTCATGTAAGCAGTCTGCTGTATTATTGTGAAAAAATAATTGACTGACATTTCTGGCCATATAAATAATAAGGGCAAAAACCGTTTGAACATTTTTTTTTCTTGTGTATTCTCACTATATATAATACTGTATATGCCTGTAAAAAAAGGTGTGTATAGTATAATAATAATAAGGAATCAAAACAAGTTTTAATTTAGATTAAATTGAGCAAAACGAAATGTTTGAAAAAAAATGCTAAGACTACATTAACATGACAATGTTTTTCTCTTGTGTTTTATTAAAGTTTCACATTTACACAATATTGTGGGAAAAAAAATGGCCAAAAATGCTGTATTATGAATGCCAGGCCAATATTTGGAGCTGTCACGCTTGTGTGTATGTAGAATTTGCTGTGTGTGCAAGATGCGATCCACTTCCACGCCATTGTTGTATGTTTGTTCACCACTGGCTTTATGATGCATTCCAGACAACTCGGAAATTAGGATTTTTCCTACCTAAGGATACTTGAACAGTCTATTGAAGTCGGAGGTGGGACATTTCACTGCAGACATTTTCAGCTTCGACCATGTCTGGAATGCAGCATTAGTCTGCACCTCCCTCAACACGTACCATGCATGCGCACAATGTCATGTTTTTCTTAGACTCTCGGTTTCAGGTGTTCACATGGACACAACAACTTATACTTTGTAACCCATTTTCAGATTTATGTGTTTTAAATCCCAAAAACTCCACTGTCATGTAATGAACAGGAAAAACAGATGAAAACTTTCCAGTTTTTGGCTGAAAACATTGTCGTCTATTGTCTTTGACTGGTATTGGATACTGTGCTAACTGCAAGTTACAAATGCAAAGCTAAAGAAAACAGAAGTTTAAAGTCTACTGAGACTTTTATTTCAGCATGTTGATGTACTTCCAACTGAAATTGAATATTGAGTAGAGATTGAATATTGAAATTCAGTATTTGTAGCAAACTAACAGTAAAAGGGAAATGGTTAAAAATACTGTGAATATCAAATTGATGTCAGCAGAGCAGGACTGCCAAACCAATGCAGAAGCAAATGGTCAGACTTTGGTTAAAGTTTACCAAAAAAAAAAAAACATTTTCTGTGGATTAACTTGCACTAATAAATTGATCACTTAAAGAATAACAATGTGTGCTAGCAAAATTCATTCATTCATTCATTTTCTTTTCGGCTTAGACCCTTTATTAATCTGGGGTCGCCACAGCGAAATGAACCGCCAACTTATCCAGCATATGTTTTATGCAGTGGATGCCCTTCGAGCTGCAACCCATCACTGGGAAACATCCATACACAGTCATTCACACACATATTCATTCATTCATTCATTTTCTTTTCGGCTTAGTCCCTTTATTAATCTGGGGTCGCCACAGCGGAATGTACCGCCAACTTATCCAGCATATGTTTTACGCAGCGGATGCCCTTCCAGCCACAACCCATCTCTGGGAAATCACACACATATACTACTGACAATTTAGCTTACCCAATTCACCGATAGCTTGAATTTTTGACTTGTGGGGGAAACCGGAGCACCTGGAGGAAACCCACGTGAACACAGGGAGAACACGCAAACTCCACACAGAAATGCCAACTGACCCAGCCGAGGCTCGAACCAGTGACCTTCTTGCTGTGAGGCGATCATGCTACCCACTGCGCCACCGTGACGCCCACAACATTTCTAATAGAAAATAAATAAATGGAAAGCTCCTCAAAAATTTCTAGCATTTACTTGATTTTGTGATCACAGAATCACAAAACCACTGCATAAACCACAATCCTGGTGTCTTCTTGATCAAAGTAAAGAACTCCTACACTTAGCCAGATGTGCACAATGCCTGTGTCAGTTCGATGGCCCTTAACCTTTTCTGCATCAACGATAGAGTGAAGGAGAACAGCAAGAGGGCAAAATGGCAAATGGTGAGGTGTACACAGCACCCTCTCTGCGCAATAAATCAGACAGGCTGAATGAGCTTCTTCTGCTGGCACTACCCATCGCCATTCATCACCTCCCTGCTTTCCTTCCTGCTCTCTTAAAGGCCACAGGAAGTACAGACCAGCTCCTCGACTTCACTACCCACTACTGAGAGAGTTTCGTCCAGCCGGCCTGTCAGAGACTCTCAGTAAGCACCACCAATAGTGTCTACCCAGAGTTGAAGAATGTACCTCTACTAACACTCCGAAAACCTACACATAGTTTGCTGCCGGTTTCAGATAAACATTAGAGACAACCAAACACCAACAACTTTTATTTAAAATAAATAAATACAAAAATTATAATAATAAAAATAATAATAATTTATTGGTTTTAATATAAATTATGATTATAGGCAGATTGAAAACTTTTACGTTTTTTTTTTACCAACCTTTACCAACTTTTTTTACCATGTTTTGTACATTTTAATATTTTCATCACATATGTATCTCCAATTTATTTCTTTATTTTTGATATTTTTTGCAATATTGAATTTCTTAATGCAATCAGGTTTAGAGTGAGGTTCATTAGATGCGGTACTGTATGTTATTTTCAAACAATAAAGCATTAACATTTAAGTACCATTTATCTGATGTCTGAACTGTTTTTTGACACTTTTTAATCCCACTGGAAATTAAACTAGGAAACTTCCATGAAACACAAGACATGATGACTTATGCTTGTATTTTAGTAAACTTGAACATATAGATATTTAACCCTGATTCAGTAGAAAGTATATATCATACATCAATTTGGTCTGTTTTCTCAGTTTCAGTTGAGAGTTTACTAATAATGCTTGCGCATTTAAACTGTAGAAAGACACAAAAATTTAGAAATATTAAACAAACGTGCTCATGGATTTATTATTATAACATTTAATAGTGAGTAATACTGTATTTGTAAGTTTAAATACACTAAGTACAAATTTAATGAGAAATAATTTAAACATAAATATTTTGTAAAAGGCTACATAAATGAAATAATTGCAAATAACTATTTAAAAATATATATCTAATTGTTTTCACTTTTATTTTTTATGTATCAATTTTAAGGAAAAAGTGACATTTTACCAGAAATATATTCAGAAAATATACTAATTGAGTGTGTAAAAAAGTTTTTTTATATTGCTGTTGAAGTGTTGAAATTTTTTGTGCTACTCATTTATAATAATAATAATAATAATAATAATAATAATAATAATAATAATTATTATTATTATTATTATTATTATTATTGCCAATATATTTGAACGTGTACATATTTGTAAATCCAATAGTTATTATTGTAGTTCCCCTTCATATGGGAACTCCAACGTGTGTCTGGAACCAGACATATGGAAGTACGTCAGACAACCAATCACTCTAAAGTGTAAGAAAATGGGCCAATGAATGCCAAAATGAATTGGCAGAGCTCAGCTCCACAGCTGACAGTGATTAGCCATTAGTGCTATATAAGCTGCCAGATGAGAAGCGAGCACTAGAATTTAGCTTTCAGAGCCTCTCACGAGACTGAAGACACTCTATCTGCCAACCTGATTTCAAGACTGAAACCAGTTTACTCACAAGTGCGGGAGATGACGCGACAGCGACGGTCGATGTGTGCTTCCTGTCCCCTGGGCGTTTTGCTGGTGTGCACAAAAGAGCAGTTTCCATTAAAAGAGCAGATTCCCTAAGAGAGCAACACAGTCAATCAACACGTCTTTTTCTAGACACTGTTCTGACTGTGCATTTCTGGATGAGGTGGTTCCTATCTCTGGATGATGGTCACGGGTATCGCATCACAGGTCTGGGGGTCCAGCATGTCGATGTGGTGCTCGCGGACATCTCATGTTCTTGCTGTGAGGGCATGGCTGTTGCACAGCTGAGAGTGTGGCTTCCAAGCCACCCCCGTTTCTACCTGTGAAAGCTGTTAGCACGCGGGCAGATCTGAGGATCACAGTGGGGGTTTATCCGTCGCCTCCGGGCCCGCGGACCCCCCACTCCTCCACAGCGCACCCCATCCAAGCTTAGAGTGGTTGTGCGGTTCATCCCCCGGGATGCCCGCGCCTACGCTTGATGACACCGGAGATCAGACGCCCATCGTGACATTGGAGGGCGAGTTGTCATGCTCAGATGACAGACCGGGCTCGTTACCATCCTACAGGTGCGATGCATAGTCACGGTTCTCGAGTCAGACATGATGGCTGCGCTTCCTGGGCTGCTTCGGCGGTGTGGCTGGAGATGGCTTGTCCCCCAGTCTCACGGCCGGACCGACTAGAGGGTGTGGCATGCGGGCTGATGTAATAAGAATCTTCCAGCTCCCGTCCACTTCTTCCCAGGGGCGCACAGCGAGCGCCCACTGGCATAGAGGGCGCTTTTCTCCGCCCAGTCCTCGTGCACATCTGCCTTCACCTCCCCTGATGGCGAGGCGGCCAGTGGGTACGAAGCTATTTCTCAGGTGGTGGGCGCCGCCACCTGGGGGGGTAAGCTGAGACCCCCGTCCAAGGCGGGTGGGTTATCTTTGTCTCTCATGGCCAGAGCCCACACCGCTGCGGCCCATGCCACTTCTGCCCTGCAACACAGCACCTGGCTGTGCTGCACAGGAGTGGTTCATCCCCAGGCTTATGTGTAAGCACCGCACGGTGGTCGACTATGCTCTCATGACCTTCAAGTTGGCCGCCCGTGCCCTGATGACCATGGCACCGGGCCACGAAGCGAACCTGAGGCGGGCTGCTTGGAGAGGAGGAGAACCGTTTTTTCCCCGGTGGAGGGCTGGGGCTCCCCCGCGAATGAATGTAGCAATCCGAAAAGAGCGGCTTTTCCTCCCTGGGTGTGAAAGCCCAATTGCTGCCAGCATGGGACGCTCTGCCTTCCAGCTCTCAGCTTTGGTGCACTTCGCCACAGGCTTGAGGCCGCCAGAGGATGAGCTCCTTTCACACACCTCCAGCCTCTCCGCGGGATCCTGGGAGGAAGGTAAGAGTCAATCTCTTATTTTCAGTTCTTCCTCGGGACGCTCTGCTTCCCGGGGTGAGCACTCCCCATCCCGAAGCTGCCCCTCCGCGGGTACGTCAGCGATCAGTCCGATGGTGCCATTAGCGCGGGCTCTGCCAGCCTGGTTAGCGCTGCCCAGCCCGTCGTGGTGGCTCATGCGGAGGATCAGACTCGGCTATGCGATTCAGTTCGCTATCCGCCCTCCCAGGTTCACGGGTGTTCATACTACGAGGGTTCCCCCGAGAGCACCCCTGTCTTGCGAGAGGAGATTGCTGTCCTCCTGGCGAAGGATTCAATCGAGCAGGTCCCTCCAGCCGAGATGAAATGTGGGTTTTACAGCCCGTACTTCATCGTGCCGAAGAAGAGCAGTGGGTTATACCAATCCTATCTGCGCGTTTTGATCTGTCATCCGTTCAGGATGCTGATCAGGGTGCTCATGCAGAAACGCATCCCCCAGTGCGTCCGTCCGTGGGATTGGTTGCAGCTATAGACCTGAAGGACGCTCACTCCATGTCTCGCTCTCTCCCTCCTAAAGTGCGACGGGGCCCGAGCATGGCAGTAAATGGTCCTCCCCTTCGGGCTCTCTCTGTTCCATGCGTGGAGGATGCCCTGTGTCTCATCGACGCACGCGCATCTGCATTTTTGATTATTCTTTGACTGGGTTATTTTTTTTTCAGACCTTGAATTAGTCGATTATGCATAGGGACCTGGTGCTCTGGCACCTCGGCCTGTTGGGGTTTCGGGTCAACCGAGAATGAGCAAGCTCTCCCCCGGGCAGAGCTTCTCTCATCTCGGGTTGGAGCTGGACCCGGTCTCCATCACGGTGCGCTTTTAGCGCGCTGGGCTAGTGCTGCCCTGTCCGTTTAATTCGGCAGTTATAGTGGTTTCACTGAAGTTTTTCAGAGGCTCCTGGGGCATATGACATTTGGTAGCCGCTATCACGCCGCTCAATTGTTCATATGAGACCACTTCAGCGCTGGCTTCGCGATCGGGTCCCCAGATGGGCATGGCGCGCGGAGACGCACCGGGTGTCCATCACTACGCTGTGTCTCCGAACCTTCAGCTCCTGGATGGACCTTGCCTTCTACGGGCCTGGGTGCCCTTAGAACAAGTGTCCAGTAATGCTGTCATTCTGACGGATGCTTCCAGTACGGGCTGGTGGGCTGTGTATATCGAGCATGCAGCCGCAGGTTTGTAAATCGGACTTCTGTTGCGTTGGCATTCAATTGCCTGGAGTTGTTGGCAGTGTTTCTCGCTCTCCGCCGGTTCCTACAAGTACAGAAGGGGGCACATGTGTTGGTTAGGACGGCCAGCATAGCTGCGATACCGCCGCATGTCTCAGCTCACTCGCCATCTGCTCCTCCGGAGTCCTGCGGCTTAATAGCTGCGCGCCGTTCATATCCCATACGAGCTCTACCGTGCCAGCTTACATGCTCTCACGACAGTTACGTTTCTGGGAGAATGGAGACTCCACCCCGCAGTCCAGCTGTTATGGGCACGCTTCAGAGAGGCCCAGGACATCCTGCCGCTTCTCCCGAGCGGCCCTTCGCCAGCTGCTTTCCCTGCTCTGCACGGATGCGCTGGCTCTCAGCTGGCCCCGGGTTTACGCAATATGTGTTTTCCCCAGTGAGCCTGCGCGCGCAGACTCTGTGCAAGGTCGGGAAGATGAGGTGCGGGTCTCGCTCGTTGCGCCTCCTTGGCCCAACCGGACCCGAGTTTCCAGACTCACACTCCTCGTGATGGCCCTCCCTGACGAATTCCCCGGAAGAAGTACTCCTTTATCTGGGACGGGCACCCTCTGGCACCCGCGCACCATTCTGGAACCCTCATTGAGGGTTTCTAGACAGAGCGCGGTAGACTTAGGTGACCTATCAGTAGATGGTTAACACCGTCACTCAGGCTAGAGCACCCTGTATAGGCAAGCCTATGTCCTGTAGTGGAGTCTATTCTTTGTGTGGAGCTCTTCTCTCTGAGAAGAACCTCGGACATGCCAGATTAGTGTTGTGTTTTCTTCCTTTAGGATAACTGGAGCGCAGGCTGTCACCCTCCAGACTGAAGGTTTGGCATGCTGCCATCCCCGCTCTC
>CAIGQV010017835.1:7235854-7259071 GCA_903798115.1 Danio jaintianensis | reverse complement strand
AATTTTGTTTCCATAATGCTTGAGCTTGACTCGCTTTATTTACTTTTTGTTAGTAGTTCACCTATTCCACTGTCAGCAGCTCAAAAAACATAATGGAATTTTTTTCCCTTTTTTTTGTGAACCTTGAAAAGATTTACTTGACGTTAAGATGGAAACACTGCTAGAAAGATGCTGCAGTATTTGTAAGTTTTTCTTCTGGCAGTTTCAGTGTCTGTACTGAAGACGACAATGCCACCAGAGTAGCTTTGGACATTGGAGTACAGGAAAGTATATTAGAGCTGGTGTGATTTTGTCTCCCATTTATGTGGTAGGAGAGCTTGTATGGCTTTCTGTATCTCTGTTCTTCTATTTGCTGGTTTCTAAGTAGTTTTACAGCGAGGGGCCCAGCAGCTCCCTACGCTTCACCAAACAATGCCTTTAAACCCCACCGTAAATCAGTGACAGGGAAACGGCAACAGCAAAAACTACTGCTGGATTTATCATCTCAAAGCCTTGTAAACTAATATTGAAATAGGTCTTAATGCACAAACAGCTCTCAGATTATAAAGGTGCTCAGGACACTTTGTTGTTTTATTTTTAATTTTTCCAGATTTTTCTTTTAGACTTGAAGATATTACATAAATAGGAAATATATTGTAACAAGACAAAAAAGTGAACTGCTTCCATCTTGCATCGTAAATTCTACATTGTACACTGTAAAAAATGCAGGGTTCCACACAATTCATTCAGGTTTTTGAATGAACACAAATCCAACACAAATCGAATCGGTAAGTTAAGTTACCACATTTAAGTAGATTGAACATAAAACAAATAAATTGTCCCCAATAAATCACAATAATTGTTTTAAGCTCATTTTACACTTCACACAAACTACTTATGCATTTTTTGCAAATGATTTGCATGACATTGGTGTTTTAGGTGCCTAAGAATGCTAATATTTTACTGCCACAGAAAAGGTAAAACTACCCGATTTATATTGTAAAATAATATAAGTCTAAACTATTAATTGTAAAATGTATATATATATATACATTGTAATATATATGCTGGATAAGGGGGCGTCACGGTGGCGCAGTGGGTAGCACATTCGCCTCACAGCAAGAAGATCGCTGGTTCGAGCCTCGGCTGGGTCAGTTGGCGTTTCTGTGTGGAGTTTGCATGTTCTCCCCGTGTTCGCGTGGGTTTCCTCCGGGTGCTCCGGTTTCCCCCACAAGTCCAAAAACATGTGGTATAGGTAAATTGGGTAGGCTAAATTGTCCGTAGTGTATGTGTGTGAATGAGTGTGTGTGGATGTTTCCCAGTGATGGGTTGCAGCTGGAAGGGCATCCGCTGCGTAAAACATATGCTGGATAAGTTGGCGGTTCATTCCGCTGTGGCGACCCCGGATTAATAAAGGGACTAAGCCGAAAAGAAAATGAATGAATGAATGATGCTGGATAAGTTGGTGGTTCATTACGCTGTGGTGACCCCTGATTAATAAAGGGACTAAGCCGAAAAGAAAATGAATGAATTATTATTATTATATTTTTGTATTATAAATATTATAATCTCACTCTCTTTTTGTGCCATGATGACCCCCTAACACTCCTTTGCAGCCCCCTGTGTGTCCCAGGACCCCACTTTGAAAAGCACTGGCTTAATGCATTTTTATTTATTCTTATAGTCCCATTTAGACATTCTTTTCACTATAAGTAACATTGCAACGACATGCCAACTAGCTAGACTATTGACTATGTTAGACTATCAGTAACCTGACTTGGTATCTGCTAACACTATTTTGATGGCTTTCAACTGACATTTTACCGACAATAAGTAACTTACAAGTACAAATGGAGTTACTCCACTAAAATACAGTCTACTAAAAGTCACAACACTCTAAAAAATGCTGGGTTATTATAACCCAAACTGGGTAAAATATGGACTAACCCAAACATTGGGTTAAATTTGGTCTTACTAATTTAATTTTAAAAATTGGGTTACAACAGTTGGATTAGTCCCTTTTACACTCAGAATTAGGTTCAAATTACCCTGCATTTTTAGAGTGAAAATGTTTAAAGAGGGCCATCAATGTAAACATCTATATGAAATGTTTTTAATGCATTGACCCATTTTAGCACAATTCCTGTTTTATATTTCCATACTTCCTATATAAATACTTACAAATATGATCACCACATTTATACTGTACCTGCTGAAAGAGAAACTTTAAGTTGCAGTGTGTTCAGAGTGCTTTAAAACCAAAGCTCAAAACCCTCCCGAAGCTTTGTGAAAATCACTTCTCATCCCCCTCCAGGATTTAGAAAGGTAAGCTCTCCATCTCTCTCTCTCTTTCTCTTTAAACTGGAATTTTTGAAGCACATTTAGATTTACAATGACAAATGCGGGAAGATTAGCTCTCCGTAAGCCAGCTCTTATGAAAATTTACAGTTCTGCATTAATATTAATAGATTATTTTCACCTGCTCGGTTTCATAAATAAGCACAGTTTTTGTCAGGCACTGCGTAGATCACCTGGATTGCTCTCTCTTTACACCCAGTCCGTTTTTGCAAATTAAGTGGAGAAATTGCAAATCAGGTAAGCCGGCCAATAATTCATTGTCAGATCCAATCGATAGCTGGGGTAAATCAACTCATTTAATTTCTAAATGATCTTAAAAAGATCAAGCGACCAATTAAACAATTAGCATGCATTTAGCGATTAATTAATACAAGCATTAATCATGTCAGGGCCGAGGAGATTTTTGAAGGCAAGTTTTTGGAGAGCGCCGGGCACGGAGGCAATCCGTTATATGCGGAAAGTGCAGCCAGTGACACAGAGAGATTTACTGTGCTAAAAGCAATGCAATTAGGAGAGAGGTTGAGAGGCTGGAGAGGGTATGAGCGCAGTGTTAAAAGGAAGAGAGATTTGACAGGCGTGGACAGACTCTTTTCTGCTGATGAAAAAACATACAAAATGGGCCCTTGTTAAAGTACACTCAGGATAATTTGCAAAGCAAAGTGGCCTTCGCAAAAACGCTTTTAAAAAGTTTCTAGGTTAACTTTGAAGTCAAACATCAGCATAGATTAACAAAATGCATATCAAAGCTTTTCGCACCCAGACTTTAAAGGCTGAAAACATTTCGCTTGATGAATTCTGGTTGAATTCTGATTAAATATAACCTCGGGGAGAATTGTTCTGATGGCGTGAGTCTGTTTGCAATTTGTTTCTGGAGCTTAAATAAAAATATATGGGAATACTTGAATGCATGTGTGTTTCATTTATGATTTCTGAGCAAAAAAGTCGCACGTTTTAACCATGATATGCAGGAGACACTAAGTTAAATTTTATTTAGGATTACAATAGTTCATACCAAAAACTCTTGTCAATCATATGTAGATTAATCAGTTTATGACATTAAAAGACATTAAGATTTTTTGGTTTGTTTTCATTTCATTTCATTTCAGCTCAGCATTTAAGTTTAAGAGCCAGAATTTAGACTCTGAAAAAAATGCACAAAAAAATGTGTGGGTGAAACATAAACAAACACAATCAATGGGTTATACTTTCTTTTTTTATTAAAATAGATAATTTTAGATAATAAAAAAAAATCTAAATTCAGTCTTTTAACTGCCGAATCCCATTGTAACATACAGAAAAATATATAAATGAGAAAAATTCAAATACTGAGTTAATGAATGATTTTTTTAAACATACATTTTAATCTAATTAATTTAATTAACTAATTGAATCTTTTTTTGTGCCATGATGAACCCCTATATAATTTCAATTCTAATTTAACCCAGTGGTTTGGTTTATCCATATGTGATTCAAATTTGGACTTATTTTAACCTTGTTAGGCCTATGGTAAAATATTCCATTCTGTACTTATTTATAAGCTGCCCATTCTCAATGTGAAGAACTGTACATTCTTACAGTATGTAAACTATAACAGTCATTAGTATCTTTTGTTTTTGCACAATATGATTATTTTTTACAGCAGAATCACAAGAGGCAATCCAAATCCAAATGCCATAACAAGAATATGAACACTACAGACCCTATCAGTGTCTACTAATGGCATATAAGTCCCTAACTAGTCACTAAGTGCAGTTATAAGTCATTAATAGGGATCTATTAACCCCTATTACTAACTAACTAGTGATCCCTAAACTAAAGTGTTACCAGACCACTCTCGAAAACTCGAAATATTTAGTGCTCCAGATTTAGGGCTGGACTGGAAACAGCGGCTCTTTGTGAGATCATACTCAAAGCCCACCAAGAAAACTCCTGTGTTCTCGCAATTAAACTGTCAAGTAAATAATTATTCTACTTATGTTATTTAATTCCTCCATTTTTAGCTCAAAGTGCTGTATTTGTTGAACCTTTGACTGTGGCATGCATTGATGAGACAAGCCGAATGTAATCTCGAAGTCAGAGGTTGAAATGTTCAGAGTGGAAAAATGTGGTTACATGTTAATGTTTCATACATTCGCAAAAATGTGAAGCTGCACCTCAGAAAATAATATGTGGTTAGTTTATTACGGAAGCAATTACACGCAATTTTATTACACTCAGTCTTTTGCTGATATGTTGACCCACACTTTCAACACATCAGGATGATCAAGGAGCAGGTGATTTTTTTTAAATAATTGGTTAGATGTAATTATCTTCATGTTACTGATCTGTACTTTCTGCATGTAAAATTGCTAGAAAGTTTGAAATTATGCAGCAGTACAGCCTGCCAAATGTGTGACTCTAAACCTGAGGGGGGGAAATGGTAGGGCGATTATTTTGTTTTTTACATTTTGAGCATGCTCTAAAACAGTCCATGATAATTATTTCCTAATTGAGAGATGAAAATCAGAGATATGTGTGAAGTTTTCTTTGGCTAAAGCAATATTATCAATATTGACGTTTTTCAGCATGCATAAAAACTAGTGCTTTAAATCTGCTTTTACCATTACACGCTCACACAAATTCTGTATGATATGCCGAATGTGTGTTTTGTACAACTTCTATTGTACAAGAATTAACCTATAGCTGGTTTTCATGCATCAAGTACTGAATTTCTGAGGCTAAATTTGAATGCTGTAAACACTGTTTACTGATCAGTGTTTACGTGTGGGGTGGTATGCTTTTAGCTTCACAAAAGGTGCACATTATTACATTACAGTCAAAATCAGAAAAGTCAAGGAGTTGTGTAAATTATACAGTAGTGTCCTTCTGAAGGAAATAATATTAACATGTAATAATATTTACCTGTTTAATGAAGTGTATTTGTGTGTTAAGTGTTTGTTGTTCTTGAAGATCTCGGATGGTTCGCATCATCTCTTCAAGTCCTCGTAGGGTTAGCATCATCTCTTCACAAGGTCTTGGATCTGATCGAGTGGCAATCTAGAGGTGGAAATAGAAAACAAAGAATTGAATTAACATAGCTGCTGTTCATAATTTACTTGGACAAGAGACATTAACGTAATGTGAAATAATGCAAGTTGAATTGAACTGCATACATGATGCATCACATGATCCTATGCTTTACTAAAAAAATATTTATTTACTAGTTTTAAACTGAGATATTTTGTCTGAGACTCTGATATTACCAGGAAGGCAGAGTTTAGGAGCCAGATATGAAAATGCTCCATTAATGTATTACTTGTACAGTGTAAGTGGGCTATTTCAGTACTAATGTACCCACTTTAGTATATTCTAAGCATGAAAATAATAATTTTTGATAACCCAAATAGTCTATAACATTTTAGTTTAAGTACCAATTCCCACTGTTAACTACTGGCTTATTACCTGTTTATTATTAAGATGTTTATTAGTACTTAGAAAGTATGATCTTATTCTACATCCCTAATCTGACCCAATACCTAAACCCAGCTACGACCTTATTAACTATTAATAAGCAACAAATTAGTAGTGTATTGAAATAAAAGTCTTAGTTAATGGTTTGTTAATAGTGAGACTTTTTCCCTTAACATTAACCGAATGCAGGCACTCATACAGTAAAGTTTTGCTTGCTAATACTACAGTATTTGAGATAGAATTACATTTTAATGTATTCATGAGAAGTACATAAGTAAATTGAAAGTATACTATCTGTAGCTTAAAAAATTATACTTGCATAATTAAAGTGAATTAACTATTTATTTATTTATTTATTTATTTATTTATTTATTTATTTATTTATTTACTATGCATTATTTTGGTAATGCATCTTTTTGAATGATTTCAATCTACCTAAGCCTGGATGACTGATTAACATTTTGCTTATTAAACTATTTTTGGGATGATGCAAACAGTCTTTGCAATTTGTATTTAATTCTATTATATTTTGCAATCACATCTGATTTCAAATGTGACAGGCACTATACAGTTTTCAAAATATTTAAAGGTTCAAAAGAAAATAAATTTATATGTAAACCTTAATAACATTATACATTACTTTTTTATTAGATTAATGCATTCTTGTTGAATATATTTATACTGTATTTTAAAAGAAATACCAACCCAAAATATTTCAAATGTAAATTTTTTGAAAAACCTAATTTTCCCCACCCCTGTCTTTTATTTACTATGAACACCACTGTGCTTCATATGACTGTGTTCAATAGAAATCCTGCACGAGGTGGTGTGTTTGTGTTTTTTTAAACCAGCCTTGAGCCCGTCGTCAGCCGGACCGTCCCCAACCATGCGTGGTATGGGGTTTTCTGCTCTCATCACGGAGAACCATAAGACATATTTCAATTTCCTTTGATCCTCATTGGTGGTACAGCTGGAAAACCTGATCATTAAAAAAACACCAGTGGCACCGGCCAGTGGTTTTTGCCTTCCATCTGAAGGGCTTCTGAGTGTACGTTATTCGTTTTTATTTCTGAATCAGGTCTTCACAGAAACTTCTTTTCTTCAAGTTCAAAGCTTTACGTGATTGACCTGAATGTGATTTGAGAAAGCTTTGAAGTTCAAATTACCATTTGAATATAGAAAAGGTAGTGGATTTTGTAGGAACAGAAACATTTGTGAGAAGTATAACCAATACTTCATTGTGGGTTTTGAAAGCCAAGGAAACACATCCGACACTACACTTATCTTATGATGTATTAAAATGCCAACAGATTGTGGTCAAAACTAATTACCACCAATAACATATATGCTATGACATATTGTCTATGAAAAAAATTGGTTTCTTCTACGTGACATAATGAAACTATTTTCTTTTCTCTCATGGGTACTAACATGTCAGCAGACAATGTTGGATCAATACCAAACATAAATATATTTCTTGGCCCATAGCTGCAATTTTGTAATTCAGCTTCAGTCTCAATTTTCTTGCTGGCAAAGAGTGCTGTCTAGTAAGTCCATCTCTTTCCCTGCTTTCCATAATCTAGCCTCTGTTTTCACAGGAGACTCCACGCGGTGACGAAAGCGGCGTTGCGAGTAGAGCTGATAACTGCAGATGAACAGTGTCAGGTAGAGTGTGATCAAAAGACGGTTAATGTGTTCTATACCAGCGTGCCTGAAGAGCGGGTGAATACTCAAATCACTCAGTGTCAGGCAAATATACCTTAATAAGACTCCCTGCTTCCCTGCACGTGCGCACACACACTTTTTTATGCCACTCACATTATGCAAAGATAAGACTTTAAATATTCAGCAGTACTGTTTCTTTACATTTTGGACACACAGATCATTTTCTTTCACTTTTCTAAGTGATCAGTCTTACATTTATTTTGCCAGGTGGATGATAAAAAAAGATGAAAATTCCCATAGACTTACAGTAAATGGAAGGAGTAACACAATCCGTTTGTAGGAATTGGAGTATAACTGTTTGGGATTACAAGCAATGCCCTTGCCAAATAATGTGCTGAAAACACTCAAGAATCACTCAGCAACCACTGACATTACTTTTGTAAAGTGACCTCAAAATGATTCTATTGGCTCAGTTTCATATACAGTGCCTGATCCTGCAAAATAACACTTCTTATTGTACTTTCTTTTTGAAAGATTATTTTATTAAATAAACATATTCAATTGATCAAAACTGACAGTAAAGATATTTATAATGTTAGACTATAAATGATGTCTATTTCAAATTCTGCTCTTCAAAGGTTCCTAGACCTCATTAAGCAGCACAACCATTTTCAATAATGAAATTAAAAAAATGTAATGAATAAAAATAAAAATAAAGAGAGGACATGTCTCTTGAACACCAGATCAGTGTATAAGAATTATTTAGTTGGAAGGATCATGGGAGACTGAAGACAGATGTAAAGATACCATCACAAGAATAAATACAATTTTAAAATAAATATTTTTTTAACAAAAATTCACATTATCACGGCTATATTTTATTTTTTTAGCATAACACTCTACTTTAAAAACATATTTTTTAACAGAAGTGTATGTAATCTACTGCATGTAACCCTAACCCTAACTCTTATCTAACCCAACTGATATTATGTCCATTATTGCCATTATACTTGTTACAAGTACTTGTGGATGTCTATAGACCGAACCCATAATACACATATGCTTAACTCCACTGTTTTAGTTCCTATGTCTGAGTTTCAAGTATAAAAGCCATATTGTTGTTTTGGTTGTACTACTTTTGCATGTCTATAAAACAAACCCATAATACGCATGTGCTTAACGCCACTGATGTAGTTCCTATAAATGTTTTGGTTGACAAGAACTTGCATAGTGCATAGTTATATATTGTATATGTGCATCTGCATTTTTGTAGTTTTATAGATGAAATTAGTATTGTTGTTTCCAAACACTGTGAAGCAAATTTTTAAAACCTAGCATATTCAGTTTTCTCACAACACTGTTTCCATATAAATGTGTATTTTTATGGTTAATACATTTTGTAGAAACAATTTTGTAGAAACAAAAGTGCTTTTTGTGAATCTTGCTTTCAATTCTGGGCAGCACGGTGGCTCAGTGGTTAGCACTGTCACCCCACAGCAAGAAGGTTGCTGGTTCGAGTCGGGGCCAGTTGGCATTTCTGTGTGGAGTTTGCATGTTCTCTCCGTGTTCGCTTGGGTTTCCTCCGGGTGCTCCGGTTTCCCCCACATTCCAAAGACATGCGCTATAGGTGAATTAAATAAACTAAATTGGCCATAGTGTATGAGTGTGTGTTTGGATGCGAGAGTGTATGGGTGTTTCCCAGTAATGGGTTGCAGCTGGAAGGGCATCCGCTGCATAAAACATATGTAGGAATAGTTGGCGGTTCATTCTGCTGTGGTGATCCCTGATAAATAAGGGACTAAGCTGAAGGAAAATGAATGAATGAATGCTTTCAATTCTTTGATGACATGTCATTTAAAACAGCATGTTGTACTGGGAAACATAAATAAAAAATAAAAATAAAAATTGTTAGATTCATAGTGTTGTTGGTTTCTGAGCACTCATTCTATATAGGAGCCATTTTGCACAAGAGCAGTGTTGTATTTGGCTATCTTATTTCCCCTTTGTGGTTTCATGTTTGCCTCCAATTGTCAAGTATGCCGTGTTGTCTTGTTTCCCCTCTTGCTCTAGACCCCACAATCAAAGGCATCCTTGGTTATTCCTCTCTTTGTTTCTCTCCTCGGCACCAAGTTAGCCGATTTTGCTGATTTGATGAGACTTGATGGAAATAAATCTCAGTTTTGCACCGGAAACCCCTCTGGCCCTCCTCTTCTTCAATGCCAGATGAAAGCCCAACTCGTGAAGGACGTCTGTACTGACAGCTCAAGCTCTGTTCCGGGACTCTGTCTTCAGCGGGGCAGTTGTGAGAGCGAGGGTAAGGTGTGTTTGGGAAAACTTGGCCCTCACCGCTCGCCCATGCCAACTCAAACTGTTAGCTGCCGACACTGGCAAGACGTGTCCGCCGGCTTCAGCTGGGACCCACTTACCGTATTTTCATTTCATAGGGTTTTTGGGGGAGAGAAATAGCGTGATAGCGCTGAGTACATAGGGATGTAGCCTCCTTTCGGTTGTCACAACTGGTAAAGGCTTGACTTTGAACTGTGGAGAGAGGAACCTAATTATACCCCACCTGTGCCCGGCTGCAGGGGGAGAGAAGGTGGAGATGAAGCTGTTAACTGTCTCGCAACTGGCACCACCCTGTGTTTGTATACATCTGTGTCTTATTTCCCTCTCTGGCACAATCAGTCCAGGAAGCTAAGCAGGCATGACCGCATTTGGCTACTTCCAAAGACTTTGGCAAAGTTAGACAAGGAGAAGGCTGAGGGTGGGAGGACATGGGTGCCGTGTGTTGATGTTGGAGTGTGTGTGTGTCGCCGAGAGGTGTATTGTTTGTTTTGCCCCCTCTCTCGCTGCTTTGAAAATGCTGGTACAGCAGAAAATAATTGGTCCAGCTCTGTGTGGAATTGAGGGATGGAGTTACAACATAGAAGATGAGTTTATACGTTTGTGTGTGTGTATGTAATTGTGTATTCATGTGTGTGCGGAGGCTCGTGAGATGTTATAATGCAGTTTTGTGTCAGAGCAAATCAAAAGCAGCTACCTGGTGTTGTAAACAGGCTTGAGTGACATCTGACTAATAAGGAAACGCCACTGGTAGAAAGCACCTGCAGTGTCCTCGGCGTATCTAATCGTCATCTTCGGCGAGGCAGGGTAATTCGGAGACGCCGTTGTGGGCCGCTTTCAGAGGGCTTCTGCCGCTCTGAGTCCATTATAAGTCCTGTCACATTTCGACTGCTTGATGTGCATCTACAAAAGACTCGTGAGCTCCAGATGGGAGTGACATTCACATTCATTGCCTGTAAAAAAGTAAGAAACAAGAGCAAAATAACACAAGCATCAAGGCTTAATTAAAGGTTCACCTACTACTATTTCTGAGAAAAATACTAATTAGAAAGAAATGATGAGTTGTTTTGGCTGTTTAGGTAGCAAACTGGACTGGAAAAATAATAATAATAAATGTTAAACTGTGTGTGATTGACCTGCCTAAAATACAGTGTCACTCTCATCCAATTATTTTACCAACCAAAGTGGTTCATTCGGGGACACAAATAAGAAAAAACTATTTAAAGTGAGTTTGTTTTAGCAGTTTATGTTATTTATTTTTAATTCACAGTTTTTTTTTATATTTAACATTTGACTTAACATTATTTTATCACTTTTATCCATCATTTTCTTTTTAATCCACCAGCATCAACTAGTTCTCTTTCCCAATTCAGGTCAAACGTAAAGATGTTAACCAAACCCGTGCATACTTCATAATAGGGATGAGCCCATTTCATTTGTCCAAATATTGTCAGCTTTCATTAGTGTGTCTGGAACTGGTGGCAGGCACAGCTTGTGTGCAGGTTGTCAGAGCCATTTACAACAATGGCCAGATATGAACCCCAGGCATGTTTCTCAATGTAAATTACAACATCTGTCTGTATCCACCTGTTCTAAACTTCCGCTCATGTGCTTAATCAAAAAAAAAAAAAAAAAAAGATAAGTGTCTCGCAATGCAATTAACCATATTGTAGCTCATCTGTGTTCAAGAACACATTGTGCAAAATCTAACAAAAGCACAACAAGTGGGAACAAAGCAAAACTGTTGTGTCTTGTACTTTCTCAAAGACAGCTATTTTAGTTTTGATTACAATTTAATACAAAGAAGATTGCAGCAAAAACACGGACGAAATTAGCCCTTGGTACTGAGTTTTCATCCAAAGTGTTAAAGAGAATCAAATATTTATTTTATTTATGTGATAAATGAGATGACTGACAACTGTTGTTAATATTAGGGGTTCAGGCGTAGCACTGAAACCCAACTGTAATTGTTAGACAGGTCCAAAGGTCCCTTTTCTGTCATCGGGCAGACCAAACTTTAAGTATAGAAACTTTGACATATGGTAGTACACACCCCATCTGCCACAAAGGTTCACCCATATCGGCCTGATGGTGGCGCTATAGTGACCCAAAACACGTAATCATGCATAATTCCTAAACTGCTTGGACTCAAGTGCCTTATATTGTTGGAATCCTTGGCTCAAGCCCTACTAGTGACATGCACCAGATTTCAGGTATTTTGCATTTTTTGAAAAACTATTTTACAAACTAGACCTATGTTTTTGCCCAATTTGGGGAGTGCATATTACACAGTTCTAACGAAGTGTGACAATGTTAAACAACTTTAATCAAGTGGTCATACTACAGCTGTTAAAAAGGTGGAAAAAAATATAATTTTGTTAATTCATGTAAAAGTGTTAATTCATTCATTCATTCATTTTCTTTTCGGCTTAGTCCCTTTATTAATCTGGGGTCGCCACAGCGGGATGAACCGCCAACTTATCCAGCATATGTTTTACGCAGCAGATGCCCTTCCAGCTGCAACCCATCACTGGGAAACATCCATACACACTCATACACTACGGACAATTTTAGCTTACCCAATTCACCTATACCGCATGTCTTTGGACTTGTGGGGGAAACCGGAGCACCCGGAGGAAACCCACGCGAACACGGGGAGAACATGCAAACTCCACACAGAGCTGTTTTTGTATATAAATGTATAATTATTATTATTATTATTATTATTATTGTTGTTAATGTAAGTCACATGATTTGATGAGGCTTAGTCACAGATTTTATGATGCTTTGCAGAGCAGCTACATTTCCATTCATATATTTGTGAATTTAAGTAAAGTAGAATTTATTCCGAGCAGGTTCCAATTTTCATTCCTTTTCTTTAAAAAGCCAAAGTTAAAATCTTCAGACAGTAATCAAGCAATTACAATTACAAAACTCACCAGTCCCTATTTTTATTTAAAGCACTTGGTCCGCTTACATGCAGTAGCTGTTCTTATATCCATCCATGCCAAACCCTCGTTCCTATGCTCCTTCCTTTCTTTACCTTGAGCGTTTGTTTTTGTTTTACTCCCTTGAACCCTGCCACACGGGTGGTGACACACAGGGCCTGAGAGGGAAGATGGAGAGGTGGAGCAGGCCAGAATGATCACTATCATTAACATTCACCGCGGTTCACTTATCATCCCTGACTCCTACGACATGGCAGCCATTACCTCGCGTCCGCAGGTGGAGCAGCACCATACATATTGCATTGTGCCAGGGCCGATTTATGTATCCAGTAACAAAAGGAAAGTTTAATGAAAAAATACAGGGGGCAATCTTTTATGCTCCTTCGCTTCCTCTTCCTCCTGAAGATGGGGGAGCGACGGCCTGGACTATGAAGAGAAAAAACGGGAAACACCAGCCCCCCGCTTTTCCCCATCACTTTCCTGCACCGCACTGTCAGTCAAATTCTCATTTGCAGAGCAAGCGAGGTTAACCTGCATCAGAACGCCAGCACTGTGACAAGGGGCCTATCAGAGCCTGGATCACTATGTCAGGCGGAAAAGGAAGAACAGCGAAGGTTGGTGTCTTAAACATACTTTGGAGTGTGTGAGTGGACTGAATGTGAAATCTCTTTCACGTTTATTCAAATAAGGCATGGCAAGAAGCAGCAGCAGCCTTGGTTTGACATCTATAATGCCAGCATCACTGGTTCTCATGTATCATATTCAATAATGATGGTTGGATTTTTGAATATGTGCATTTATAAATGAAGCTACAGTATGTGAGGAATTGTGAAAGTTGTGTTATGCATTCCACACCAACAGTTGTAATGTCTGTATGTACATGTAGTCCACTATTGCTGTTTTGATTGTCAGAGTACTTGTGAACACTGACAGACTAAACAGATAATATGCTTATGCATCACCATTTCACAACTTCATGCTTTTTAATTTACAATACCGATATCCTATCTTTTTCAAAAACATTGACTTTTGAAAAAAAAGTTATTATATATTGACTATCTATGTTTCAGTAGTTTATGGAAAACATTTGCAAGCTTCAGTGAAATGAATACATACATTTCATTCAATTACATCTCATTGATTAATCAAACCTATGAAGTGCTTTGAGGGATAATAGAGGATTCTGTAAAATCCTAGAGTGTGCATGTGAAGTTTCAGGTCAGAAATAACCCACAAATAATTTTTTAGAACTTTTTGAAACTGCCCCTTTTAGGCTTTGATCCGAATTGTGCTGTTTTGGTGACTGTTGCTTTAAATGAAAATGATATTGTGCTCACAGCCCTCTTTTCAAAAGGGACTGAAGCTATAAATGCATATTTGCCACCATAACGGCAGATTCAAAAATCTAGTGGTGGATGGCTGCTTCTCACTCAGGGCTGTTTATGCTAATAAGATTAATAGAGGTTGCTAATGGGCCAGGCTTTCCACCTCCGATGAAATGTACAAAGGGAGAATGTCGATCAAAGTGTTTCTACAGACAGTTTTTATGAAGTGGGATTATATTTCATTCACAATTTTTACCATTAGAGGCTAGCTATATTCACACACTGTTGCCACACAATTGTGTTTAAACCTCTTATGAAAGTGATTTTTGCATAATAGGCCCCCTTTAACATTTCTTAAACCTATTTATTTATATAGCAAATTTTGCCAAACGGGGACAAGTTTGCACTCATACAGCAATAAATTGGTGATCATGAAAGATTGAAATACACACTATGAGTTACATTTTACTTAACTTTTATGCTATATGTATATAGAAACACCTTTTTGCCTAACCGTATAGGCTCGATCTGCCAGTGTTCAGACCACTGAACATTTTCCTGCATAGCCTGCTAGGTGCGATCATGCATTCACAATGGTATGAACTTAGATTTATTATTAATGTTACTATTTAGGATACAGATCAGTGCAAACCATTTTCCACTACGTAAAGAGTACAACTTTCCTATTTAAAGGTATGGAAACATCTGCTGAAAGAAGTCGCTGGAAGATTTAATAGCATGTAAGAACCCAATAATATGCATTTAAAGATGCATTCTAAAAAAAGACACATTTAACTTTTATGTCAACCTACAATGTCATATATTGTAGGTAACAGTGCTTATCTGAAATGTGTCAGACTTTTGGCAGATATGTATTTTTTGATACCCTATCTAGGGTATCTAGTGAACATGGAACCCCTCTGCTGTCTCCCTAAAATACAAGTTTGTTACACCCACATGCTCTTTAATAGGTAACAAGTTTGATTCAGAGGCTTTCTCAGTGGCTAGCTTTTTATTACTTTTCTCTTTGTCCTCTTCAACTAAACAATCCCAACAACTTAGCCCTCTTGTGAATCACTAGATAGTATAGCAAACATAATTCGCAAATGCAAAAGGCATAAGTAAAAATGTCGGCAAAATGATGAACATCGTAACTGTGTTGTTTCTATCCATTTTTATTTATTGCTGAGAAGAGTCTCCCAACACGCCGGTAACCTAATTCTACACAAGGCTGTGGACCAGTGTTGTTCCTCTGAGGACGGCTGTATAAATAGAATCCATAATGGACCAGCGTGAGATGCTATCATTTATCTCCGACTCTCACAAACACAGTTCAGCTCTCTCCTCATTTTCCTAATGATCTCCTTATTTTTTGTTATGTGTTTTACTTTAAGGTGCACAGGATTTGAGCTTAATGGACACGATTTATCACTGGCTGATCCTTCCCAAGTCCAGTTTATCCAGTAAAGTTGAAGAACAAAACAAATTGCCAAACCAAATGCATTTTTGTTGAGGGAATAGGCTTATTTTTCAAAGAAGTGAGGACATAAAAATAAGAGGAACACGGACCTTGATTCAGGTCTGAGGTTAAACTGCGGTTTGTGCAGATGCAAACGTAATGAGTCAAGAAGGGTTTAATTATTATTATTTTATTTTTTTTGTCTTAAGAGTTGATAATATTACAATGTGTTCATTGCAATCAGCTTCAGATGGGAATTATTAGACATTTATTGGTACAATTTCTGATTTTACTTTATGGTTCTGGTTCCTTCAATTTCATTAAATGGGCTACATGTATAATTATCAACAATGGTGGCCATTAAGTAAACCCATTTCTTAAGCTCAAGCCCATGCATATGTAATGTACAAGAGACAGAATGCTATTCAATACGTTGGCATACACTCAACAAAACGGTTATTCAAGTGTATGTGACCAAAGCTCCATGTGAAGCCCATGACCTGCACCAAGTTTTTGTCTCTGAATTTTTTACATATTTATGTATTTTTAAATAAATTGTTAGATTTTGTTGTCCTTTGGTGCGACACCCCTATTTATTGAAAATGCCCACCAAGTCATGAAAAAACCCTCATAATTTCATCTAAAATAAATAGCACTATATGAAGATAAGTGTCCAGCAATAAAGATAAATCGCTCCCAGGCTATTTGTATTACATTAAGTGTGTTCTTCATTGTTGCTATGTCATAGGACATATTTAAGGTGACCTTTAAAAAAAGTGAAAGAATTGATAAAGTTAGTGACCCTTTATATTTTCTCAAACATCAGACTTCAAACGACATAAATACATTTATGCAAAATGATCATTATTACTGCGTATTTGTCAACTAACCATATATCGTCATTAACTCTTATCACTTTCAATTCAGGCAATATAATAGCAATATATTTAACACTGCCCCCTATTTTAGTATATGGTCTTCATCAGTAGAGGAATGTATTGAGTCAAATACCATGAAAATATATTGCTATTTTCTTTAAAACAATCTTCCGTACACTTCTAAACAAGAGCTGGGTTTGGGGGAAGTTCCTAATCCTGCATTCTGTTTTAAATGAGCATGGAAAGCATTTGGCGGGTTGCTTTTGCTCCATTGTTTTGACAGAATGTGGTCTCAGGTGATGTTTGGCTGTGTCCTTGAGTGACTCCTGGGGGAGCTTGGGTAAACAGCTTGCTTTTAACCCTTTAATTGGTGCACAAAAAAAAAAAATGTAAATTGAATGTACAGCACACACACAAAAAGACAAAAAAAAAAAAGACAACTCCACCATTTGGTCTTGCACTCTAATGACTGAGAGTCCTACATTACTCAGCGACCAACCCAAATTGCTTGTTTTAGCTAATTCACTTTGAAGGCTTTTTGTGCTACTCTTTAATTCGAATCGCTAATTGACTCAAAGTAGGATGCATCTCTGTGCCAGGGCCCATAGGCACTCGGCAACATGGAGCTCCAGCGAAAAGATTTTCAGAAGGATGAAGGGAAGGAGGAAAGAGACAGAGAGCAAAGACAAATCTCAGCCCGTACCCCTCGGGCAATGCCACGGCTCCGTGCAGTAGATTAAATTCTGGCCCGTGCCCAAGTGAAGGCCTGCTTTTTAACCACTGATTCTCTCATTTGCCTTCGGAGGCCTGCGGCCTGGCAGGCTGCGCGGCGCATTACCAGCCTGCAGCAGCACTTAAAACACATTTTAGCCCAGGCTAACAGCTGGCATCCTGGCCGAGAGACTCGTCTCAAGTGACGGAAAGGAACCTGAAGCGGGGAGGGGTGGGGGTGTCGGTGGGTGTAGCCAATCACACAGAGCCTGGCTGAAATAATGATCGAGGCAGATGAATCTGATTATGTGTGTTCATGTAATTGTGATTCACTTAGAGGCCGTGTTTTGAAATATATTTTTAATTTACATGATTCGGTTATGGTTCTTATTCTTTTTTGCCTTTCATTTGTGGGTGGACTCACATGAGAGACAAGGCCATTAGCAGGACCTGGCCAGCGATAAATTGTCTTTGAGGTGCTGTGGAATTAATCAGAAAATAATCAGTTATTTTATCTGAAGCATATCTGTTAATGGACATGCAAATATAGCCTGGAACACACAAACAGAGAATCACTTGTCATAAAGCTGCTTAACATCTTTACTTTGTGATCATCTATTTTGTCCTGGGAAGTAAATAATCAGATCTAGGGATTATTGTCACAGAACTGCAAGGATGTTGTGTGTCATTCCAAGAAGCATGCTTGGATATAACGTAAATGAAATAGTTATTAAAATAGAACACAATAAATTAGCATACAACAGACATTACAAAAAGTAGCTTTAATAATTCCTAATATTAACTACTGGCTTATTACCTGCCTTTTATTGAGATATTAACTGTTTATTTATGTATGAACACATTCTACATCCCTAATCCTACCATTACCTAAAGTCAGCTACTACTTTAATAATAAGCAGCTAAGTTGTAGTTTATTGAGATTAAAGTCTTAGTTAATGGTGTGTTAATAATTTGGTAATAGAGTGAACTGTATATTCAAATAAAGTGTGACTGAAATTAATTGATTTGATTTCAACAGAACAAACATTTACACTTGTTATTATACTCCCTCTGTATACATTTGTTAAATGTTTATTTCAGCAAAAAAACAATTTGGTTACCAACATTCATATTTTTTATGCTCTGCCAAAAGATCACTGAATCATTTACTCACATGATTTAAGTTTGATAATTCCTTCAGAACTGAAACACTGCTGTGTGTTGATTGAAGGTGTCCTGCTTTTCACTTAATAGGTAATATTTTCATTGGCAATAACTTACATTTCATATAGTTTATTCATGGAGAACAAGATACATTTCAGGATACCTGGGCTTTTGATTTGGTCTCATATTGTTTATAAGTGCTTTTTTTTAATCAGTTCATTAATTAAAACATTAATAGTGTTATATTTTAGTATTGCCTTCTTTTGTTGATAGCCAAAAAAAAAATGTCTGATTTTGTTGATATAGCCAAAGAAAATATTAATCAACATTCCAACTGCATCTCCGATTAACACACGGCATTGTTTCTTTCCTGAATGAATCCACATTTTGATTGAATCAAGTGAACCAAAGATTCAATGGTCCATTCATAAAGACTGCCCTTTACTTAATTCCAGAATTATTTAGCATAATTAGCCAATCAAAAATAAATAATGATGATTTTAAGGAATTTCAATTTACTTTGAAGGTAATATCTTAACCAAATTTAGCATGATTAATCGTGATTAATTTTATTCATTAATCACCCCATTGAGTTATTAACAAGATTTTAAAATGTATTCAATTGACAGATCTCTCTCTCTCTCTCTCACACGCACACGCACACACACACACACACACAGTTGAAGCATCATGCAGGTTCTGTGTGTGTGAACCAGTGACAAGCCAGTGATTGTCAGCAGAGTTATGCAGTGTTTAGTACAGCACTCTCTCTCTCTCTCTCTCTCTCTCTCTCTCTCTCTCTCTCTCTCTCTCTCTCTCCCATGCCTTTGGTTTTCAATCTCATGCTTCACGTCCGCTGAGCCCACACCATCAGGAGCTCTTATTTACAAGCGAGGGTCCTCATACAATCTCCCGTCAAGGGTCCAGACCAGTGTGGCCCTCCCTTCCCCTCTCCCCGGGTTCATCCTCTCTCCTGTTCTGTGTGGAGAGCTCATTATTGTCAGCTTCTCAATGCACTGCTGGACAGGGCTTCAGCTGAATCCAGTCTAGTATATTCAATTATTGTCCCTGTCCTGTGACATGTACTCTTTTTTTATGGTGCTATTTTTAAAGGGAATATATGTTGTGCACTTTTCAGAAAAGTCTCTGTCAGCACAGGCCCTGTTCTCTGTGTTTTGAGTTTCGGGGTCTATGCGAATGCTGCGCGATCACTTCAGTGTAATATGTAGTTATATTGTATGGCGGGACGGCTGGCTGTTGATTGATTTTCAGTGCAGTCTCCTGGGGCTGGCGTGATTTTATTTAAGTGAGCGCACACATCATTTGTACGCTAAGGTTCAGCTAACTTGCTCCATATTCAGGCTTTTTTAAAGGCGCCATAAACAGCTCCCTATCTTTAGAATGGGCTGTTGTTAAATGTGTGGCACGGTGGACAGTAAATATGAGGTTGTCGTGACTGCCTGCTGAATTCACACACAAGGCCACCTCGTAATGTATCGCTCTGATCTCCAGTCTGATGATGAGTCTTGTGTGTGTGCAGTACCCCAACATGACTTCCCATTTTTTAAGTCTGGATGCTGAAAGCAGGCTGGACTCAAGCAAAGTTATCAGTTAAACTCAAGCAAGATTATCAGTATATAATGACTTCAATTTTAAGCTGTTTGTCTCACAAAGGTTTCATATTTAAAACATGCAAGGGTTGGGGGTAAACTGAGTTACAAAGTTTAAATTGAAACTACTTATTTAAATGTTACACTACCAGAATTAAATTACTTCTAAAATGGCCATATGTACCGAATTGAATTTTAGTTACATCACATTTACATCCGAAGCTTCTATTGAGATTATAGAATTAAGCTTTGAATGTCTGTCATCAGGGCGGCACGGTGGCTCAGTGGTTAGCACTGTCGCCTCACAGCAAGCAGGTCACTGGTTCAAGTCCTGGCTGGGCCAGTTGGCGTTTCTGTATGGAGTTTGCTTGTTCTCCCCGTGTTCGTGTAAGTGTCCTCCGGGTGCTCTGGTTTTCCCTACACACCAAAGACATGCGCTATAAGTGAATTGAATAAACTAAATTGCCAATAGTGTATGAGTGCGTGAGTGCGAGAGTGTATGGGTGTTTCCCAGTACTTAGTTGTGGCTGGAATAGTTGGCGGTTCATTCCGCTGTGGCGACCTCCGATAAATCAGAGACTAAGCAGAAGGAAAATGAATGAATAAATGATTATCTGTCATCATATTTTATGAAGTCTGATAATTGATAAATGATTGAAAAATAATTGAAAAATGATAATTATTTTTTTATTAATATATTTATATAGTTGTGTATGAGTTATTAGACCACCCTTGAAGGTTCCTATCTCACTTTGTCCAGCAAGTTTGGGAACAACGTTTTTTTCACAGCAGTGAAAATGTGTTGTTGTTGTTTTATTAAGACATTTTTTGAATGTTTTTTTGCTATCAGAAAGTTATGTTTTTGTAAGCAAATGTTGATAGGCAACAAAGGCATGCATAGTCAAAGGCAAGGGGAAAAGCAGCAAATGCTGAAATGCATTGTTATGACCATTCAAGGTAGTAATACTAATTTCAATAAATGTTATAACGTTATTAAATTACTATACTTAAAAATGGTCAGAATTACTAGTGTTCTAGTGTTAAGAAAAAAAGTGTGGGACATTCTAGTTCAATCTCACAAAATAATGTTTTACAAATTAGCAAAATAGTGGCTTATTGATTTAAATTCATAATATGTAATTAATACAAAATTAAAAATGCAATTTAGCTGTCAGAGTATTGCTATGGTATGCACACATGATGATGATGATTTCACTTCTGTATTTAAATTTGTTGTTACTCCTGCTCCTGAAACTACACAGTGTGTACATGTCCACAACCTCAGATTCTCTGAAAACAAAAAGTTTGAGAACTCCAGGCTCCAGAACACTTGGGGTATTGTTTGTGAGTTATAGCATCTTTTATGATGCTTTCTGGATTTTGACTGATATGTTCAGGTCACCATGAACTACTGTTACTGCATACGCTCAGAAAATGATCATCAGTAAATAAAGCAACAGCATAATGGATTGAAAAAACAAGAAGGTGAGTAATTGACAGAATTATATATCTTTATATGGTGACCTACTCTCAATGAATGTTCTTGTGATGTTGATTTAATCATTGTTAAAAAAAAACAAAAAAACGGACAGGTTGTGAATGCTGAATGTATCAGGCCTAAAGGTGAGCGTCCCACAATGCAACAGCTCACCACCTTTCCTTTGGCTCTGGGCGGGAGCATGAACGGAGTGCCGGCCTCAAATAGAGGTGGCATCTGGTGCCCAATTTGTCATGCCTGAATTACCTGAGAGCTGATAAGAGCTGAAGTTTTAATAAAAGTTGGGAGCTGTAGATAGCTGGCTGAAGGACACTGATGAAGTGTCTTGGGGCCTATTTCCACCTCGAGATAAGGAGCTGAAGAGAGAGAGGAAGGTGGGTCGCAGGGCCAGAGATGTGAGTGCACACACTAATGCTCAGGGTGTGTGTTTTTTCTCTTTCTCCAGCATCTTAGCGTGGAGGAGACAGTATATATATGTACAAATTTGGTGCATAAAAAAGGTAATGATAAGGATTTTAATGATCTGATAGTCTCATATGCTAATTTATACAGTTTTTAATTTATGTTTTCACACATAATTTCATGTTAAATTCATTAATTTTAGTAAATAAAATTGCATTTATTTACTTATATATTATAAATTTTTCTTGATGATAATATGCATTATCATCGCTGGTCGCCGGTTCGAGCCCCGGCTGGGTCAGTTGGCATTTCTGTGTGAATGTTCTCCCTGTGTTCGCGTGGGTTTCCTCCGGGTGCTCCGGTTTCCCCCACAGTCCAAAGACATGCAGTATAGGTGAATTGAATAAACTAAATTGGCCGTAGTATATGTGTGGGAATGAGCGTGTATGGATGTTTCCCAGTACTGGGTTGCAGCTGGAAGGGCATCCGCTACGTAAAACATATGCTGTATAATTTGGCGGTTTATTCCGCTGTGGCTACCCCTGATGAATAAAGGGACTAAGCTGAAAATAAAATAAATGAATGAATGAATGAATGAATGAATATGCGTTATTCTGAAAATGTGCCAAACTTTAAAAAACCAAACTTTTATCAAATCTTTCCACATAAAAACCTTTTTACATGTATGGAACATAAAATGTTTATCAACATTAACAAAATATAATGTGTTACTGAGTTGTGAATTTCACACACTTTGGAGACATTAATTTATTATGTTTCAGCAATTGTTTACTGCCTTATGTAAAGCATGTTGTTATGGCGGCATAAGCATCTATGATGCTTTTACACTAGCTATTAATCTTCTAGTTGATCAATGTTTAGTTGTTTCTGTGCAAGTAGGTGGTTTCCATTGTAATCGAATTTGAGTTATTTGAATCAATTCTTTTTTTTTAGGGTCATGAAAATTGGTTGGTTGGATGATCCCGGACGAGCCCCCAATTGACTATGGTTGGTGAGGAAAAATATAAAGAAAATATAACATTAGAAAAAAACATGATGATTACATTGTCACAGATATTGAATAAAAATAAGTGTCCAAATTTATCTCAGTTTCTCTGTATTTAGTGAATTTGTGGAGTAAATTTTTATTATTACTACATTACTCTAATTTACATTTGCAGAAAATGCTAAAATCTGATCTAAACGACTACCTTATTACAGTTATACTGAAATGCACAACTGCGAGTTCAGAGAAATGTAATTATGTCTATAGCATACTTTATAGAGAAAAGACTGCAGATGAAAGAAAGAAAGCAGAATCAATCGAAAGACATTTTATTACTTTTCAAAGCTGTTTGTCAACAGTGTTTTAATTAAAACACTTTAATTATCACCATGGAAAAAACAATATATATATATATATATAT
>CAIGQV010017835.1:7221334-7235454 GCA_903798115.1 Danio jaintianensis | reverse complement strand
CTCTCTCTCTTCTCTGCTCATTCTCGTTCTGTGATTTGGCCTCCTGCCAGCATCTATAGCTCACCCTCAGCTGCGGCTCCAGCAGCTCCAGATGTGCCAAAGCCATGTTTCTCTCTCTTTCTCTCTCTCTCTCTTTCTTTCTCTCCCCACATGTGTTTGCGAGCGTGTGTATGTGTGCAGGTTTTGCCAGCTGACTGCACCGTTTGATAACCCGCTCTCTGGATGCCCATCACCGGCCGCAGAGATAGAATTAAATGATGATGATCTTCCCACGAGTTGGGTGCGGAAACAGCGCGTATAAATCTTGATTTCATCTCAGCGTGAGAAGTCTTTATCCATCATCACTCTTAATGAACAAGTCATTAGGCGCGATGAATGGCGCGCAGGGCCCCAACGTTCTCGCCGACGCTTTTGTTTGCGGCTTTTGGGTGGGGTGGGGGGCAACTTCTGCACCCTTTGGAGGGGGTCAAACTCATTGCTCCAGATGTGAGGGTAACCTCTCTAGCCCCCTCCTCTGAGGTGCCCAGCATGTACTAAGCAGGGCTGGAAAAAATTAGCGCAAACAAAAAAAAGAAGCCTGATTGCTATGCCCTGAAGCTCCTGATGCGTTGCCATATGAAAAGTCATTGTAAGTCATTTTTTGATCTCAGTGGTCTTTTTATTCTTTTTTTTTATGCAACTTTACTATGCTAAAAAAAAAACAACTTAGAGTAGTTCACCCGTAAAATTAAAATTACCCCATAATATACTCACCCTCAAGCCATCCTCAGTGTATATGACGAACAAAGTCAGTGTTTTAAAATTTATCCTGGCTTTTCCATGCTGTATAATGGTGTCGGATAATGGCTTTTATTTTGAAGCTTCCAAAAGCAACCAAAACTAAACTAAAACTAAACCATATGCCGCCAGGAGGATAACGCATGTCTTATGAAACAGACAGATGGGTTTTTGTAACAAAAATGTTTAAACGATAACCTCGGCTAAATGCATGTTATGTGCGACTGACCATACACTGTCAACATTGGGATGTGAAAATAAGAGATAAGGGAATAGAATGCAGCTGTTTTTATATTATTTTCAAAGTGTTTTCAACCCTAAATAAAACAAAAGCATAATTCTGTTGAACAGCCCTTCACCTTTAAGAGCAAGGGGCGTCCCTTGGTGGTTCAGCGGTACTGTCACTGTTGTCAGGTGTATGCGCTCAGTCTATTCATGTTTGTTGTTGTCACCTGGGTTTGTGTTGTAGCTTTCCATGTGCTCTGATGCGTGATTTGTTTATATCATGTGATCAGTGGGACTAATCAGCAGTTCCAGCTGATGGCACTTAGCTCACCTATTTAAGAGCGGAAAGCCAGGACATCATTGTCAGTTCGTTACTCTGTTTTATGATCTCTCTGTTTCTTGTCAGGATCTACTTGGGCTGGCCTCCTTGATGTCCTGTTGTGATTCCTGTTTCTAAGACTTTCGTCCACGCTGCTATCACTGTTATTGTTGCACTCTTTACTGTTAAATAAACTCTCACTTGCATTTGGATCCTTTTGACTGTGTATCATTACCATAACGTGACAGGTATTATGCGTATAGGAAGGATCTGCTCTTTGATTATGTTTATTGCTACCCTTCATAGAAAGATAAAAAATACAGGAGAAATAATTTAATGGGATTATAGCGGGATAGAATGGTAAAATATAGGAGAATCCCAGGAAAAATAGTTTAGTGGTCATTGTAAGTGTAATCTGTATAATGATATACAGTAACGCCAAGCCAACTCGTCGTCATCATTTGTAGCAAACAAACTGTGCAAGGGATCCAGCAAAGATGCATCTATTCCTGGAGCTTCTGAATGCATCTTACGCACATAATGTGCATTTGGCCATGGCCGGAAGTCAGTGATTGGACTTTTTCTATTTCAAAATGTTAAACATTAAGATCTGTGTTTCCCAACTGTGTTTGTAAAGGCACAACAACAGTGCACATTATGAATGTCTTCCTTATGTAAAATGTAACATGTGTAGTTGTTGGTTTGCTTCCCGAAGAAGAAGTGGGCAACGATGGCTTAAGTCAATTTTGGTTTCTTGGCATCATGGAAAGTATATTCTTGAAGAGGGATGGAAAACACTGGTTTAAGTCAGTTTTGGGCACTCGGAATCATGAAGAGATGGGAATATTGTTAATCAGGGTTTGGGGAAAATGGCTTACAGGGGATAGGTCACGCAAAAAAAGAAACGTCTTTCATCGTTTACTCACCCTTCTTTTGTTTAAAACCTGTTTGAGCAAGAGAAGATATTTTGAAGAATGCGAGTTGTTAATGGGTGCCAGCTACTAGCATTCTTCAGAATATCTTCTCTTTTTGCAATGAACAAAAACAATGAACTATTCCCTTTAAGTCAGCTTGAGTCATTAAAAATTAAGAAAAGTTCAGAAGAGTCAGGAACACAGTTGGCAAAATTTAAATAAAATTCTGGGCTCTTAAAATCCTTAAAAATATAGGAATATTCAGGTACACAGTTGGAAAAAATGGTTTTCTATTGTACATCTTGATCACGCTTACATCTAAGTGTTAGGTTTAGTGCACCATTTTTTTCTTTTCTAAAAATATCACACATTTCCATGCAAAGCATATTCTACAAATTCATACAAATTACCATCAGTAAAGTTTTTTTCATTAGGGGTGGATTTGTCATTAAGTAGTTACCATTTACTTACCCTCATGTCATCCTAAAACCTGCACTTTAAAAAGAACAAAAAATAATATGAAGCAGAAACAGAAGTGTTTGTTGACATCAATTATTTCATGAATAATCACCTTTATCACCCACATTACCTTTTCACTCCACAAGATGTTATTTTTAATAAAATTACAAAAAAACAAAAAAGATATTTTGATTATTAAAGTGTTCTTTACACTCTGAAAATAAATAAACAAAAGGTTATATGGGGAAAACAAAAATTGTTATTCTCTGGAATTGACAGAAACTCTCTTTTGGAATCTTTATAATGTCTTATTTTAGTGGTACACAATAAAATTTTGTAATAATGTACCGTTTAATATTGGCCCCAATTGTCTATATTCTAACTATCAACGGTGTCCACGTGATTATTTTTTTCTAATTAAAAATGGGTAGAGATTTAACTAAAAGATTTGTTGATGAACAAGACCCCCCCCACACACACACACACACACACCCACACAGACATTTACTAGTTTAAAAAAGTTAGAAAAATACATGAAAGAAAAAGAACATGAAATGGTTTTGAATGAAGGTGAGTAAAGGATGATAGAACTTTTTATATTTGGGTGAACTAGTCTGCAGGAGTCTTGGGGGAGTTTCAGTCAAATCCCAGAATCCTGTGAAGATATGAGACGATACACTGAGAAACTCTACCGGGAACTGCAATGTTTAGAGATTCGCTCCCTTTGTTGTGTTTAGTTACGAGGTCCTGTATACTGTTTGGATTTTCCCTTTTTCCTAAAGCCACATGGGTTTTCTAGTTAAAAAGTTTTGCCAATTCTCTGAGGCTCCTGTATTTGCAATCTAGATGAACTTAAAAGCCTTCGTAAAGAATTTAAAAGCATTTTCAGTGTAGCCCCAGGCTACCGAAAGCAGACGCTGCACCACCTGCATCAAATTTGAATGGAAACGCCGCAAGACTTTTTCAGCTCTACAAAGTAGAACAATATTTATTTTGTGAGAGAAGATGCTTCTCAAAGTTGTTTGCCTCAGAAATGCAAAGAAATAGGACTTGACACAGGGTAATTGTATTTAACTTCTTGCATGCTCAAGGAGCGTATATTTGCGTTTGAGCTCAAAACCAGCGCAGAGAGTCTGACTTTCCTTGTTAGTGACAGCTGCCATGTTTTAATGTCACATCCTCGCAGGCTTGTGGCTCTGAAGCCCTCAAGATCCTGCTGGGAATCAAATCACTCAGTATGTTTGATAATATCTCTTCATCATTAAACTAGACACCTTTCATTCTTTAAACACCACTCGATTTCTCTTGGCATTTAACAGTTGATGTTTTTTTTCCTTTGTGTTTTTTTCTTCTTTTTGACCCCCTCCAGGTTTCTCTCTCTCCCTCGCTCTCCCTCTTTTATGAAACAGTATGTAAAACTCCAGACATTTTAACTGTCAAATAAGCACTATGTTAAAAAAAAACAGTAATAATAAAATAAAATAAAATAAAATATAAGAAGCAAAATAAATTATTATTAATGGACCTTTTAATAAAAAAAAAAAAATTAAAACATTTTTAAATTAAAGAGTAGAAATTAAAGAAATTAAAATGGCATGTTAATATTATATATTACTATATACAGTTGAATTCAGAATTATTAAACCCCCTGAATTATTAGCCCCCCTGTTTATTGTTTTTCCCCAATTTTTGTTTAATGGAGAGAAGATTTTTTCAACACATTTCTAAACATAATAGTTTAATGTACAGAATTAGGTCAAATATATAGTATTGCAGTATTGCTTTTTTATTAGATACTTTGTAGTTCATTCAAAACGTTTGATAAATAATAAATATTAAGGTAATTATTTGTAATACATTCTAATATTTATTACGGTTATGAAGAGTAACAAAAAATAATATGAGTGTATGTTATAGCTTTTCGTCATACTATTTATATAAATTAATAATAATAACATTAATATAGAGTATTAATTGTCGTAATAATAGTCATAGTAATGTATAATGATAATGTGCATGCATTAATGATAATATTACTATTAATATATTATTCATATTCCATTACTTTTAATAGCATATAATTATTACTTAAATAGCATTTAATTTAGTTAAATTAATTTTATAGTCTTACTTATCTTAGCGCTTTTGTATTTATTTTTTATTCTAAAATTAATTCAAAAATTATGCAAATGTATTACATTAATTATTTAAAATATTACAGGTGTGAAGAAAATGTAAACAGCTGATTTGAAAGAAAGAATTAATATTACTTGCATTAATAATAATCCTGATACTTTGAGTATTTGATGAGTATGTTTAATAATACTTTGTAATATATACTATTATTATTAACAATAGTAGAACCAGTATCATTATTATTTCATATTATTAACTATTATTACTGTGAAATAATTGTATATAAAAGTGAATGCTAATAAATAAATAAGCAAACTTTGCAAATGCAGTGCTAACTGTTCAGACAAGCTTGCTGTGATGGTATGCTCCATTTTGAGGTGTGGTGGAAAAAAAACAAACCCCCATTACTGCACATGTCAGCGTCATAAACAACAGCTCGGCCGTGTGGACGTAGGCACAGCGCTAATGGAGGCTGTGCATCACTGTTCAGCACAAGGTCTGCAACCTCTACAGGAATCACCTCAACCACACACAACAACAACAACACACACTGAGAGAGATGATGCTGATCACTGTTATAGCTAGGATGACGATCAGGAGCATCACATGTTTTTGGAAAAATATTGGACATCACTTTACATACAATTGGCTCAGATCTTGCTCACTTATTGATCACAATTATAATTTGAAGTCAGTGTGAAATCCAAATTCACAGTGTTTATTTTGTTAGAGCACACTGTTATTCTTTAGGTAAACAATTCATCCATGCAAGTTAATTCACTGAAAAAAAACAACAACAATTGGTTTCGGTAAACTTAAAAAGAATTGCTTCTGCATTTGGAGTGTTGGTCCTTCTCTTATGATGTTGGTTTGATAGCTTAAGCCGCAATATTCTTAACCACGCCCCTTTAACTGTTAGTATGCTATGAGGGATTGATGCACAAAAAGAAAGCCACACCCCCTACTCAATATTCTGTTTTAGTTGGAAGTATGCTCAAAAAATGAGTCACACTGAAGTTTATCATTAACTGTTTGTAAACTTTGGATTTTATTTAATTTGTCAGTTTTTTCAAATGTATGTCATCAGATTAGAATTAGTCTAAATCTGTTCAAATCGAATACTATTAGATTTAATCAGTTAAATTATATGAATATTTAGCTGTGGAAAAAACAGATCCGAATTCTATGAGATTGGTTTATTTAATATTCGGGGGCAAAATTGACGCAACTCCATACTCCACACAATAAAAAACTCATAAAAGATTACTAGTTCAGTTATGTTTAAAGTATGTAATCCAAATGGGAGGATATTTTATATGCAATCAGAATACATAAATTTTACTTGTTAGGCCTAAATATTATTTTGAGTGTACATCAACAAAAAAAAGTCTCAGTAATTTTTGGTTTACGTGGACTTTAAAAGGCACAATATGCAATATTTTTTTCATTAAAATATCAAAAAAATCCCTAGTACAGTGTTCTTTTGCTGACTTTTGTACTTACATTATCTCAAATGTTTCGATGTTCAAATCTAGAGAAATAATTAATTTTAACTAGTGACAAAGACCATGTCCTTAGTAATAGACATTTAAAATTATTCATTAAATCTATTAAAAATTCCATGTACGTCTAAAACTTAAGAATTAATATGAAAATGTGGTAACACTTAATAAAGTAGTCCATTAGGTAATGTATTTACTAACATGAAATAAGAACAGTCTGAACATTTTTGCACAGCATTTATTAATCATATTACAACATTTACTAATGCATTAGTAAAATGCAAAGTTGTGCTTGTTAACATTAATTAATGCACTGTGAGTTAACATGAATTAAGAATAAACAACTTTTTTCATTAACTAAGGTTAACAAAGATACTGTAATAAAAGTATTGTTTGTTCATATTAGTAAGTGCATTTAATAACATTAGCTAATTGACCATACATATTTTTAAAGTTATTATTTTAAACATCAGAGCATTTTTTTTTATTATTTTCATGAGGAGATATATTAGACTTGCACAAAAAATAACAATACATCAAAAATCTGCTTAGCCTTTGGTATATAAAGAATACTAGATTTTCATTAAAACAAAACGCGCACACACGCATTATATATATATATATATATATAACATTTCACTTAACTTCATTTTAAAATGTTATCTACTTGAATGTGCTACTACTTATTTCTTTCTGTCCACGTTAAAAGCAACTTCTGACTAATAATTATTATTTTTACACCAATTTGTCTTTCAGGCAAGTCTCGCCACATAAAAGATCTACTAGAAATACTAGAAATTCTAAAAAGTAGAACTAATTAAAGTAGATTTATCACTAGCACATGTGGTCATGAATGCTACGGTTCAGAAATAACATCACCGTCACGGTAAACACAAGTGTGTTCATCATCCCGTCAGCAGTCAAACCGGTGAATGGAGCACCTACAGTCAGGTTGGCTCTGTGCCCATTGAGCGTTGGAGAATTCGAGGAGACAGCAGGCCTATTTTTGGGGCTTATTCCATAAAGTGATCTCCCCATGGCTCCCTCATGACCAGTAATGTGATAGAGCCCCAGGCAGTGTTTTCAATTTCTTCAAAACACAAGCAGCACTTCGCCACTGACTTTGTGCTGAGGACAACTTACGGAGGATGAGCGCTCTTATTTGAGGCCTTTATTAGAGAGACTCGCTCGGTTTACGATGTCTGTGATATATTAACATTTACCAAAAGAAAGCAAAAAAAGGACAAGCTGGTATGGGGGTTAATATTAAATGGAAAAGTTCATTTAAAGAAATAGCAGGAAATGTTAGAATGTTAAAAATGTTTTTAGAAATGTTACCATGCAAACTTAAAAATAATATAGTTATTTTAAATAAGCTAGGTGGTGAATAAAATGCTAATTAATACGTTTTAATAAGAGATGCCAATAAATAAACAAACAACAAACAAAGCAATAAACTTTTTTTTGGTTGCATGCTTGTCACACTTTAATGTTTCAGATCATGAAACTAATTTATATATTAGTCAAAATTAACACAAGTGGAGTCATGAACACTCACCTTACCTGGATGTTGGTGAGAGACCTGGATGTTGTTGTGAGGTCTTTTGTAAGCTCTTCGATGAGTTGTCACTGCACTCTTGGGGTAATTTTGATCATTCAGCCATGGAAGGTTTTCCACTGTTCCATGTTTTTGCCATTTGTAGATAATGGCTCTCACTGTAGTTCGCTGCAGTCCCAAAGCTTTAGAAATGGCTTTATAACATTTTCCAGACTAGTAGATCTCAGTTATTGTCTTTCTTTTTAGAGGATCTTTTGATCTACTTCACTTTGTCAAGCAGGTCCTATTTAAGTGATTGCGAACAGGTGTGGCAGTAATCAGGCCTGGGTGTAGCTAGAGAAATTGAACTCAGGTGTGATGAACCAGAGTTAAGTACACTTTTTCACACAGGGCTATGTAGTTTTGGATGTAGTTCTTCCTTAATAATTAAAACCTTCATTTAAAAACTGCATAATGTGTTTACTTGTGTTATCTTTAACTAATATTTAAATTCTGAAACTAAATTGAAATTTGAAACTTAAGATCTGAAACATTAAAGTATGACAAACATGCAAAATAAATAAGAAATCAGTCAGGGGGCAAAACCCACTATACATGACCAGCTGTTCTCTCTACATTTTAAATTTATTCTTATTTGAGTTGCTAAGCTCAAAATGAAAACTCAAAATGAAAAATTGTTATACTGTTAGAATACTTAAATAATCCTAAATTAATACTAAATGATACTAAAATGTACTTTAGTACCATAAAGCATATAGATTATTATACAGTATTTATCTTAAACAAAAACATTTAAATAATTTATGTTACTTGAAATAAAAACATTAAGTAAAATAAAATTACACAGATTAAGTTAGCAATACAGTTATTAAAACATTAACTAAAACCAATATAAAAACAACAAACAAAAATGCCCTTTGTCTGAGGGTGGGGCAACTAAAACAGGCTTCCATACAGTTTTTAGGAGTTGCCCTTTCCATTCCACCTAATTCAGCTAAGAAGGTGAGTTTGCTACAAACAATTGGAGCAGCGTCTTAACAACGAGTGAACGCTAAGGGTTCCAGTGGTTGTAAACTTTATTTACTGCTCTCTAATCTCAATAAAAGCTGTCATTGCTGCAGTGGACGACCTTCTCTTTACAGTCTCACACAGTCTGTAGTGACCAAATGTCCAACCAAGACAGACAACTGAAAAGATGTGAGATCGTTTTTACTAGGACAGAGAGCCAGTCCTCCCTATACACACAGTACACAGAATTTGTAGGGCCCAGAACCACCAGAAGGGCCTCCTTGCTCTCGAAAATGATATATTGACTATAGGGTTATGCAAGAGATTTTTGTTTTGTATTTAGATGTTTATTTTGACATCAAATAGTAGTAATTGAAAACACCTATGACCTATGTAGACCTCCAAATCTGTCAAATCATGTAACATTACGTGACTGTCAGATGTGCTTAATAACGATAAGGAGTGAAACTTCAGTACATGCATTATGAGAAGGAGCGAAACACTTTTTATTTGGGTTTGTACTTAAATGGACCAAAACACACAAAATATATATCTGAATGTTTGTCTTAACTTTCAGTTAGATGTGTCTTAGATTGGTAGAAATATTTAGTCTGTGTTAGTTTAGTACACATTCAGCTTTAAAGTGACTGACATCTTGTTAATACAAACGAGGGAGTCATTCACTGCTCTTCACTCACTTTATTTTAATGTTTATAAAAAAAACAATGTGTATTTAGTTGATACTGTTAAGACAAAGTTTTGAGATTTGGTTTTAATATCTGTTTTTGGTTTTATTATATGTACTAATCTTTCAAGACATTTCACAAAAAAGGCTGTTGGTCTAATATCTTTATATTCTCTTGGGCAAGACATTTCAGGTACTGGTTTTATACACTGTAAAAGGTGATTAATTACTTTACACATAAGTGAGTAAACCTGTTGTAACTTGGAACTGTTAAGTTGACTTAACAATTTTAACAATTATGTACATATTTACTCACTTGTCTGAAGAAAAGTCCACTAATCACTTTTTAAGGTGTATATACTGTACTTTCCCTTTAGCATGGAAGACAATCATTATCTAAATGTACCTAAGATGTTTAAAGGATGTCTGTTGTAAACACAGATACTGTCACACAAGACAACTTTCAGGCCTGTCTGACAATAAAGTGATATTACTTTATTTAATTACTTTATATTAGACTATTATTTTTGACTGACTAAATCATTTAAAGCATTTGCATCTTTTCCCAGTTTTGTTCATTCCATTAATAAATCATTTCATCTTTATTAATTGAATTATAGCTGACTGTGAAAATGCACTGAAAGAACATATTTAGGTTCTGATCACAAAGAATGCATTTTTTGCAGTGAGATTTGACACTCTAAAACACTGTAGTGAGATTTGAAAATTGTTTTCTATTGGCGCTGAGCATTTTGAATGTTGTTTATGTAGCCACCTGCTGTGTCTCATTGTTTTTGCAGAAGCTCTAAACACATTTAGTTGAAGAAAATAAAAACTCTGAGCAGCAAAAAACCTGACTTCATTTGCATTTTTTTTCTTCATTGTCCATGAATGAATGAGAGGCGGGCCTCCAGTTGTGGTGGCGGATGTTTACAGTTGCATGGAGACTGCATTGATGTAGGAGAAACTTGTGTGTTTTTAAAAGTGCAGTGCACTGCTGTTTTCTAAATTTAAATAAGTCAACCAAAAAAATAAAAAATAAAAAGGCAGAGTGCATTTAGCATTTTTAAACCAGAAAATATGTGTTCTGTGTGATTGGGACCTAAGGGGTTTGGAAAGGGTCTGGCTGCAGACCAAGTGCACATGCAGGAACGTCTACACTTAACCCTGCCACTAACCCTACCCATCCCAGTGATGTCACTTGTTCTATTGAGCATTGTAGCAAGTGGGGCGGGGCCGAGAGACATTAGGGCATATGAGACAGGTGGCGCACACAGGTGACGATCGGTAACACTCACGCCACCGACCTCGTATGCCCTCATGGCTCTTAGCATTGTCCCCACAAGCATATTTTTCTGAGAGTGCATGTCTGAGTGTGCATGTGCAAGTCTGCTATTGGTCAACAATACCATTGGTCAGTTTGGGGGGTTTTAAAAAAGGTGCCATAGAATGAAAATCTGAATATTCCTAAACATTGCTACTCATTCTCGTTGTCATGTAAAGCCTGTGAGTGTAAGATGCCAAATAAAAGCAGGCATCAGATATGTAATGCCAAATGTTATGTTGCACATGTTATTATTAATATGCACACCTTAGGCTGCATTTTATTGGCCACAATATTTCCTAGTGAGATCACAATAATTACAATAATTTGTTTCCATATGCATGTGGGAAACCGGAGAGGCCAGCAGAGTAAATGAGCTTTCTTTGAAACAAGCAGCCATGCATCTCATCTGTTTATAGCACATCAGAATTCAAAATCCGATATGCGGACATATTTATTCAACATTTAATATCATTTTTTACAATGTTTAATATATTTATTTAACACCAGCCTAAAGATGCATACAGTAAGGTCTGTTTAAATGTATATTTTGTTAGTTTAGCGTGAATATTGTGGAATTTGCAGAGCATGTTTGTAATGGGGCAACAAACACATGTACTGCTATGTAAAAATGTGATTTTTTTGCAGTTAAAAAATGCCAATAAACCTAGAAATAGAACACATCTGCTTATGAGGTTGATATTATTCCTGCCTGTGTTTTCATATACTGTTGAAAGAATGATAAGGCATCTACTCAGTTTGTTCAAATATTTTTCAGCAAATTAAGTGATTATTTTGCATGTGTGTTTCAGTGTACATCACGCTGTGCATTTGTGTGTGTGTGTTTGTGTATGTGTGAGCAGACACTAACACAAGTTGTGGAGCTTCAGAGCAGAGCTAACTAATAATCACAACCCTTCCAAATATGGTCAAAACTGAGCTTTCTAGGTACTGTAAATCCTCTGGTTATAAATGAGCATACATTTTTTTGAATTTTTAAACTTACCTAAGCCAAATACCTACTATGTAAATATCAGAGAATGATTTACCATATTGAATTAATGTACCCTATGGCACCTTTAACACACTGACAGAAGCCCCCCTCACAATTTTGCTAATGGCCCATAGAAGTCTAGAACTGGCTCTACTAGGACAAGGTCTGACTTCCAATATATTGCCACAGCAAACCACGTTATTTTGAATTCTGATGTAAGAAGGTTGTTACCGTAGAAGGAAAAAGTGGGAGAGCAGCATAGAGATTACCGAGATGACTGCAGCCTTGTCAGAATCACAGCAAATCAGATGACACTTCAATAGGGCAAACCAGGGTCTATGGCAAAATTCGAAAATTGAGTTGACAACACCAGCGATAAAGGCGTTATGGTCGGTAGAAATTGGTCTTTAAATGGTTTGCGGCCCAGTTGTTGAGCGATGCAATTCAGAAGTGGCCGATCTGAGCGGCAGAGCCACAACCAAGTGGGAATAAGAGTGAATATACATGTTGAGAGATTTACAGCGACTGTGAGCTGTCCTTCATCTCTTTTCAGAGGAGGGCAGAGTGAGGTCGGAAAGGCAAAGCCCAATTTTGCCCACTGTAATACACAGACAACAAGAAGGGGGAACAAAGGATGAAATCAACAGGGACACTGAAGGTCAGCGGAGGCTAAGAGAAAAAAAATATTAAAGGGACAGTTTATAGAAACATGGAAACTCATGCTGTCATTTTAACAACTTTATGTGGTTCAAAATCTGTATGATGTCATTCTTCTGTGGAACAACAATAGAAATATAATTATTACAACGTCAAACAAAATCTGAACAAAACTGAATAAATAAAAAAAATGAAAATGAACAAAATACAAAATAAATAAATAAATGCTTTATAAATTATTAAAAATATTAATAAATGACACATACAGTGCAGGAAATAAGTATTGAACATGTCATGTTTTTTTTTCCTGGGAATAATATTTCTAAAGGAGCTGTTGGCATGGAATTAAACCAGTTTTTGGTCAAATCCCAAACAATACAAACATAAAAATAAAACAAAACAAAAAAATCTGAAAAAATTGTTACGTGTAATAACAATGGAATGACACAAGGAGAAAGTACTGAACTACTAAAATATATTTAATACTTTATATAAAAGGCTTTGTTGGTAAAGACACCTCTCATATGGAGAATTAAGTTACATGCATTCAGGTGTGAGTTTTTTACAGACTTCAACAGAGTGTAAAAATCTTGATGGTTTCTTTGGGTCTCGTCTATCAAATCTGATGTTTAATTTGTATTTTATATTGGATTCAAGCCAGATGATTGGCTGGGCCATTCTACAGCTTGATTTTCTTTCTCTGAAAGCATTTGAGAGTTTCCTTGGCAGTGTTTTGGATCATTGTCTGGCTGAAATGTCCACCCTGGTTTCATCTTCATCATCCTGGTAATGTAGATGTTGGACTGAAGCAGCTAATATTCATTTACACTGACGAAGGGCAGAGGGTTGCCGAATAACTACTTAGAGATTTCAGCTGCTGTCTGGTCTTTCACTGCCTTTCTATACCTCCCTAAATTCATGTGTTCAATACTTTTTCCCTGCTTCATTTCATTTTATTACACATAACTTAATTTATAAACTTATTTGGTTTTTTTGGTTTTCTTTGTATATATAGATTTGGTTGTTACCAACATCCGGGGAAAATTCCAAGTCAACAGCACCTTTAGAAATAGGTTTTCTGAGAAAAAAGGTTGAATACTTTTTTCCCCCACTGTATATTGTTAATAATTTATGTTACAAATGGAAAATATGTACATATTTGTATTATTCTTATGTGTACACTTATGTGTACACATATATAGGCATTTACTAACATGAACAAACAATGAACAATACATTCATTACAGTATTTATTTAGCTTTGTTACTGTTAGTAGATGAAAACAAAGTTGTTCATTATTAGTTCATCCTGACTAATTGCATTAACTAATGCATTAGTAAATGTTGAATTGTAATTAATAAATGCTGTACACGTATTGCTCATTGTTTGTTCATGTTAGTAAGTACAATAACTAACATTAACTATGTTTCCCGTATGGTGTTGTCCATATATGCACACAAAGGACTACACTGCTACCAAAAACTACTGCCAACAACATTTATATAACAACAAAACATTTATTTATTTATTTATTTATTTATTTATTTATTTATTTATTTATT
>CAIGQV010017835.1:7205725-7218825 GCA_903798115.1 Danio jaintianensis | reverse complement strand
ACACACACACACACACACACACACACACACACACACACACACACACATACTTGTACAGCTATCTTTATGGGGAATTCCTACAGACATAAGGTTTTTTATGCTGTACATAGCGTATATTCTGCCTCCCTACACCAACCCTCGCAGAAAACAATCTACATTTTTAGATTTTTAAGATACTTCATTCTGTGTTCTGTTGTCCTCATGGGGAACAAAAAACGTAATACCAGTACATTTTGACCTTATGGGGACCTAGTGGGACATTTGGTCCCCATAATGTAAGAAATAGAAGGTAAACTCACACACACACACACACACACACACACACACACACACACACACACACACACACACACACACACACACAGACAAAAGAATAGTTCACCCAAATTCAATCATCATTCACTCTCCCCCACGTTGTTAAAAATTTAAACAAGTCTCTAATGAACACAAAAGAAATTGAAGATTGTAAAATCACTGTTCATACAAAAACAAAATCCATACAGATTTGTAACAAGTGGATGGTGTGTAAATGATGACAGAATTTTCATTTTCAGGTACATGCATGTATCTTTATGTACTAGGTAGTGTCACATGACTCGCATACTCACACTAACCCCAATAATCATCATGTTGTCCTACAACTCCTCAAATCATCTCAGCCAAGCATCCTGCCATATTGTGTTCTGCACATCTCACACAAAGCCTGACTCCCTTTCCACACTTTTTTCAAGGTTTTGACAGCTTTGTCTGCCATAACAGGTGTCTCCTTATTCTACCACATCCATCCCTGATTCCTCACTACCGAAGGCACAAAAAAGCGACACTTTTTTTTTTCTCTTCCAGGCAGATGTTGGCTTTTTTTTTTTTTTGGTTTTCAGGGCTTCCCTTTTCAGTTTCAGCCCTCACCCGCCTGCTTTCCACCCTCCTGCACCCCTCCGTATCGGCGAGGAGCCGCGACAGGAGAATCAGAGAGGGCCATCTGATCTAACTGACAGCTCCCTGGCAGATGTTTGCAGCTTTGTTGACATTTTCCAGCAAGCCCACTGAGCATCTATACCGCGTCCTCATTTTACAAACCTAAAGCTTGGAACTCGGAGGAATACACAGACTTCACTTTCATTCATTTAGACGGGTTATTTCTTCCCAGATCATCGCAACAGCCATTTCAGCTACAGTATTTGTGTCAGGGAAAAAACACATAATTTAATTTCTGACATGACTTATCTTGTGTTTGTGTCGAAAAATCAAAGCGGTGAATGCCAAGTCTGCGCTTAATTAAATTGGACAGATGATTTCATGCATCAAGATTAAACTTGGGCTGGGAATTGCTCCAAGCTCTTTTAATACAGAATTTCCTTTCTTTCCCTTCCACAGAGATTGCAAATTGCCAAGTGGACAGGTATCTCCAACCTCCTTAATCCCAGCGAGCCGTCCCCCGTGTCACCTAGGTTCCATCGCCAAATTGGTTTGAACTCCTCCGATTTTACAGCGCACGTCCAGATGTCAGTAAGGCTGTGAGATCTGTCGAGGAGCTGTCAGGGCGAGTTTGGGCCCCTGCCCTCGCTCTGGACATGGCCCTTACAGGTCTCGGATCAGGGCTGAGTAAGAGGGGGTACTCATGCTCCTCGCTCTCCTCGGCCTGTCAGCCATGTTTAGCACCTCCTCGTGTGACAGAGGGAAGATGGAGAGAACCACTTTCAACTCTTCCCAACTAGATCGGTCAGGGAGTGGGCTGAGGGTCAAATGCAAGCCTTTAGAAATGCATGCATGTCAATTTGTTTTTGGACAAAGGGTTGAATTGGTGGAGGATTCGGTTTCTTTCTGTTGGAAAATACAATTTTTTGGTTTCTTTCTCGTGGGAAGGCCCAAATATGCTATCAATCAAGGCTCAATTTTCAGTAACAGTTGATTACAGTTGTACTCCTTGATTTTTTTGTGGAAAGCATGATACATTATCTGCCCAGATTTTTTTACAGAATAGAAGTTTCATGTGCATTTTAGTACATTTAATGCAAATTAATGCATTTAATGCAATTTAAATTTGCTGGCATATAAATGTTGAAAAAATAAAAACAATAAAACTGCTTTAAAAAGGAATATTACATGCTAAAACACATTTTGTTTTCAGGTATTCTTCCAGATTTATCATTAAATTGTTTTACAGCATAATTAACACTTATAGATTAGAAAAAGATTAATTAAAAAAATTAAGTCATTCATTGATAATATTTGCACTTGTTTTGTAAAACAAAATTATTTACCTCTAAATGGTACATTGGTACTAGTGATGTCCTGATCAGGTTTTTGTGCCACCAATCAATATGAAATCAATTAATATTGAGTACCTGCCAATTCCCAATCCATTACTTGTTTTCCTTGTGCTAGATTCACTTTTAGGTACATAAAGAATATTACAATCAAATCAGTGCAATTGCATAACTCTGTAATACATAAAGAAAAAAGAACAACCTGTTCCATACTGGTATTGTTATTACCTATTAATAATAAATTAAGAAAATAAACAAGGCAGTACAGCAATTAAACCTTACCTCTTCAAAATTCAAAGCATGAATAAAAAACAAAAAGCATGAATCACAAAATACAAAAACAAAATGCTAATCTATGGATATTGTTTACAGTGTACCACTTTATAAAATTCTTATATTGCATACATCCCATGTTGCCATTGGACTGCTTTCATGTTTTTACACATATTTCATGTTTCTTTGTCCAAGTAATATGTCTTTGTATAGAAAAATGTCTTGAACAAGTCCAAATATCAATGTTTGGACCTGGCTTAGGACATCCATAAGAACATTTTAGATTTTGTAACTTGGAGTACCTTTATTTCAGAGATGACCCCAAAAACATCTACTTTTGCTTTTGTGGCCAGAGTGCACAAAAGAAGCTTAGACATCTCATTTTGTGCTTCATACAATATAATAAAACAGAAATAACCCAGTGTTGAAGAATAAAGTAAACAATAACAAACATTTCATTTTGTAGTTGTGAACCCATTTTCTAGGCTTAGGGTTGTGTAGTTACAGCTGCCATCACCATCTTTGCAGCATTTTCTATTCTTTTTTATTATTTTTTCCCTATTGTCAGTGTGTATGTTTGTCTCCACAAACCCATCAAGTGTACGGCCGGGTCAAGGAGCTTCTGTTAACACTTTTCAAACAGCATGTCCCAAGTCCTAATCTATTCTCCTGATGTAATTTATATTTTAAAACCCGCCCTTACCTTTTTTTTATTTCACTAAGCCAACACCTTTTTTATCTTTCACACCGCAGTTTGACAGCCACTGACAAGTGAAGTGAAAAACCCTCTCATGCAACCTGCCCTCATGAAGCCTGGGAAGGTGAAATCAATACAGTTTGTATTTTAAAAAGGCACTGATACGTGAGCACGACTCAAAATTACTACCTCGGACTGACATGCAGAAGTTATGAAGATAAAAAGTGACTCAAAACAGGGACAAAAGGCGATTTGGCAGCGGCAATTGATATAGACACTGATACGCTGAAAGCTCAGTGCCAGCGGTAATTGACAAGAGTATCAGAAATTCAATGGAAAAAAAAATAATAAAAGAGTGCGACAAAATGAAATGGCATTTGTGGTGAAATGGTGTTGGTGAAGGTTGACTGAACTTGAGGTTTCAGGTGACCCATTCACACTTTTTCTTTTCCTTTCCCTCTCTCTCTCTCTCTCTCTCTCTCTCTCTCTCTCTCTCTCTCCGTCTCACAGTTCTTTTTTCTTCTCCATTACTCGGATGCTGAATGATGGTGATTTGGTTGAGGCCCAGTGAGTGTCTGAGGAAAATTGGTTGGTTGATAAAAACGATGCTATCAAAGAGGGCTACTTTCTCATTTACATTTAGATGAGTATTGATTATTTATTTACTCAGTGGAGTGGGATTCTTTTCCAATCTTATCTCTCTCTCGTCTTGTGCTTGTCACCTGGTCGAGGGGGGGAAGAAAGCGTGCGAGAGATAGAGTTCTTGACACCACTCGAGGATAACAGCATTTTGCCGCACAGATAAAAGTTAGAAGGGTGCTCTCCCTTTGTCTCCCTTTTCCCTCCACTAGTTTCTCTTCCTCCACACCATTTTTGACAGAAGAAGAAAGTTCACAGAATTAAAACTGATGGCCCTGGTTGAAAGGGTATAGGTGACAAGCTCTCGGTTTGCTGTGGGAAAGAGTGGAATTGGGCATGCAGTAAAATAGATGGAGGAGTTCAGTGAACAGAATGGTATTACAGGGTAACTTTTTATGTTATATGTATTTGACTGATTGTCCAACTTGTTTTAAATGTATATTATGCTATATTTTAGTGACCAATGAGTTTTATGAGTATCAAGCTTAAATAACTTAATTTTGAAATACAAAAACCATGCTTAAAACTTTAAAGGGAGGACTAGGGCAAGTTGTTGAAATATATATATTTCAAAAGTAAGTTATTTAAGTTTATCCTAATAATTTATAGTTACACGATCACATTCGGTGGGTGTCTTCATTAAATTATAGTAAGTATCAGGAAACATAAATTAAATTAATGATTAGAAAAAGAAACGCCGTCGTGGCCACGTGATTTCACTACGTTTTCAGCCTGTTGTTTATTTATTTATTTATTCATTTATTTTGTTTTACCCGCTTTCTGGAACCATTCTTCAACAGACTCAAACCCCATCGTCGCGGTCAACTCCGCTCTGAGTCCGCCGACGTACGCGTGGAGCTACTGGGCAAACTGGTAACACCGGAAAAGCCGTCCGAACGGAGGTAAGCGGTCAGCTGGTAGCACTAAAATAAACAGAAGCCGTCGGCGACGTCATACCGCCCTGTAACATTCGTTTTAAAGACAGAATGCAGCCAGACATACCTATGACTACATAATTCGCACTCTCCAAAAATATAGACAGGTACATGTCCACAACGAGCCTGTTACCCTTTTTCATCATGACAATTCAATTTAATGATAACAAAGAAGGAAAGAAATCATGTATTACACAAAAATTTTAAGCAGTACAACTTATTTTTTCAACAAATCACCTATTTAATTTATTTTCAAGAGAAACATTGAAGACTGGAGTAATGACTTCACAGGAATAAAAAAAAATAATATAAAAAAATTATTTAAAATCCTTCACAATATTAGTTTTCTTATTGTATTTTGATCAAATAAATGTATCCTTATAGTACGCATGAGAAACTTCGCTCAAAAACAACAAAATCTTATCAACCCCACCCTAAAGTCCTCTGAATGTTTAGAATTTTCACAATTCAACCAAAAGCACTGAGAAATATCTCCACTGACAACTTCTGTGTTCCCGGTCTCCCAAACACTGGTATAAGCCAGACTGGATTTTGCTGACTGTATTGTACCTGTATGTTTCCTCTCGGTATGTGTGGTGGGTGAAGTGACTGGGTGCAGTGGAGACAGAAGCAGGATGGGGGTACGTCGCTCTCCGCAGCGGTGGAGGACCCCTGACAGACCCTGCCTCTTCCTCTCAGCGCACTGACGAAAACTGAGCCGTCTCCTGAGGTGGCCTCTGTCAGCTCCGCTTTCCTTCAAAACCAAGATAGGTAGCACAGCCGCTGCGGCCTGCGTCAGCCACCCATCTCCCCGCTGCCCCTCACGCTGTTGGCGACCAGAACCTGGTTCTACCAAGTGCATCTCTGCTGAACCTGGAACAACATTCCAATCAACCAATTAGATTTAAGACCAGCTCACACTGTTAATTAAAAAAAAAAAAAAAAAAACCTTTATGATTGTACACTGTAAAAAATACAGAAATGTTTTTCGTATTTTGTGACACATGTTTTTATTTTTATTTTTTCCTCATTTATTTATGCTTTTGAATTGCATTATGGGACCTTGATCTTACTTACAACAACTTTTAACCTTGAAAAGTTTGAAAAAGTGACTTTTATTAACATTTCTAATAGTTTAAAGTGAAATATTGTCTGGGATGGTGTTGTATATTATGGTACAAAAGCCTTGTAATAAGCTGCCAGAACATTTTTTGTTATTTTTCAGACTTATTTCTCTATATATTATTTCTTATACATTATATTATTTCAGACAACTAAAATATCAATTAAAGTCACTTTGTTAAACTGTACAGTTGAATTTTCAACATCAAAAGTCAACAGAGCAGAGATCAAGGTCCCATAATGCAATTCATAACCATAAATAAACAGAAAACACTTGCGAATCACAAAAAAGGGAAACTGTTTATTGACAGAGTGTACAAATATGATCTATGTGTTCGGGTGTCATTTCAACATTGTTTCTAAAGCATGGGTCAATACTAACCTTTTCCTCTCCATCTATATCTGACTGCCGCTTTATAACATATAAGGCTTTAATACACTATTGACTAGGGCTGCACAATATATCACGAAATTATTTTTATTGCAATAATAGTATATGCAATATACGTATCACAGACATGTGTGATAAATATTCATGCGTTGGTTGTATATCTAATCTTCACCAATCATATGGGGCCTTACTGTCTATCTCCAACTTCACAGTAGTTGCTGTTATGCTATTGGCTGGAGCCTCTCAAAGATGAACATAGAGCTAAAAATAAACACTAATGGCGGGAGTCAAGACAAGAGAGGAAAATGACAACAGCCAATTAGAATATCGGCTGAGGTTTTGACTCATAGTGTTTTAAAGATGAAATGTATATACCTTGACAGTTTTGTTTAATATTAATTAGATCTAAAAAAAAATTACTTTAATATTTTATTTTAATCAAATAATGATTTAAACAAATAAATCATTTAAAAACATTGCTAACAAAAATAGCTTTTTTCTAGGGAAATGTTATATCATAAGAAATATTTTGCTTGCATTCCTAAACATGTTGACCCAGGAATACATCTAACTCAGTGTGACGCTGGCCATTAGACACCGCTGCTGTCACATGGAGGACAGATCTATTGTAGATGGTGTCATGTGAAAAGAGGTACATTAGCATAATATTTTTATCATTAAATGTAAAAACATTCATTTTTTTAATACAAAGATTAATATAGTTAATCTTTCATTTGGATCAACATCTGTTCGTTTATAAGGATGAAGTGGGCAAAAAAAAAACAAGCAAGTTTAGATTCAGGTGATTGATTCGGCAGGGTGTGACCTCACACAGTCATGACAGCTTATCTCATGAATATTAATTAGGTTGTGCACAAATAATTTAGCATCATCTTTTGCAGTTTGAAAGTGCTCAGATAACCTGATGCCACTTTTAGTTAATTTAACAACACATGCAAATTAAAAACAACCTCAACAAACTCATAGCTGTAAAAATGCATTTGCAGCAGCAGGTTTAGCTTAAAAAAAGATATCAAAATATATAAAAATAATAATATCCTAAAAATATATGTAGGCCATTTGTGTCTGTAATTTGATGCACTAGCAGCTTCTTAACCAGTTGTGTGAGTTATGTATTTCTATTATTTTATGTACATTAAATCAAATACATTTAATTTAATAACTATACTCTTGATTTCAACTACTTAAAAGTGAGAAATGTTCCCCATTTTAAAATGTTACAAACCCTAGGAGAGACACAGGAATGCATAGCCACACAAATAAAAGATTATATAAAGACAACTGAAAACACTAAGCTTTTTATACTAAGACAAACAGAGGCAACTAAACCATCCACAGGTGTAAATCATTGGTAACTATAGTAACAAACAATGTCCTAATAAGTAGTTAATTAAACCACACTAAGCTGCAATGAAACACAAGAAAGGCTGGCCACACACATTATGATTTTAGCAAAGCCATTAGAGAGCAAGCCTGCAACCTTAAATGTGCTGTAAGTTTTTGACTCTTCTAAAGAATAAAATACCATATGTTTGCAGATATTTAAGAAACATGCTAAGTGAACATTCTTGTTTATCTGAAAAACAATGCTGAAGTCAGATATTCATTCATTCATTCATTCATTCATTTTCTTTTCGGCTTAGTCCCTTTATTAATCTGGGGTCGCCACAGCGGAATGAACCGCCAACTTATCCAGCATATGTTTTACGCAGCGGATGCCCTTCCAGCTGCAACCCATCACTGGGAAACATCCATACACACTCATTCACAAACATACCTACGGACAATTTAGCTTACCCAATTCACCTGTAGTGCATGTCTTTGGAGTTGTGGGGGAAACCGGAGCAAACACGAGGAGAACATGCAAACTCCACACAGAAACGCCAACTGACCCAGCCGGGGCTCGAACCAGCAACCTTCCTGCTGTGAGGCGATTGTGCTACCCACTGCACCACCGTGCTGCCCGAAGTCAGATATTCTGCTTTGAAAATGTGTTTTCCGTGCCGGAACGCTGTCTTTATTTTGGTTATTTTAACCTGCCCAATGCCAGTTTAGCCAATTATATTTCAGCACCCCGGGTTGCCTTGCTGGAAAACCGTGTATTTGATTCATTCAGTCATGAAGGCTCTCAAAGTATGCGTCCACGACCAAAATGCAACCTCCGGTAGTCAGTAGTAGACTCCGAAATGAGACACAGATTCAGAGTTCCACATTAGGTTATTAATTAGCAAATAATATAAATATTACGAATGTAAACATTAGGTGAGCAAGTTACATTGTAACCCCTGTGTCCTAACAACACACTGCGTGACGAGATTTGCAGTAATATGCAATTTGGCTGTTTGCACCAGACAAAACACGACAGAAATTTAAATACAGCCATTCAAAAACACAGAATATCCACTTACTCACGAAATAGTAAAGTTTATAATCTATTTAATACATATTAAACCTTTTTAACATTATCATATGTACATGCTGAATGATTGATATTTGTTTTGTAACTTGGCTTCCACAGTTCTAAAGTTCAATTTCACACGGTTTATTTTATTTTCAAGATCTGAGGTGAAACTATCTGCTGTAGTATGGCAATAAATGTCATGTAAAATGCCATTCAAACTCACATTATTAGCATTTAAGACTGAATAAAGCACATGAGGTGTACCTGAGGTGATCATTGTTTATCCTGTTGTTCACCTGTGAGAAATAGAATCCGTTTCTAAAATAGAAATTTCAGGTGTTGGTTAAGACAAAAACTTTTTTGTGTAAAAAAATATACATTTCTGCTAAGGCGTGCCGTTGCTTTTAGTTAGAAAACGGTTCAAATCAGCCTTTAGGCTCGATATTCAGGTACACTCACGTCAATCTGGCAACCTGCCCTTGCGTGTGTTTTGATCCAAGAGTGCAATACCTAGTTCAACCACCGGGTGTCAAACTTACATACTGCACCTTTAAGGCAAAAAAGTGTAATGCTAATGATGTGGCGGTATGTAGAGAATACAATGAGAGGCCATTTTATGATTGGTCATGGTTGAAACACTTTATCTGTGGCCTAATTTGAGGCTAGTCACATACTTACTTCCAACAAAGTCCTCTGATTTCATTATGATGATTTTACAGCTCCAGGTTGAGAAACCAAACAAAACTGTAAATATCAAACAAAAAATATCAAACTGTAAATATATGATCACATATAATCCTAAAATGGGCCATTGATGACAATAAAAGGTAAGCTATGTGTGTTGATTGAATTTCTAATGGCATGTTGGCATCATTTTATCTCTTTCTTTCTTTCTTTCTTTCTTTCTTTCTCTAAATCGCTTACAAATGACCCCTTTAAACTGATTACACTGAGTCAAAATCTGGCCTAGACAAAGTGTTGTCCAATACTTACCCCATCACCACTAAAACAAACATCTGTCTGACTTACCAGACCTAAATGTCACTAAATGGATGTAAAGATGCATTTGGCAGAGCGGCTCAGAGTGATTAACTCTGTGGGCCTAAAATGGGCACCGACTACCAGAGACTTCCATTGCTGCTCAAGAAACATGGATCCATTTTTCTTTGTTAGTCAGTCAGTCATTAGCCTAGTTACACATCTGGATCCCAACAGCACTTTAAGAATATGGACTGCTCTGACGAGGGGAGGGGGGGGGGGGGGGGGGTAGAAAAAAGCTAATTAGCCAAACTGGAGAGGAACATCTTGTTTTCCTAGCCCCCCTAATGGATTAGACCAAGGTCTTTTGAAATGCAAACTTATCAAGGAGACACAGTTAGAGGATCTGTCCCCTTTGGAGCTGCAAGTCCCTGTCTGCCGTCTGTCCTCTGAGTTAATGAGTAAACATTAGGATTGGCTTTACTCGATCACTTGCTGCAAAACCGAGGAAAAGGGGAACTATGTTAAGATTATGTGTTATGCTCAGGCTTAAAGGTAAAATGCATTTAGGTTCACCCTATAAGTGTTTGTCTTAATGGTATGTTTGAAAAGTGATGCTTTCAATGCGCTTTGTTCATTTAGCTTGTATGTATGGACTATTATCTGCAATAATAACCCATAAATACATGCAGGCCCTTTTGTAGCTATCTGTAATTTAATAGCTTTGTAACTGGATGTATTACATTACTGTTTTACTTATAAGTAGACTTTACATATATATGTATATACACTGCTTTCCTTTAAGCCAGATTTCACTCTGCATGTAAATGCATCAACACGCTTTCTTGTGGCTTATTATACGTATATATAATAATGTAATATGTTCTCAAATTAAGTTAATCTCACATTTTAAATGTATAGTCCATGAATGGCAAATAACTAAACTTACACTTCAACACCCTAAAAATTAAATGGCACAGATGTAAGCGATATATGTTTGTATTTGCGGGGTATACAAGATGGAATAATATTCACTGCATAATACTCACTGCGCACAACTCTTGGGTACTTTAGAAGGGCAACATTTTACTCTTCCTTTGAGTAATATTTAGTACAGATACTTTTACTCTACTTGCACTATATATTGGGTACTTTTACTTGAGTATGATTTTTCAGTACTCTTTCCACCAATGGTCACTCATGAAATATGCTTTAAAAAAGCAGCTACTTGTAGTTATTTTGATCTACACTGTGTGTGTGTGTGCATATAAATTATATTTTATTTAGTTTCACCTTGTAACTGTCTGCCTTTACTTCTATATTTTATAAAAGAGGTGCTTTCACCATGCTCTGTTGAAAATGCCCTTGAGGACTGAGGCCTTTTCTCTGTTAGTGTTAGATGGCAAAGGCTCTCCTGACATTTTAGGACCCATTTCTAAAAGGGTAAACATTGCCCTGAGTTTTTGCCCTTCATCGGATGACAACTTTATTATATATTTCAAACATCTTTCCATCAGCATTTTCAAAATGAAATTCTCATTAATACCTGAAGCATGATATCACTTTTTTCGGGTTTTTTCCCCTTCAGGTCACTTTTCAGAGAATAGAAAAATATATCTAATTCATTTCTGAATGCACTTGCAGTCTAAAGGAAAAACAAAAACAGCATGAAAGGAGCGACTAATCTGATCTTCTTCTCTTGTATTGTGTAAGTTTCATTTAATTTCAATGCATCCTGGACCACTACATATCTGGTATCTCTTAGATAGAGGTCACCTGTCCAAAACCGAGATTTCCCTGCTAGTGTTGGTCTGTGTGGAAAGGACTGTGAATCTAATTGGACTTCAGTTAGGGCTTTCTAAATCCAGCTCTTTGGCGTGACCTTGGAATAATGGCAGCACGAGATGAATAGAGAGGCAGAGGGTTCATAAACAGCTGAATCTGGTCTTTTGTGTGGCCTGATCTGCAGAGGAAAGACAGACAGGGCTGGGATTGTTCGGCAGACGGGAGAGTCGGGTTCACCATGCCCTTTGTCATGAAAAGCGTGGCATGACCTCAGGAGTTTTGTCAACAGACAAACACACGCCCCCACACACACAATTTTTTTTTCTAAATTCATAAATATATTTAAGATGAACAGTTAGATTTTTTTTTACAAGTTTTTTGTATTATTATTTTTATTGTTATTTGTTTTATTTAGTTAGTTTAGTTATATATATATATATTACCGTTGTATGTAGAAATATTATAGTTCCGTTTTGTTTTTTGTTGCATGTTTTAGGTTAAATAATGAACGATGAATATGCTGTAGATAGATAAATTAATGGATAGACAAAAGAAATGAAGAAAAAAACCTTCATGGCTAAAAATAAAAATTATAATCTGTAAAGAGAAATAAAAAAGAAAATATTTAAAATACTAAAATAAAACTTTATTTTATTTTAACTCTAAAATAAAAACTTTAAAAAAATTATAATAAAAATAAAATATGTTCCATTTCTTTCTTTTAAAATATATCGGTGAGAACATTTAGCCTGTGCATCCCCTCCTCTTGTGGTCCCCTGGTGCGGTTGTTGTGTGGAACGGTGAGCCTGGCGGGGTGTAAACAAACACAGTCTCCCTCAATGTCCTGACAAGGTAGGACCCCGGCCTGCTCTTGACCCCACATTAAATCCTCATTACACCTAATGCAATCTGAGCCCAGCTCCTGTGCCACAAAACAAAGATCAATTAACGTGATTAGTGGCTCAAACACTGAGACTTATTGGCTCATCAAATCTAAATTTGCTCTGTGTCATTGTTTAAATTTTGCATAACAAGATATGCAGAGTAGTCTTTTATTATATATACAGAATATATATATATATATATATTTTATAATAAAAGTATATATATTTATGGTCAAAATTATTGGTACCCTTGAGCAAAGAATGGTATGAAATAACTGTGCTTTGTTCTTAGTATGTTATTTTTATCTTTCATTAAACATTTTCAAAAGTCTGTCCTTTCATTGAAATAAAACAACTTCAATTGGGAGGAAATTTCATTATGAAAAAGATGGGGTTTTTTATCCAACAGTCAGTGGACAAAACGATTGCTTCCCTTAAACTAATTTGTGAAAGACAGTATCTCTGAAATATCTCTTAAGCATATTTCCATTTATTTTCTCTTTTAGCACACAAGGGTTAGTACAAAACCAAAAGAGTACAGATTTGGTTTTCTGAGTATAGATATAATACACAAAGCCCAAAGTGCGTTATTCAATATCCATCACAATGTAAAAGTAAAGAGTATAATTCTGTATTTCAAAACATTTCAAAATTTCAAACCTTAGATCAATTACAAAGTTCAAATCAAATGAGTAACTGCCTGAAGG
>CAIGQV010017835.1:7178998-7205325 GCA_903798115.1 Danio jaintianensis | reverse complement strand
ATTGAAAAACAAACTCCAGCATATCAAGTAAACCAAATAAACACAGTACTCATCATGTGCGAGTTGCTGAAGAAGATGCAAGTGGTGACACGTCTGTCAACAGTGTTTACATAGAAAAACAATCAAAATATATGATTCTGTCTCATCTCATGCCTTTTTCTACACACACGCACAAAATTGAACAGGAGTGTCCACTGTACTGCTGTTATAAATGAACCTCCAGTTAGTGCTGGCAGTTTCATTAAAAGAGATTTCAGTTTTGAAGCTTTAACTGTCATTCTGTTGTTAGGAGAGGGTTAGGTTCAACCTTTGAAAATTGAATACGCAGTCTGATTATAAAGTTTTATTTTTAGTTTTATAAATGTTTTATTTTGTAATTTTGCACACAAGTAGCTTTTCAGTTCTGTAGCTGATTGTGACAAAGCACTTCTGCCTGTTCAAAATAAACAGAAAAAAACAAAGCTCTTGGTGATTTGTTATTATTCCTGTTGTACCGTACCCATATCGAACCATGACCCCAAAACCATGTACCAAGACCTCTGATCTATGTGTATCATTATATATATATATATATATATATATATATATATATATATATATATATATGCATTTATAGTGGTCAAAATTATTGGCACCCTTGGAAACTAATTATATTGGCATTATCAATACATTACAACCTCATGAAGCACATCTGCACATGACACGCAGGTCTAATACATCACTGCACATCTAAAAGTGTGGCCGCGGATATAAAGCTCCTGTTGCGGTGGCTGGCTGATTCATGGCATGGAGTCCTCATTAACTGTTGGTTGTGTTTTCTACCAGGTTTGATTCGGTTTTTAATTAATTTTCCGAGATGGCTCTCGGAGCTGCGTTGTCATATTAAAGTCCTGTGAGCTCTAGACCTGTCAGAGGGAAAGAAACGGTTATGGCTCATCCAGAGATTAATATCTCATCACTGGTGATTTATTACCTTGATAAACTGCGGCACGAGGTTCACTAATCAACATTTTAAAAATATTATGCATTTCCGCAGTTTGCTCCTGCATGATAGATGAACATTTGAGTGGACAGTGAGCAGTCAACAAGCGGCAGTACCTGCACTGCATCTCCACCTTTAAATTACTGCCAGCTTTTATTTTTTTAGCAAATATGGGGGAATGTGTCATTCATCATTCTGAGGGATAAAAAATATTTGGTCATTTGTGTACAATGTCCGTCTCATTTTCAAGTTTTTGGCGGTTTTGTCCTGACAGGTTATGTACAGAAATAACAGAAAAAGTCAATAAAATATCTAAATGAATAAATACCTAAAATAAAAATAAAATAAATTGATAGTTTGACACAGAGATTAAAAATCTGTCATCATTTATAAATGAATATGATCCAAACGGTTCACCCTTTTATATAATTTAAACAGATTTAAGTTAGGCTTTCATTTGACATAAATGATCAACATAATGTATTCAGCACATAAATATGGTAAACAATTTGAAACAATAACATGTTTTAAACATGTTTGTATATTACTTTAAAAGGTTATATTTATTTTAAAACTGTCCGGTTTATAAAGTCTAATTTATTTTAAAGTCTCATTATTGTTGAGGCTGTATGGCAACAACCAAGTAAAAGTATTTAATGGTACATACATTCATTCATTCATTTTCCTTCGGCTTAGTCCTTTATTCATTAGGGGTCACCACAGTGGAATGAACCGCCAAATTATCCAGCATATGTTTTACACGGTGGATGCTTCCAGTCCTTCCAGCTGCAACCCAGTACTGGGAAACATCCATACACACTCTTACACTACGGTATGAGTGATATTCTTGAGTGATATTCTTAACGTTAATCAGAGAATTGGACTTATGTTTAACTCTTTTGAAGTATTGGCGCTTAATGTTATGCTTCCGGATATTATGAAAAAACCTATATTATCTCTCACTTTAATCACCATATATAGACCCCCAGGACCCTATGTCAATTTTCTGATTTTATTTCTGACTTACTAGTTAAAACTGATAAAATACTAATTGTAGGAGACTTTAACATCCACATAGATGACGCTAACGATACATTAGGGCTCGCGTTTACAGATTTACTACAATGACTTGGGATAAAGCAAAACGTTGTTGGTCCAGCCCATCGCTTGAAGCATACATTAGATCTAATTTTGTCTCATGGAATTGAGGTCATTGATGTAGACATTATACCACAAAGTGATGATATAACAGACCTCTACCTCTTACTATATAAGCTGTGTTTACCTTAAATTAGCAGATCTGCACAGATATATCGCCCTGGTAGAACTATCGTCCCGTCCACTAAAGATGAATTCACAAATAACTTACCTGATCTTTCTCTATTTCTAAATACACCCGCAAACGCAAATGACCTTGATGTACTAACCAGCAGTATGGATGCTATCTTTACTAACACACTAAATACTGTGGCATCCATCAAATTAAAAAAGGTTAGAGAGAATAAAACTACACCATGGTATAACAGTCATACTCGCGCTCTCAAAACAGCAACCCGTGCCCTGGAACGTAAGTGGAAAAAAACTAAATTAGAGGTCTTTAGAATTGCATACAAAGATAGTATGTCCAGCTATAGGAGGGCTCTAAAATCCGCCAGGGCTGAGCACCTCCGCAAACTGATAGAAAATAATCATAACAATCCTAGATTTTTATTTAACACCATTGCTAAATTAACAAATAATCGGTCATCTTTGGAACAAAATGTCCCACCGCAAATTAGTAGTGATGACTTCATGAATTTCTTCAGTGATAAAATAGAAGGCTTCAGACAGAAAATAGAAGATGTTCAACTTTCGGCATCGCCTTATACTTCAGATCCATTAAACATTCCACTGAACCAAAATAATCTACAGTGCTTCAAAATCATAGAACAGGAAGAGCTAGATAAACTTATAAATGCTTCTAAACCAGCTACATGTATGTTAGACCCAATTCCAACTAAATTACTGAAAGAATTGCTACCTGTAATAGGAGAACCTCTTCTTAACCTTATCAACTCTTCTCTATCTTTAGGCCATGTTCCAAATCCTTTCAAGCTAGCTGTTATTAAGCCTATTATTAAGAAACCACAACTGGACCCCAGCAACTTAGCTAATTATAGGCCTATGTCAAATCTTCCGTTTATGTCTAAAATACTAGAAAAAGTTGTTTCTGCCCAATTATGCTCCTTTATGCAGATGAGCAATGTTTTTGAAGTGTTTCAGTCAGGTTTCAGGCCTCATCACAGTACAGAAACCGCATTAGTGAAAATAACCAACGATTTACTCTTAGCTGCTGACCAAGGGTGCATCTCGTTATTAGTTTTACTTGATCTCAGTGCTGCATTTGACACCATATCCTCATAGATCGCTTAAATTCTACAGGTGTCCAGGGACAGGCTCTACAATGGTTTAAGTCATACTTAACTGACCGTTACCAGTTTGTGAATGTAAATGGATAGCTTTCACAGGTCAGGCCAGTACAGTATGGGGTGCCTCAAGGATCAGTTTTAGGCCCTTTGCTGTTCACAATATACATGCTACCCCTGGGAGACATTATAAGAAGACACGGGATCAGCTTTCACTGCTATGCAGATGATACTCAATTATATATTTCAACAAAACCTGATGAACTGTCTAAGCTAACTGAATGTATTAAAGATGTTAAAGACTGGATGACCAACAATTTCCTTCTCTTAAGACAAAACAGAATTATTACTTATTGGGCCTAAATCCAGTACACAGCAGATCTCACAACTCGACCTGCAATTAGAGGGACACAAAGTTAGCATTAGCTCTACTGTAAAAGATCTGGGTGTTATACTAGACAGCAATTTAACTTTTGAAAATCATATCTCCCATGTCACGAAAACCGCCTTCTTTCATCTGAGAAATATTGCTAAGTTACGAAGTATGCTATCCATCTCAGATGCAGAAAAGCTAGTTCATGCTTTCATGACTTCTAGGCTGGATTACTGTAATGCTCTGTTCGCTGGTTGCCCAGTATCCTCTATTAATAAACTTCAGCTAGTACAAAATGCAGCTGCCAGAGTTCTTACCAGGTCTAGGAAATATGATCATATCACCCCAATTTTATCCTCCTTACACTGGCTGCCTGTTAAGTTCCGTATTGATTATAAAATATTGCTTCTTACCTATAAAGCTTTAAATAATCTAGCTCCTGTTTATCTAACCAACCTTCTGTCTCACTACAATCCAACCCGCTCTTTAAGATCTCAAAACTCAGGGCTTCTGGTAGTACCTAGAATAGCAAAGTCGAGTAAAGGTGGTCGAGCCTTCTCATTTATGGCTCCTAAACTCTGGAATAGCCTTCCTGATAATGTCCGAGGCTCAGACACACTCTCTCAGTTCACAACTAGACAAGGTTTTTTTTTTTCTTCACTTCGCCAATTGGTAAAGTTTTTTTTCCTCGCCACTGTCGCAACTGGCTTGCTCGGATTGGGACTTGTAAAACTTTGCTTCGGTGGATTTGCTCTGCGGTGTTTGAAATTTCAGCAGTGAAATTTAGACCACACTGAACTAAACTAAACTGAACTTCAACTCTGAAATCTGGACTTTACTAGAACTATGTTAAGCTGCTTTGACACAATCTACATTGTAAAAAGCGCTATATAAATAAACTTGACTTGACTTGACTACGGCCAATTTAGTTTATTCAATTCACCTATAGAGCATGTCTTTAGGCTGTGGGGGAACCAGAGCACCCGGAACCCACGCCAACACAAAGGAGAACATGCAAACTCCACAAATGCCAACTGACCCAGCCGGGACTCGAACCAGCGTGAGGCGACAGTGCTAACCACTGAGCCACCGAGTCGCCTAATTGCACATACATAAATACATATACTGTATATACAAAATTATTTGTGAAATTTGATTTTTTTTCAAATATTTAGTACTAGTGCTGTTTAACAGAGAGGACATTAGCAGCACACTTTTAAATGCCAACTGACACAGCCGGGACTCGAATCAGCAACCTACTTGCTGTGAGGTGACAATGCTAACCACTGAGCCACTGTGTCGCCCCTAAGCCTAATTTCATAATTTTTTTTTATTTTTATTAAAAGACAAACTAAACTTCCAGCCAAAGTTAAACTACCAAACTTTATCCAGAAGAAATATATATATTAATAAATAATGTGGAAAAAAATGCCATGCTCTGTTTAACATCACTTTTCAATATTCTTTTCAAAAATATTTTTCAAAATTCAAATTTAACAGAAGGGCTAATAATTTTCCCTGTACAGTATATTACATTTATATATTACTACTAGACACAACAAAAAGACTTCTTATTCTTCTGTTTGTTTTCTCTCTATTAGCTTTTTGAGTCCTATTTATTTTTGAGGCGCAACAACAACAACAAAATGTTAAAAAAGAATAATAATTTAAAAGGGCCAAAACTCTAATTTCATCGATAACCTAGTGGTTAGTGCACTGATATATAGTGCCAATGCGCTTCAGGCATCCCAAGTTCGAATCTCAACACATCAAACTTTTCCGATCCTATCCCCCCTCTCTCTTCAGCTTCACTTCCTGTCTAGCTACTGTCTTGTCAACAAAGGCAAAACAAGTTTTACTCAATGCACTCTAAAGTCTACATTACAAAGCTACATTACATTGACCAAAGTAGTATCTAAAAATATTACTATTACAAAGAAGAAAATGCAGTATGTAAATATTTATGTGCAAATGTATTTATTTATTTGGTTTAAAGTCTTATTTTTGAGTGCGGATGTGTAGGCTCAGATCATGGCCTAGTGTTCTCTGTCCAGCAGGCTGACTGTACTGTAAGTGAATGTGATATTGGCTGGCAGTGAAGTTTGACTGCATGTCTCTGGAAGCTGTCAGAAGAGAAAGCTCTGAAAGGTCGGGACAGATCAGAGAAGATGAATGTTGACTGAGGAGGACAGCTGTTTTGGAGAAGGGGGAACACCAGCATCTCTAAACCATTCATCCCTAACAGCACAGAAGAGCCCGGACCCTGCATTCGTCCTCCAGAACCACTCGTCCTCCTCATGAAGACAGATTAAAGGAGTAAACATCCCTCCTTATGGAAACTAGAGAGATAGCTTAACAAATATGTAAAGACAGCACTTTTATTCTTAAGACTTTTTTGTCCCTTTATACTATATTCAAGTTATATCCAGGTATTCCACACCATCCCATTTTTCTTTCAAAAGTTCTATTCAAAGGTTTTTTAGGTTTATAGAATTTTGGTTACTGTATATATTAATTTACATTGTTTAAATAAGTCACTTCTGCTCAGCAAGACTACATTTATCAAAATACAACAAAACTGTTTTTTAATTAAAAATAATTTTTTTATTATAAGAGAGTAAATAAAATGATTAATGTTTCTACCAAACATTGATTTCTTATCTGTTCTGTAGCTAAAACCTTTGTATTGTGTCTAAAATTAATATAAACATGTCTGAAAACATGGCAAGTTTTTATTCTATACAAAAAAAATGCTCTGATTGACATTTGGGCAGCGCAGTGGGTAGTGATGTCGCCTCACAGCAAGAAGGTCACTGGTTCGGGCCTCGGCTGGGTCAACTGGCATTTCTGTGTGGAGTTAGCATGTTCTCCCTGTGTTTGCATGGGTTTCCTCTGGGTGCTCTGGTTTCCCCCACATATACAAAGATATGCGCTATAGGTGAATTGGGTAAGCTAAATTGTCCGTAGTGTGTGTGTGTGTGTGTGTGCGCGCGTGTGCGTGTGCGTGTGCGTGTGTGTGTGAGTGAGAATGAGAGTGTATGGGTGTTTCCCAGTGATGGGTTGCAGCTGGAAGGACATCCGCTGCGTAAAACATATGCTGGATAAGTTGGCGGTTCATTCCACAGTGGCGACCCCAGATTAATAAAGGGACTAAGCCGAAAAGAAAACGAATAAATGAATGTCATTTTCATTTTAAAGTTGAAACAAATGGCATGCATTAGTGAATAAAACCAAAAAAGTGTTGTTGTTTTTTTGTTTTTTAAAGAAGTCACTTCTGCTCACCAAGGCTTTGAAACAATAAAACCAAATATCTAAATTCAGAATAACAATTGAATGTGTAAATATATCTCAAAATGTAAATTAAGTAATATACTGTGATTAAAATGTGTGATCATTTTAATATGATAATTTGCTGCTCAAGAAACTTATTAGGTCGTATTAGGTTGTGTATTGATATTTACACTATAAAAAAGTTATTATTATTTGTTTATTTATTTATTTATTTATATATTTTTTTTTTTGCATTGTTTTTCCCAAAGTGCACTCTAATGAAAAATGGTTCTAAACAGTACAATATTTGGCTTCTTCAGCTTGTAACAATAGTGGAACCCTCTTGGTGTTAAATGTAACATTTTTAATATGGTTTCATAAGGAACCATACTCAAAGTGCTATATACTGTAAAATATTAAAAATAACATTTTCAATAATAGTTGTAGAAGTGTGTTAGTGTGATTTGTTTAAATTGATTGGTATTTTCTCTCTGCACATGCTACAAGATTTCACAGCATCTGAAATGCACAAATGAAGTTTGTCTCTTCCATTTACTTAGGTATAAGTAAGTTTATGAAGGACAAAAGGAACAAACATTGACATGTGACACCTTTACTGTTTTTACATTTATTAATTTAGCACACAGATTATTCAAAGCAACTTGCAAATGATGATAAAAGAAGCAAATCAAGAGAGAGTAAAATTGTACAATGGTTTCCCAGAAATGTGCTTATAAGAAAGTATATGGTACATATGGAGAGGAGAAAAGTGTGTCTCCTATTGGTGGATTGTCAATCCCACTCACCTGCATAAAAGACACTCTGGATTGCACAATGTTTTCCAGAAATATGGACTGTTTATAAGAAAGTGTCTGGTGCATATAGAGAGGGAAAAAGTGTGTCTCCTACAGAAGGTTTGTGTTAAAAAGAAAAAGTGAAAAAGTCATGTGATACTTTTCATATTTTTGTTAAAATTAAGAAAAGAATATTAATATGAATCATAAATCCAATGTCTCTGTTACTAATGTGTGTAGAATCCTCAATGGAACAGAGCTGGTAGAATTAATCGCACGTACAATTAAACTAAAAAAAGAAAGAAAAAAACATCATTAACATTTTGAAAGTAAATATGTACAGATATTTTAGGAAATAATTATTTTAGCTGTTGAAAGAGTCTTGAAGCTCCAGAAAACCAGTAAAGAGCTGCTTTGTCAGTTACAGATTTGATAAACAAAAAGGCGGGAAATAAAAAAACACAACCATTTGAAAAGAAGCCTTTCTGACTCTCAAATGTAATATCTGTGCATCTCACCCTCTTAAACAAAAGCTAATTACAAAATGTCACATGATTGGAATGATCAAATATGTCAGCGGAAATATTACAACCTCATTTGTTTAATAAAACTTGTTAAGTGCCAAGCAGAAAACAAACAGAAGGGATTATCGGTTCAATCATTGGAAACATGTCATTTGCTGTTAGCATGAGAAGAACTGAAGCACTGAAGCTCATGCCTTTGTCCTTTCAAGAGGGAAAACTGCTAATGACCTCTGAAGGCAGAGATCGAAAACAGTCATAAAGATGTGGCCATTGATGACTGACCCAATATAGGACTGTAATGCTAATAGCAGTACTGGATGACATGCCATGCTTTCTGCTTATACTGTGGGCTATACACCACATTAACTGTATTCGTCTTGTGTTTTTGAATCTCTGTTCAGGCATGGAAGGACATGAGGATGTCTTTTGTGTCTTTATATTGTTTTTTCATACAGTGTACAGTGGAGATTAAGGACAGGAAAGTGTGGGGAGCAGAAATAGGGGAAGGATCAGCAAAACCTCAAGCTGGGAACCGAACTCAGGTCGCCGGGAACAATGTAGTGCTATGTGTTAACGCTTTAACCACAAGGTTATTTGTGCCAGTGTCATACACATTTTTATAGCAATCATAATGACCTTCCATATTGACAAATGAATGAAAGAGTAAAATAATAAATAAACATATCTTTCATTTGAACCATGTAACATTGTGGTAAATTACACATTTTTTACAAGCAAATTTCACAAGTCATCGATGATTGGCTTTACAATAGGGTGGGGCTTCCTTCAAAGTGTGTTCATGTTGTCTGTTGCATTTTTTCCCCAAAACTATGAGTAGCATGTCTTGTGTATTCTCAACGCTATCTCACGGCAATTCGTAACTTTTTGATTTAGTGGCTAATTTGTATGAATTCGTACAAATTTAAAATCTCGTTCGTACAATTTAGTAAGATTTGCTTATCCCCAATGACGGTTGGGTTAAGGCAGTGCTTAGTTTGTAAATTGCAAGGTCCCAGAACAGATCAGGGTAACGGATCTGGCATGTTACCTGAGGACGGAGAGGTAACGAAGCATTCGCGCAATCAAATTGGTGGGCCAATTTAAGTGAATTACAGCTTGCATTAGTAGCTCTTATATTGTGAATGTACTGTAAAAACTATTTTTTGTTTTTATTTTATTCCAATCTTTGTGTATAAAATGTTTTCTTTGCTGTAAATCTATAATTAAAATGTTTCTAAATTTATGCAAAGGAAACTACAGGATGCACTGTCTGTCACATAAACAAGTCGGGCACGCATCTGTCTTTTTTTTGCTTTTAAAATACTTAAATGAGTTTGAATGTAGGAATTTTACACATTTCAATGGTAAATATGTGATATAAAGAACTTAAGTAGGCATATTTAACAAAAATAAAGGCAATTATTTTCCATATAAGATTACTTTTAAAAAAAATTATTTAGAAATGGTTTCTTTGCTGTAAATCAAAATAATTTTATGCAAAATGAAACTAGGGACTTCTAAATGCTTTTTCATTTATTTATTTGTATATTTTTTGCTTCTAAGAGGTTTGTTAAACGAGTCTACATGTAGAAACTATTGTACACGTTTAAATGGTAAAAATGTGTTATATTAGCTAAGAACTAGGGGTGTCAACTTCGACAAAATCCCGTGATCCATGTTCATTTAAATTAAGATCAATTATTAATAATAAATCACCATTCAATAATCACAGTCAAGTTTTGAATGATTTGATATATTCAACTAACAAACCACCCAAGCCTTTTCCATTCGGAGATTTATAGCGTCCCTGGGTGTTTCGCTGGACCGGTACTTTAAGATCGGTGAGTATAAAGCAATTATCCTAAAAGATCAATGCGGTCGTGCAGCGAGTCTTTTTAAAGACTACATTCCGACCGTGCGTTTCTGGATGCGGTGGTTCCCTGTCCACGGATGATGGGCACGAGCACTGTGTTGCATGTCTGGGGCTTCAGCATGTTAATGCGGTGCTCGCGGGCAGCGCATGCCATCACTGCGATGTCATGTCTGTTGCGCAGCTAAGATCGCAGCTCGCTCTTGCAAAAGGGCGAACCGCCCCTGTTGTCCCCCACAAGTAGCGGTTGGCACTCGGGCAGATCTTATGGTTACAGTAGGGGTCAATCCACCGCCGGGCTTGCGGACCTCCCATTCCTCAGCACGCTCCATCAAAGTTTCGAGTGAGAGAAGCGCTCCATCCTCCAGGATGGTCGCCCTCTCACTCGATGACACAGAGGACCAGATGTCCATCGCTGCATCAGAGGGTAGGCTGTCATTTTCCGATGACAATTTGGACCCGTTTCCTCCATCAGGGGTGGTTAGCGAGGCCTCAGATATGGAATCTGATATGATGGCCGTGCTAACCCGGGCAGCTTCTGCGCCGAGACTGGAGATGGCTTGTCCCCCAGCTCCGCCGCCGGACCGATTAGACGAATGTTACGTGGAGGATAAGAAGGGGAAACCCTCTAAGCCTCCCATACCCTTCTTCCCGGAGGTGCACAGTAAGTTCATGCAGCGCTGAGGGCACCTTTTTCTGCCCGGTCTGCGTGCGCTCCGCCTTTACCTTCCTCAATGACGGAGCAGCCAGGGGATACGAGGCGAATCCCCAGATCGAGAGTGCTAGTGCAGTCAATCTTGCCCGTGTGGTGCCCCTTCCTGGCGTGGTCAGCCTCGGCTCCCGTTCAAAGCATGTAGGTTGTCTGCGTCCCTCGGGGGCAGACCCTACACTGCTGCGGGCCAGGCTGCTTCCGCCTTGCTTGCTATGGCTGTCGCAGGCGTTGGCCCAGCAACACGAGGAAGGTTCCGACCCAGGCTTAATGCACTACGCACTGCAACCGACTTTTCTCTGAGAACACCAAGTCGAGTGCCCTGGGAAGGACGATGACCACACTAGTGGTCCAGGAGTGCCACCTCTGGCTAAACCTGGCAGATATGCGTGGTGTTGACAAAGTTTGTTTTCTCCCCAACTTTTTCTCCGCCGCCCTGTCCATTTCACCGGTCAAGTGGTAGCATCGAGCACCCCACAGATGATCACCACCGCTAAGTCCAGTACGGACTGCGAAGCAGCCCTGAGACGGGCCACTCGAAGAAAAGGTGGTTTGCTCTTTCCCCGGCGGAGGGTCGCAGGCTCAGAGAGTGCCAGAGGACGGGCTCCTTTCTCTCGCACTCCCAGCCGCCCCGCGGGCTCTTGGGAAGAAATTAAGAGTAAACCTCTTATCTTCCGCTCTTCCTCTGCCTCCCAGGGTGAGCTCTCCCATCTTGTGCTGCCCCACCGCTGGTGCGTCAGTTATTGCACCGCCAGCCTGGTTAGTGCTGCCTAGTCGTCGTGATGGCTCATTCGGACAATCAGACTCGGCTATGCGATTCAGTTCACTTAACGGTCACCCAAGTTCACGGGCGTGTATTACACCATGGTCAGCCCTGTGTCCACCCCTGTCTTGCGCGAGAAGATTGCTGTCTTCCTGGCGAAGGACGCAATCGAGCCGGTCCCTCCAGCCGAGATGAGGTATGGGCATTTTAGTCTGTACTTCATCGTACCCTAAAAAGAGCTGTGGATTATGACCAATCCTAGTTCTGCACGTTTTGAACCACTGTCTTACAAGCAGCAGCTCAGAATGCTCATGCAGAAGCACATCCCCCGGTGCGTCCGTCCTCAGGATTGGTCTGCAGCGATAGACCTGAAGGACACGTATGTTCATGTTTCCGTTTTCCCACGCCACCGGCAGTGTCTGCGGTTTGCGTGCGAGGGTCGAGCATAGTAGTACAAAGTCCTCCCTTCTGGGCTCTCCCTGTCTCCGCGGGTTTTCACCAAGCTTGCGGAGGATGCCCTAACGCCCCTTTGGCTTGCGGGCATCTGCATACTTAATTATCTCAATGACTGGCTTATTATAGCTCACTTGCGGGATCAATTGGTTATGCCCAGGGACTGGGTGCTCCGGCCCCTCGACCAGTTGGGGTTTCGGGTCAACAGAGAAAAGAGCAGGCTCGCCTCCGTGCAGAGCATCTCTTTTCTCGGGTTGGAGCTGGACTCGATCACCATGACGGCACGCCTCCCCCGAGAGCGCCCCGAGCTGATGCTGACCTGTCTGAGAGAGTTCGACAGGAAAACTGTGGTCCCACTGATATTATTTCAGAGGCTCCTGGGGCACATGGCATCTGCAACCGCTGTCACGCCGCTAGGTTTTCTCCATATGAGACTGCTCCAGCATTAGCTTCACAATCAGGTCCTCAGACGCACACGGCACACGGGCACGCACCGTGTGACTGTCACTCCACTGTGTCACCGTGCCCTCAGCCCTTGGACGGACCCTGCATTTCTGGAGGCCTGTGTGCCTCTAGAACGAGTGTCCAGGCATGTCGCCACGGATGCTTCCAGTACGGGCTGGGGGGCCGTGTGTTGCGGGCATGCAGCTGCAGGTCCGTGGAAAGGAACCCAGTTGTATTGGCATACCAATTGCCTAGAGCTGGTGGCAGTGTATCTCGTGCTGTGCCGTTTTTTTACCGGTGCTAGAGGGGAAACACGTGCTGGTCAGGACGGACAGCACGGCGACGATGGCGTATATCAACCACACAGGGGATATCCGCTCTCACTGCATGTCTTAGCTCGCTCGCCGTCTGCTCCTCTGGAGTCAGATATGGGTGCATTTTGGGCACACTGGACACAGCTGGTCCGGGGCATGCATGAATACGCATTTTCTCCAGCGAGCCTACTCTCACAGATATTGTGTAACGTCAGGGAGGACGAGGAGCAGGTCTGTCTATTGCGCCTTTCTGGCTCAACCGGACCTGCATATCAGAACCCTCTCCCTGGCAAATCCCTTTGAGGAAACACCTTCTTCTCTGGAACAGGCACCATCAGGCACCCGCGCCCAGATCTCTGGAACCTCATGTGTGGTCCATAGATGGAGCGCGGAGGACCTAGGTGACTTATCGGTTCAGTCGTTAACACCGTCACTTAGGCTAGAGCACCCTCTATGAGGCATGCTTACGCCCTGAAGTGGAGTCTATTCGCTGTGTGGTGTGCTTCTCTCCGAGAAGGACCCTGGACATGCCAGATCAGTGTGATGCTATCCTCCTTCAGCTGGCTGGAGCTAAGGCTATTCCCTCCGCACTGAGGGGTTGGCATTACAATTATCCCCACTCTGAGGACGCGATGATGACGGCGCGCTGGGAAAGCATCGCCTCATCATCCAGTTCCCAGAGGAGCGAGACACTGGATGATTAAATTAATCCTGTCCCCCTCTCATACCCTCTTGAAGATCTCTCTGTAGCCGAGGTCTGCTCGATCCACTCAACTCAGCTTTTCAGTGCCAGGGTGAGCCGCGTCCCCCGGGAGTGAGAGCGCACTCCACTAGGAGTGTCACCTCCTCTTGGGCATGAGCACGCGGTGTCTCTCTAAAGCCTAGTTCACACTACATGACTTTAAACATCGGCAGATCGCTGTGCCGTTCACACTACATGACTTGATTTTGTCTTTAAATCGTTGTGGTGTTCACACTACACGACACTACGTAAATGATCCACAAGAGGGGGGTCACACACTACATGATCTGACAACAACTGGTTCCCCAACAGTTCGGTCAAACTACCGAACCACAGCCAATGAAATGTTGAGGGAGGAGCCGGCAGAAAAAGCTGAACACTATTGGCTGCTTGTCTGCTGATGACATCACTGACAGCGTTTCAAGCTTTCAAGGGAGCGTTTAAAAACATCAGCTGATGCATCAGCGGATCAATCGCTCATCTGCAAGGTGTGGCTTTAACACTAAAACTACAGAGGCAGTCAGAGAGTTTTTAATTTTTGTAATTTAATAACTCTTTGAAATAAAACTGACATATCTATAATACCCTGACGTTTCCTAAATATCTGTGTATTTCTTTCCAACATTGTCATTTTTTTAAATTACAGAACAGAAAAGAACTGAGTATTTCTACCTTTATTTACCATGTAGGTCAAAATGACTGCATGCCTGTCTGCTTCTTTAAATATGCGAGCCTTTTTTGCCTAGAAACTTCCTGCTAACATAAACATAACTTTCTGATAGCAAAAACATAAATTTACTTCAGATATATCTTTCAAAACAGCATATTCTGTGCCGCGAAATAGCTCTGAAAGTGAAAATGAAAGCGAGGCCCAGACCTTTGTGGATGTTTTACTGTCTTAACTACATATTTATTATAGGTTGTATTACCAAAAAGATAATATTTTTAGGGAAATGGTGTCATAAAATATGATGACAGACATTCAAAGCTTAACTTTAATATTTTAAGCTTTGAATGTAAATATGCCGTGACAATATGATGTCTTATATGAGAACGGTCAGAATGAATGCTATGGTAATACTAATAGCAAAGACTATAGAATACACTTAAAGGGACTTTGCTAATAGTTATAGAATTCTAGTTCCACAGTTAATATAGCCTACTCTCATGTCTGTGTTAACGCAGAATGAAGCGAGTGCATCGATGCCCATTCTGGCCAATCACAGACGTTTCTGTTGAGCTCCTGAGCACAATGGCCATTCAGCTCATGCTGATATGCTCTCATTGGCTGCAGCTCGTCACTACATCTGACCACACGTGGGGTCGAGTCGGCCGACTGCTCTGGAATATTCAGCATGCTAGATATTGGATTTCCGTCTGCGAGGTGTCGGCGACGCGTCAGCGAGCGTCTTTGATGCATTGTTCAGTAGTTCACACATAAAGACTGCAGAGCACCGAGCACCTGCAGATTTTTCCCCGATCACAGCCCGATCTGTCGGCGAGCTCGTTAACTTCCAAATCGGGCTCAAATCGGGCTTAAAATCCTGTAGTCAGAATCAGAATCAGAAAGAGCTTTATTGCCAGGTATGTTCACACATACGAGGAATTTGTTTTGGTGACAGAGCTTCTACAGTGCAACAGAATTACAGAGACAGGACAAAACACAGATAATAAATATGTTTTAAAAATAAAAGTAAATAGTGAATGCAAATATACAAATTGACAAGTGTATGTACAGGAATATTACTATATACAATGTTAAATGGCAGCTGTTATGTGCAAATTAGCATGTAAAATATGTTGTTAAATAAGTGTTTATGTGTATAAAATGTGTATAGCAAGTAGTGATGTTTGTTCCATAATTACTATCATTCAAGTGTTCATGAGATGGATTGCCTGAGGGAAGAAACTCTTTCTGTGTCGGGCTGTTCTGGTGCACAGTGCTCTGTAGTGTCGACCAGAAGGTAAAAGTTCAAAGAGGCAGTGTGCTGGGTGTGAGGGGTCCAGAGTGATTTTGGCAGCCCTTCTGCTTGCTCTGGATAAGTACAGTTCTTGGAGAGTAGGGAGGATTGTACCAGTAATTCGCTCAGCAGTCCGAACTATTCGACGTAGTCTCCGGAGGTCGGATTTCGTAGCTGAGCTAAACCAGACAGTTATTGAAGTGCAGAGGACTGATTCAATGATGGAAGTGTAGAACTGTTTCAGCAGCTCCTTTGGAAGGTTGAACTTCCTCAGCTGACGAAGGAAGTACAACCTCTGTTGAGCTTTTTTGACAATGGAGTCAATGTGAGTGTCCCACTTCAGATCCTGAGAAATTGTGGTGCCCAGGAACCTGAATGACTCCACTGCTGCCACAATGCTGTCCATGATGCTCAGTGGGGGGAGAGCAGGGGGATTTCTCCTGAAGTCCACTATCATCTCCACTGTTTTGAGCGTGTTCAGCTCCAGGTTGTTGTGACTGCACCAGACAGCCAGCTCCTTAACCTCCTGTCTGTAAGCAGACTCGTCACCGTCCTGAATGAGGCCGATAAGTGTGGTGTCGTCTGCGAACTTCAGGAGCTTGACAGATGCGTCCTTTGAGGTGCAGTCATTTGTGTACAGAGAGAAGAGCAGAGGGGAGAGGACACACCCCTTGGGGGTGCCAGTGCTGATTCTGCAGGTACTGGATGAGAATTTTTCCAGCTTCACCAGCTGCTGCCTGTCCGTTAGGAAGCTGTTGATCCACTGACAGACAGAGTTGGGCACGGATAGCTGAGTTAATTTGGGCAGGAGAAGTTTTGGGATGATAGTGTTGAAAGCCGAGCTGAAGTCAACAAACAAGATCCTCACATAGGTCCCTGGTCTGTCTAGGTGTTGCAGAACATAATGCACTCCCATATTGACTGCATCATCCACAGACCTGTTTGCTCTGTAGGCAAACTGAAGAGAGTCCAGTGAGGGTTCAGTGATGTCCTTCAGGTGGGCCACCGGTCTGTAGTCATTTAGTCCTGTAAGTTCGGGTTTCTTTGGGATGGGGATGATGGTGGAGCGTTTGAAGCAGGAGGGCACTTCACACAGCTCCAGTGATCTGTTGAAGATCAGGGTGAAGATGGGGGCCAGTTGGTCAGCACAGGATTTTAGACAGGCTGGTGTTACAAAATCTGGGCCTGGTGCTTTTTTCCTCTTCTGTTTTTGGAAGACCCGGCGCACATCATCTTCACTGAACTGAAGTGTGGGGTAGACGGGGGCTGGTGAAGGTGTTAATGGTGGTGTGAAGAGCAGTTCAGAGTGGGTGTGGGGTGTTTTCTCAAACCTGCAGTAAAACTCATTCAGGTCGTTTGCAAGTCGTTCGTTGTCTACAGTGCTGGGGGATGGTTTCTTGTAGTTTGTGATATTTTTCAAACTTTTCCACACGGATGCTGAGTCGCTGGAAGAGAACTGACTCCTTAGTTTCTCAGAATAGTTCCTTTTTGCCACTCTGATTTCCTTTTCCAGTGTGTATTTGGCCTGTTTATACAAGGCCCTCTCCCCATTCCTCTAAGCAACCTCCTTGGCCTGACGTAGCTGTCTGAGTTTTACAGTGAACCATGGTTTGTCATTGTTGTATGTGAGTTGAGTCCTGGTAGGAATGCACATGTCTTCACAGAAACTGATATAAGATGTTACAGTCTCTGTAAGCTCATCTAGATCGTTTGCAGCAGCTTCAAAAACACTCCAGTCAGTGAGGTCGAAACAGGCTTGTAGATCCCGCTCTGTTTTGGTAGTCCATCTTTTCACAGATCTTAATACAGGTTTGGCTGTTTTCAGTTTCTGCCTGTAGGTTGGTATGAGATGAATCAAACAATGGTCAGAGTGCCCCAAAGCTGCTCGTTGGACAGAGCGGTATGCATCCTTTATTGTGGTATAGCAGTGACCCAATATGTTACTGTCTCTTGTGGGACATGTAACATGCTGTCTATATTTTGGCAGTTCGCGGGATAGTTTTGCTTTGTTAAAATCCCCGAGAATTATTAAAACAGAGTCCGGGTGTTGTTGCTCGATTGCCGTGATCTGATCGGCTAGTTTCTGTATCGCCAGGCACGCGTGCATTTGGGCAGCAGGTGGCCTCCGCAGCGTCCTCCCCATTCGGGACTGGCACGCTTTCCCAACGTACTGTTGTATTTAAAATTCCTAGAACTTAACTAGGTGTATTTTTTATGACTCCCCAAAAAATATGAATAAGCCTTTAAGCGCTTCACAAGTAAGTAAGGGCCAGGGGACATGTTGGAAGGCTGCATCTCTGGTGATGATGGTGCGCTCACGCTGGAGCCTGGCAAACCTCTCACTAGCGACATGGTAAGGTTCAATCACTTTGGCTTTTTCCATACATTTTTTCCCATAGTGGAAGTTTTCCACATAGCATTGAAGTTCCCCTCCCGCTGGGGAATGTAACGGTAACCACATAACCCTCGTTCCCCGAGGGGGGGAACGGAAATGCTATGTTCCTTCGCCACAGTGATTGTGCCTTAGCTGACAGATGTAGTTCGGCTTCTTCAGCTAGAAAAGGTGACTTTGCAACGCATGTGTGGCATTTTTATACACAAATTGATTGTGATTGCTGCCAGCTGCGTGCGCTGACACCGCCAACTCATTGGCATTTCATTGGCCCGTTTTATTACTCTTCAGATGATTGGCTTTCTGGCGAAATGCCCATAGTGGAAGTTTTCCACATAGCATTTCTGTTCCCCCCCTCGGGGAACGAGGGTTATGTTGTAACCGTTATGTTATTAATAGCTTAGTCCTTATAAACAATCCATTTATAAAATACATAATTAACGAATAGCTACTGAAGAATTAACCCAATAGCCTGCTATATGATCTTTGCATAATGATCACAGCGAAATAAGAGTTCATTTTATATACTATGAATATAAAAAAAATGAAAGAAATTTTAAGTCTAGTGGAACACTATAAAAAATCTAAACTATTGTACAGGCTAAATAAAGACTCCTTGTCAGAGCTGAACATCACTGCAGTCAGCACACACACATCTGTTTAAAGCTTCTGTGAAGAACAGACCATTCGTTTCGACATTGATAGGATCTGTTGTTGTCAAACTTATGTTTCCTTTTTAATATTAAGATATTTTCTTTGAAATCTGTAATATTCTATTGTCCCTCATCGCTGGTAAAATAACCAGCCTTTGTATTTAATGTATTTTAAATGTAGCCTATATTTTCCTGCCAGTTTGATGCACGGAAAATAGATTTTGGCCAGTTTTACTTATTAAACAGTCCCTCGCCTGAACTTGCCGTAAGTGAGACGGAGAAAATGAAAGCACATCAGCACCAAGAAGAAAGCAGATGCTCAAGCATAATCTTTAAAATAATGACATGCATAAAAAATGTAGCAAATATATGACAGAGGTTTGTGATACAACAATTACAGTGGAGCATTAATTAAATCCTTATTTTCGGAGTTGGTTGTGTAAGACTGAACAAAAATATATGATTAATATAGATACTCTTTTTTGTTTTAAACTTTGCTTCGGTCCATATATTGGCCCCGTTTTTGGGCTTTCTCCATTTCTGCTGCTTGTTTGCTCACCTTCCTGTGCTTCTTCTTCCCCCGGCCGTTATCGACTTTATCTGTTCATCACAGATTGTTTCATCTTCTTTTTCATCAACAGGTCAATTTAAACCCTTGCCATCATCTTTATCCTATAATTATAGCCTGTTTTGTTTTAGATATTGTACTCTGTTTAAAATAATCTCATAAATCTGTTTTTTCGCCATTGTTCTACATTTCAAATTAAGTACTGATTTTTAAGCACTTTTGTAGCTATTTTAAATATAAAGTTAAATTTAAAGTTATTCACATCATCATCATCATTAATTATTTGTGTTTTTAAATTAAGTTTTTCAGTACTTCGAGTCCAGTATTTGTTTTTCACAAAAGCTCATAACATGACCACCAAATTATCACTATTGGCAGATTTCATTCTGAACAATTAGCCATTAGAATCAATGGAGAGATAAATCTATTTCTTAACATAAAAATCTACTTTGGTTCGTATGTTAAGAAATGGTCCAACTAATTTTTAGCCATCAACCTATTATTTTAACTCTATTAAGAGTTAAGTTAATTAGCTTGATAACTTAATAAGATATTTAACTTACAGTCAATAGATTGTCTAAATGAGACTTGACGCTTGATTTCTAACTAACTGGATTACAAAAGACTTGACTTTATAAATGAATTGCAACAATTTGTGATAAAAAATAATCAATCAACCAATAAATCAAATACATTTATTTATTTGTTTGTTTACTTAATTTTTTTTAGCTTTGTGACCTGCCATTTTGCAGTCATTCATTCATTCATTTTCTTTTCGGCTTAGTCCCTTTATTAATCTGGGGTCGCCACAGCGGGATGAACCACCAACTTATCCAGCATATGTTTTACGCAGCGGATGCCCTTCCAGCTGCAACCCATCACTGGGAAACATTCATACACACTCATTTACACACATACACTACGGACAATTTTAGCTTACCCAATCCACCTATAGCGCATGTCTTTGGACTTGTGGGGGAAACCGGAGCACCCGGAGGAAACCCACGCTAACACGGGGAGAACATGCAAACTCCACACAGAAATGCCAACTGACCCAGCCGAGGCTCGAACCAGCGACCTTCTTGCTGTGAGGCGATTGTGCTACCCACTGCGCCGCCGCGTCGCCCCCCATTTTGCAGTGTACAATTTAAATTTGCCATATACATTTCTAGCTGCCAGTTTACTAAATAAATTCTATTATTTGTAATATAAAATCAATCATTCAATCAAATCATCAATTAATCAGTCAATCACTGACTTGCTATCCTTATTACTATTGTCATTATTATTATTATTATTTTCTTTAGTTATTTACTTTTTGTTTACCTTGAGATTTCTCAGTTTGCAAACTAACTTTGTTCCCAGGTTAAATAGAACCTTGTTGCCAATGGTATGTTTTACCTCCCAGTACACAGGCTTTGACTGATAGCTGTCATGTCTTCGTCACACTCAACGTATTTGTCAGAAGCCATCGGTGTGATGGACTTTATCTTTGGGGCTTCCCTGTGATGACACACACACAGAGAGAAAAGGAAGATCAATACAATGCAACCCCTAAGGAACCTCTGGGACTGCAAATATGATATGATTCATTAATTACTGCAGAGGAAATGAGAAAGAGAGATGCTTAGTTTTCATTATTCAATTTAAAGTATATTTAAATGTATTTGTAATTTTAAAAAAGTCTTTATTTTGATTTACAAGCATCCAAGGTTAAAAAAAAATTCAGAATATAAATTCTAAATTATCTCATTGTTCAAATTGTCTTTGATTTATTTGAAGATTTGTTTAGAATAAACTCCTAATTTTCGAGAATCTGCTCTGCTTTGATTGGTCAGATGGCTCAGTCTATTGTGAATAATGAGTGAGTAGTAGTCTATAGCTTACAGCACATGTTAGAAACAAAATGCCCATGATCATAGTTGACAGGTCAATTCTGCTTTCTCTCAATGATTATATACACTAAAACAGTTTTTCTCAACCACGTTCCTGGAGGACTACCAACACTGCATGTTTTGGATGTCTCCTTTGTCTGTCACACCCATCACAGGTCTTTCAGTCTCTGCTAATGAGCTGATGATCTGAATCAGGTGTGTTTGGTTCTCCAGGTCCTCCAGGAAAGGCTGAGAAACACTGCACTAAAAGGACCTTTTTTAACGATTAAATTGTTTTTACGATTTAGTGTATAATTTGAGTCTACTTCTGATAAAATGCTGGGGAAAAAATAATCTATCAGCCCCAATCACCATCAAAAGCACAACATTATCAATATGACTCTACTATAAGTTTGCACTCCATTATAACATCGTATGGCAGTAAAATAGGTTTGTATGCATGAGCATTTCATTGATGAAAGCATATAATTTGTATGAAATGTAAACACAATATTTTCATAAAAGCAAGATTTCACATGTATCCATCATTTCATAAATGTAAGTTATGAGTCTTTATTTCAAACTGTAAGCTTTAATATGTGTTTGAGCACTCAGTAGTATACAAGTCTATGTAAACGCACAATATGTAAGAAATATCCAAAACACATGTGTTATATATTGCTGACTTATGTACTCACTTTAGCCCAAACAACAATGTTCAAATCCAGAGAAATAAGCAATTTTAACTTGTGACACAGACTGTGTCTTGTATCGCCATGCTAGGTCATAAACCTTTAACATGTAGTGTATTTTAAGACTGCACAGAGCGACTTTACAACAGAACCTTAAAATGTATTTAATATGATAAAACAGCACTGCTTCTACCCCAAGTGTTCATTACAGGAATAACCAGAAATTGTACTGGACTGTGGCTCTGCTTTTGTGTTGGTCATGCTCATCTCTCATTAGCAATTGCTTCAATGATCTCATTTTGCTTTGGCGGCCTTCAGCCTTAATCTGCTTCATACTACTATAATAATAAGTTTACATACTTTAGCTTATCCATGAACATGATTTCAGCAGTCCTGAAGCATGTGATGAAAATGACAACACCCCTGATTCCACAATCTAACACAACTATGTCAAACTATGCATTTGTTTGTTGTGAATACGTGCGCTCTAGTGGTGAAAATTAAATAGTGTGCATTTAACACACATATGCAAGTGCTTCAAGCATGTATGTTTTATTCGAGGCCTACATGGCACCTCATACTTACAGTATAAACAACTAAGTGTGCAAACAGGGCATTCCATTTAGCTGCTTCAGTGATTATAACAGGGTCTTTTTGGTGAAAAATCACAAATTGCAGTAACGGTGAGAGTAAATAAGTGTTTTGTAAATGTTTTGCTTTGACAATAAGGTTAATAAGTTAGACGGATCGCAGTAGATTTTGTTGGCAGGCAGCCAATAAAGAGCATCGGCTGACATTAGGGAAATATGTTACAGATCTACACAAATATGTAATGGAAATTAAATGTCCTGATGACTCATTTAAGTGGTTCAGAATCTATTCCCTTTACATATGTATATTTTATACACATATATCTTCGATTAACATACTCAACTCAACTCAACTCATTCTTCATTCACAGGTTCTGATGTCCACTAGTGTCCAGTGCTGCATGCTGGGATTAGGGTAACAGTGTCAGTGCCTTACTCTTCACCTGCCGTTGGGTTTGACGGAGCCCTGATTCATGGCCCACTGCCCACAATCGGCAAGCATCAATTACTCTTATTTACTCTCACTGTGATTAAGATGCTGTCACATAATGTCACTCAAGTATATTTTTATGGATCAAATGAAAACTGGCACCAAGGAAAAGCAGGTCAAGTTCATCAATTAAAAGAGGTGCTGTTTTGTTATTTATATATTTAGTCATTCTCTGCTCTCTCTGTCTCTCTCTCTCTCTCTCTCTCTCTAAATGGACCTGTACACATAAAGTGCTCTGCGGGTGATTGATTTTAGTGTTAATCTTGCATAAAGCATAACACACTTTTGCATGAGTAATCACAATGGCAAATATTGACACAGCACTATTGCGCAAAACAAATTTGTCTTAAGAGTTTCAGACTCATGAATGGACAGTAATGTAGAAACTTGAAAATAATGTTCATGCTGTTCACATTTTATTACTTTCCTTTGCAGAACACAAAAGGTGAATTTTTGGAAGAATGACCTGTCCTCTTCAGCAAACGTAGATAAGAACTGGGTCTGAAAAAAATGTAAAATAACACACACACACACACACACACACACACACACACACACACACACGCACACCCACACACACACACACACATAATAATTTACCTAAAGTTTAAATTTAAAGCTTAAACTGCTAAATAGTGGCTTAACTAGGTTAATTGGGTTAACTAGGCAAGGTACAGTAGGTTAATTAGGCAAGTCATTGGACTCTCCTCTATTAGTATAGCTGATAAATTATGTGGATGGTTGATAACAGCCTTCTGAGCCTACCAGTAGGCGCAGTAGGCCCCTACTGGCCCATATCTATCAGCTGATATACCACTGATAACGCCCATTCAATCGACACACACACATACACACACACACACACACTTGCTTTTTTGTTTAAAAATATATATATATTTACTGTTGACTTATGTTTTGGGGCGAAACATACTGTATTTGACACCATTTAAATGGTTTCTATATAATAAAAATAATAAGATTGACTATTTTATTCATTCATTCATTTTCTTTTTCAGCTTAGTCCCTTTAATATTCAGGGGTCGCCACAGCGGAACGAACCGCCAACCCATCCAGCATATGTTTTATGCAGCAGATGCCCTTCCAGCTGCAACCCACCACTAGGAAACACCCATACACATACACTACAGACAATTTAGCCTACCCAATTCACCTACACCGCATGTCTTTGGACTTGTGAGGGAAACCGAAGCACCCGGAGGAAACCCACGCGAACATGGGGAGAACATGCAAACTCCACACAGAAATGCCTACTGACCCAGCTGAGCCTCGAACCAGCGACCTTCTTGCTGTGAGGTGACAGCGCTACCCACTGCACCATTGCGCCACCCACATTGACTATTTCATTATGTTATATTTTTGTTCTATTCTATTCTATTCTTTTCTTTTCTATTATTTTATTTATCTTTTGAGCTAGTACATATTCAGATTATTGTTTCTTTTTATTTAAAACATGATTTAGATTACTATAATGCTATAAAAAGAAAAGATCATCACCAAATTCACAATAATAACTAAAGAATTATGAAGATTAAAAATCTGTGAGAGTAAAGTTTTGTATGACGCTTCAGAAATCTTTTTTGATATGCTGAATTGATGCCCAAGAAACATGTGTGTGTTTGTGTGTCTGTATGTAAACTGTTATAAATTTTTTGAAAGATTCTTTGAGAATGATACATTTCCAAAACAGTATTTATTCTAATAAAAAATCCTCTGTAACATTTCAAAGTCTTACAACATTACTGATCAATTTCACACTTGATGAACAAAAGCTGTAATTTGTTATGCTCTTATTTAAATCTAAACACATATATACCGTAGACTTATTATAATGTAATAACACTAATCACACATTTTGTATATAAAAACATACACAGACATTTCATTTTCAATACATTAAAAAAGGGGGAAAATAATTCAGGAAGACATTTCAAGAGGTCAAGGCCTTTTTTTGCAGAATGATTGTCGCTGACAGGGCCAGAAATGAAAGCGTTAAAAATCTATGATCTTCAGAGCATGTGTCCGCCGAAAAAGAATGAGCTTCACCCAGTGCTATAAGATAAAAAAAAATGCAATGGAAGAGAATGAGGGGGGAAAGAGGAGAAGTTGAATATATATTTCAGATGATAAGAGAAAAGATGAAGCAGAGGGAGAAAAGATTCTATTACGGCGGCGACAGTTACAAACCTGCCCTTGTGTGGAGTAGCCTCTGCTGGAAAGATTGATGCAATGAGTTTTGACCTTGGCTTGGAGCTGAAACTGGTGATGTATGTATGAGCATCTCCTTGCTAAATGGACCCAGATTTGTTGCGCTAATATACATGGAAGCCCAGTACCAAACTCAGCACGGCGATAAATCAGCGGCCATTTGAGGTGTCATCTCTGGTTTATATTCCTCTTCTGTTTCTATTGCTCTAATCCATGTCAGTAGCGTCATTCCAAACGAAACAGCATTATATTATGCTGTCGTCACTGGGATGATATTGGGCGGTACATTAGTATTATGGGAATTTGTGCTTAAAAATGTTGCAGAAAAATTTTACCAGACAAAAAAGGGGGGAAAATTGAGTATTCATCTTAGGGTTGGGTAATCTGGGCAAAAATTTTGTGTTTATATTGTTTTACGTGTTATACAATATCACAATATTTATCATTAAAGAGATTAACCCAAATATGAAAATTTACCCAATAAACTTCAAATTGTTCCAAAATTATTTTATTTTCTTGTTTTTGTTTTTGTTATTGCTAATAATAATAATAATAATAATAATAATAATAATATTCATTCATTCATTCATTCATTCATTTTTTCATTCAGAAATGCCAACTGGCCCAGCCGGAAACCAAACTAGCGACCTTCTTGCTGTGAGGTGACAGTGCTAACCACTGAGCCACCATGTTGCCCATAATAATAATAATAAAGTAATAATAATAATAAACTTTTTTTTATATAGCGCCTTTAACATTGGCATCTCATCTCTTTACATGTTTGCAATGTGCTTTGCATACATATAAAAAGTATAAAAGTAAAAGATACACAAGGATACGTGCATAAGAACTAGACAAAAACAAAGCCATGATAATAAAACAAAGAAATCACATAAAAGCTATCACAAAACGTAAGTTTAAAGTGATAGATAAAAAAAAAAAAACGTATTATGGATTACGCATTTCAATATCAAAGGGCTGAACATCAGAGATTGTTGAAGAAGTTGTGGAAGAATGCTTTATTTTAAGGTGTCCTTGTTACACATAGTCCATTTACTATGGTAAATGCACGTAATTATGCATAAATACATGCAACTAACAATTGTACTTATGTTTAAGTGACTTAAAAGTGAGGATAAAAAAGTTGCAGTACATAAATGCTATAACACGTCTAATTTACTGTATTGATTGATTGATTGATTGATTGATTGATTGATTGATTGATTGATTGATTGATT